>CM021102.1:407767197-408341160 GCA_007115665.2 Sequoiadendron giganteum | reverse complement strand
TCTCTCTCTCTCTCTCTCTCTCTCTCTCTCTCTCTCTCTCTCTCTCTCTCTCTCTCTCTCTCTCTCCTTCCCTCTCTAATATCTATCTCTCATCTCCCTCTCTCTCTCTCCCTTCCTCCCTCCCTCCCTCCCCCCTCTTTCTCTCTCTCTGTATGAGGTTTGAGGGTGAGTTTAGGATTTAAGGTATAGGGTTGAGGGTTGAGGAATAGCGTTCAAGGTTGAGGGTATAGGGTTAAGGGTATAGAGTATAGGGATCAAGGTTTAGGATATTGGGTATAGGGTGAGGGTACCAAGTTTAGGGTATATGGTTGAGGGTTGAGAGTGTAGGGTTTAGGGTTTGAGTATAGGGTTGAGGGATAATGTTTAGGGTTTAGGGTATAAGGTTGAGGGTATAGGGTATAGGGATGAGTGTTGAGAGATATTATTTAGGATTGAGGGTATAGGGCTAAGTGTATAGGGTATAGGGTTGAGGGTATAAGGTTGAGGGTATATGGCATAGGGATGAGGGCTATGGGTGTAGGGTTTAGGGTTTAAGGTATAGGGTTTAGGGTTTAAGGTATAGGGTTGACAGTATAGGGTATAAAGATTAGGGTTTACGATATTTGGTATAAGGTTGAGGGTATAGGGATGAGGGTGTAGGGTGTAGGTTTTAGGGTTTAAGGTAGAGAGAGAGAGAGAGAGAGAGAGAGAGAGAGAATGGCGAGATAAAGACAAGTAGAGAGGAAGGAGAGTGTGTGAGAGAGATATAGAGAATAAGGGATAAACAATGAGAGAGAGATGATATTACTTGTTGATTATTGAAATTTGATCTCCAGATTATTGAAATTTGACATGTTGATTACTAAAATTTGATTTTTTGAAAATTTATACGATCTTCCAAAAACTAGAATTTGCATTATAACGCTTAGAGATCCGAAACCACTCTCAAACATCCTGAAACTATATACATGAACTAAAACTTGAAGTATAAGAAATTAAATGTCCATATGTAAATGCCAACTTATACTTAAATGTTTATTTCATGTATATAGTTTCACTAAAAGAGAAGGAGGAGAAAGAGAAAAGGAGAGAAAAAAATAAGGAGATTTTTTTTCTATGCAACACAAAACACAAGTGCATAAAACATGCTCACATTTTGGATTGGTAATGACCTAGCCTAGTTTCGACCACTACCAAACCATAATGTGAGCACATTTTGTTATAACATGCTTGTGTTTTCGCTATTTTAGGACCAAAAAGTGGAGTGGCCACTTTTTGGCCCCCCATCTTTGTGCACTTACCTAGATCCATCAATTTACATAGCACATATGTTGAAATCTTAAATTTAAATCTATACTAATCCTATTATAATTGACATGATGTAAAAATCAAAAAGAAGGGTTTGAGAGAGAAAGGTTATAATGATCACATGGAATATCCTCTAGCAACACTTTCCAAGAAAAATAATCTAATCATAACCATCCTTTTCTTTCCTTTTCTTTGACATGTGAAGATTCATAGCTAATATAGAAGAAGGTGCAATCATTTAAGGAAAAATAAATATATAAACACATATTTGGAAACCACACTATGCATAAATTGCAAACAAAACTCTTACAATCATTGTGCATGAAATATATCTTATTCCAGGTTGCATTATGGTGTGTAAGTTGACCATGCATGAAATATATCTTCTTTCTAGGTTGCATTATGTGTAATACCCCTCTGTTTTACCTTCTAGTTGAACAATGTTATGCTCTGTTATGTTGTACTTCCTGTTGGTACCTTGACTATGGTACTTGAATTCTATTTGATCGCTATCTATAAAGCGACGTTAATGTTATCTTTTGATGTGATGGTATTTTATATTGATGTTATCACCATGGCATGTTTTGGATTAACACAAATGGATATTTGAATTAATGATGTTTATGCTTAGGATTATATTAGTATGTTAGATTTATCAGTTAGTTACACTGTATTGGTGAAGGGGACGACATCACATCACTCGCTTGCGAGCACCCTGTGATCTCGAGATTTCCTCTTCACGGTGTGTATTTTATGTTGTTCATATTATATGTTGTTGTTTACTTGATTTATAGGTTGACAGGTACAGGACATCGACTCCACCTGGTTTCACGGGTTTGAGCATGTCCAATGCCCTACAACATTTGATTGGGAGGTAGTAGCTAGGATTTCTGTGCCGAGTCATCACCCTGGTCGTAGTGTGTCGTCAGTCCTAGTATGGTCCAGTTGTGCTATTTTGTTCTAATTGCCCGATTTTAGTTTATTTTGGAAGTTAGAATAATGTTAGAAATGTGATTAAATTATTGAGTAATTTAATTTAATTAAAAAATATTTTAATCTTATGGTAGATTTATTTTATTAATTGATTAAGTTATTTATGGGAAAATGAATTACATTATTCATTTTGGAAAAACATGCATATTTAAGTTGGAATTGGAAATTAGGAAAATAAATTAAAAGTCAATTTTGAAATTCAAAAATTCAAAAGAAAGACTTTTGCTATTCTGTTTTCAGAAATTAATGAGGGTTGTTGTAGGATTTTGGAAGGAATTTTGCATTATCTTAAAAATTTCTTCACAAAATCAACAATGGAGTTTTTGGGGAAAAATTGAAAAGAGAAGAGGAAGGTTGCTCAATTTTGTGGGTTTGGACAAAAAGCTCAAGGAATCTATGGAGCTCAAAAGGGTTTCAAAGCACCAGCAGGACCTTCAACATACTTCAAGAGAATCAGGTTCTCACTTTGTTTAACTGAAATTTTGGTTGATTCAATGTTGTTGTGTGAATCGGAAACTAATTACAATCTTTAAATTGTGTGCAAAATAAATCTATTTGATAGCTTGCTTTCAAAATTAGAATAGGATTGTTCAAGTTGGAGATAATTTCTTGTTTTCAAATTGTCTTTTTTCAGTTTGTTTGTTCTCAATTTTATTCCTCAAATTGTTGAGTTTCATTCTTGTTTGAATGAAAATTATGTGTATATGCACATATATAGCCTTAAATATATGTGAATATACTTCATATATTTGTATATTTGCTTAAATTTCCATTTTGTAATGCTATGCTGGCAAAATTTTATTAATTTTGTCAAGTTGGAAATTTTATAGAAGCCTATATATTTTTTTTAAGGTTCTGGCTTTGGTTTAAAAAAATAAAATGACAGTAAAAAATGGCAGTGATAGATTTTAAAAAAAATAAAAATTAAAAGGAGAGGGTGTTGGGGGCTCACCCACCGCCGCTCCCATCCTCCACCGTCTGTGGTCGCGCAGACTACGCAGGCAGCGACCACCACAGTTGGTGGCGACGCTGCCAACGTCGCCCGCGTGGTACCTTGGCGGCTCCTCCGCCGAGATGCCTCCCCGTCCGTCGCGCCCTGCATGGGTTCTCCCGCACCCTTCCCTGTATTTGGTGGCGCCACCTCCTGCGGTTGCCACAACCAAACCGCCGCCGACTGGTAAGGAGACCCACGACCGACCTCCCCCTTAACCCCAAAACGTGCACGAAAACTGAGGTTCGTGCGGTCCAACCCTAGGGTTGGCGCGCGAACCGAGGCCATGCCCTTTTTTTAAAAAAATGGTTAAAAAAATATATGTATAGGTATTTTATTTCATTTTAATATTATAATTTTTATAATATGTTAATATTATAATTATTTTAATATTTTATTATCACAATATAATATTACATGTTAATATTATGTTTTATGATAATATTAAATGAATTTAATAATATAATCTTATGATTCATAATAGTATTAAAATGTTTTAGAGGGATAATATTATGACTTTTATAATATTATGAGAAAATTTGAATAATTGTTATAACTTAAATGTTTTAATATTTAACATTTGAAGATGGGAATTTCATTATATTATCATATTGTTAAGGGAATTATTTCTTTTTAAAAATGGATTTTATTGGTTATAGAAAAAAAAATATTGTATTTAAATGGGATTTTGCTTTTAACCAGATTATTGAGATACAGGTTAATGTTTTATGCATTTGAATGCTATCATAGAAATAAAATGATTTTAAATGGTGTATCGAATACAGTTTACCTAATGTATTGATTACTGAATGTTAGTGAAAATGGGTTTAGGGAACCCAAAGTAGATTTGATTCTTGTCTCGTTTCGATCTATTCTATGTGTGTTATCATGTGGAAAATGTGGGTCATAGCGTTGGACAAGTCTTCTAGTTGGGTTTTCTAAGTAGTAAGTTGTCGTAAGGAGTAGTCAATCTGTTATGAATTTCTTGGGTAGTGCATGGGAAGTTATCAGTTATTTACCCGGTTCCTATGAACGGGGATGTTTTGTACCTCCTTGGTTTAGGAGTGGATTACATGAGTTGTGCCTCCTTGTCAGGAGCGACTTTGTTACCTTGTACCTTTAGTGTTTGGAGAGGGTTTGAACTTAGGTTGCCTCCTGAGAAAGGAGTGGTTGTAATACCTTGTTTGTTGCACTTTGTACCCTTGATGCTTGGATGTTATGTGTGTTGTCAAGTAGAAGAGTGGCTTCCGTAGGGGCTAGATCCTGGAAGAGGTAAGACTGGGTAACCTTCAGAAGTGGTGTAATTAAGTGATAACTAAATCAATGTACTTATAAGTTTGGGTAGTACTTCACAATAAAAAGATAATTATACCTCACTGATGGACCCAAGTGCTCGGTTAGGCTCGAAATGGGTGGGAAGGCCAGAGACGGCAAGGTCATCTATCTTGTCTGTACGGAAGGTATTTGATTTCGTATTAGTAAGTATGAGGGCCAAGGATCAGTTTGAGGCCACCATCCTAACAATCCGCAGTGGGTAACTCATGACGAGTTGTGCGATGACACTTTGTCTAGGACAATAGTTGGTACTTGTTTATTGTGGGTATGGTTTCCATAACATACCTGATGTGACCATGGTTGTTGTTTGATTCTATGTATGGTTCTCATAACATATTTGACTTGCTTTATTTCTGGAAGCAATGTAACCATGTTGAGTTGTATGTGTGTTGTACTTGTGTTACTTGTGAGGTTCATGTGATTGGTTGTTTTAGTTTGGTACAGTTATGATTTAGCCTGTGTCTAGAGGTGTTGGTCTTGGCAAGGATTCCTTGTTACTATCTCCTAGCATGGAGGGTGGGCCTTTGGGTTCCACTTGGTTGGGTGGTGTGCACCTAAGTCCGTTGGGCTATCTTCATGTTCATGTGGACGAGACTTCCAGTTGGAGAGCTCATTGGATTCAGTATTAGTTCTTGCTTTATTGCATTTCAGTTGATCTTGTATTATTTTACCCCTCAGTTATTTTCGAGGTGGAAGTTGTAATTGTAATTATAATTATTGGACTTACCTCATTCGGGGAATGAGTGTTGTAACCTTGTTGTTTAATGAATGGATTATTGAATTGAAATTATCCTTATGTTTGATGTAAATTATTTTATTGGAATGTATGTGCTTAATTTATTCAGTAATTAAGTGACATGGTTTAATTCATGTTTTTGTTGAGGTTCTATATAACCTCTATTCCGTAACCTTAGAGGTTGTTGGCATTAGCTAGTGAACTTGCTTACTTATTGTACTTAAACAAAACAAAAAAATAACCTGTTTAAGTAGTTGGTTGCAACTTCCTCTAGGGTTGCGTGGCGGGGCGTTACATTATGGTGTTCAAGTTGACTACCAAAAAGGATTTTCCATCAAGAAACACTATGTAATGTGAAACATGCTTTGGGTTTATTGAATTCTTAAGAGTTTAATAGCACAAAAAATAAGATTGCATGCTCATGATTGGAAAAATAAGAAAAAGAGGAATAAGAATATAAACATAAATATTATTCATTCATGGTAAAGTTTTCCAATGATTTCCAATTCTTATAAATTTAATATCTTTACATATTATAGGTTTCATTGTTAGTGAATATGAAACATTTCCATCCAAAGCACCATATAAGATGAAAGTGAAAATACAAAAATCCACATAAATTTTTCTTTTCAAATTAAATTTTCATTAATATTGAGCTAAAATTTAACATGCAAATGGATGCCATCCTTCAATCTATACTTCCTCTTTGGCATATTTTAAACCCCTTGATCCTTTTGGAAGTATGAATCTTGGCATATTTGTAATATTTGTACACCATTTAAAATATCTTTAGCTAATTGAGAATAAGGGAATGTTAAAATAATGTATGTGCAACTCACAAATTATTTGTAGTGGAATGGAGTCTCCTAAGTTGTGGATAACACCATCCATTTGAGTTCATGGGATCATGCCTTATTAAATTCAAGGCCCACAACCTCATCAAGTGATAGTAGATATTTGTGTAGCCAATATGATATAGTGGGAGGCATTGTATGGATGGTGTGTATATGTTAAATATAGGGAAAATTTCATAGTCATGTTTGAGGCCCCTCACATGTGATCATGCCCATGCATATAAGAGATTCAAAATACATAAGAGAAACCAAGAAGATAATGGTCTGGCTTACCTGAATAAAGCACATAGTAGCATGAACTAGAGAGGAAGAGCATGATGCAAAATAATGAATGAAGGAGAATGAAATGTATGGCACATTATATTTGTGGTGCTAGAATGTCAAATATGTTGTGAATGTTTTAAAGGGGATACCTAATATTTTTAATAATATCTAATGCTAAAACCCATGTCCTTGGATATTCTCATTTGGTGTGGCCTACTAAATGAATTTGTTGCCTCCCTAGGCATGCAAAAAATATTTGGTAGATTTTGAGATCTCACATTGTAATGCTAAACTCGTAAACCATTTAAAAAATAAAATTTAGGTGCAATATAGGAGGCAATGTACATATTTTTAGATCCTACATGGCCTCAAGAAATTAATCAAAAACAAGCGAAATGGCCCACATAACCAACATACAAAATGTTTATTTATTTTAGGGCAAAAAAACTGAGATCCATAAAAACATGGTGCATCAAAATAAACATGACATTGGCTTCTTAAATAGAAATAAAGATGAAGGTTAAGGGTACTTCTAAATAGAAGTTTAATGGTATAAAATAATAGGGGCCCATGCTTAGGGATGAATGAAAATATCCAAACATGGTGTGACCTAGGTAGCATGACATATTAATGTAGTCATGGAATGGGTAGGAAGAATCAACATATTTCTAGAGGCCTATGTGTACGCTATATGTTAGCCTAAATGCTCAAGTAGGTGCCACTATTGGAAACAAAGAGTAGGTATATTATGAATGAAAACATAACAAAGTAAGATGTGGCACAATCCATATAAAGGATTCCTAGCTACATGACACTCTTTTAAATTGGTGTGGGTAATTTAAAGAAAATAAACAACACTAAAGAATCACATTTAAATTTAATCTTGATCTTGCCTTAGGAATTTGGCATATAATTTTCATAGTCATTCAACATAAGTTTCAACATAGAGCGAGTCTTTACCTTGGTGTAAATGGTGAAAGGAAGGCATATGATTTTATTTGGTAGGTCAAGCCAATATGGTGTGGTAATTTGGAAGCATCCACAAAATGGTACATGTAATTTGTCACATCAATTTATGATTGGTGTAAAATAAAATATTTGATAATGACATATGAAATGATAATTGGAATGATGAGTAGAAATTAGAAGCATCAAATATGGTGTGAAAGATTTAAAATGGGTAAAGATGAATCTTTTGCAAATATTTTTCAATAAGAAGTCTTAGGGTTTTTTGATCCAATGGTAATTGTGAGTATAAAAAATTCCTTTAAGCTCTAATGTGTAAATATCCACCATTGGCTAATTAAACTAATGTGGTTGCTACTTTTTATGTATGCGTATATGCTATTTTATTAAGCTTGTGAAGTAAAAGAGCTTATGTTTCAAGATAAAACCCAGTTTATCGATTTCATCCAAATCAATGGATCTTGGGAGTTAGGGATGAAAATTGAATGAATTAAAAGTGAAAATCCCTACCATTAATTCTTAATTGATGAATTGGAATTAAGGCCTACCATGATGTAAAAAATGCATAGTGTTATTGTCATATATTTTAAAAGGTTATTATTGATTTAAAGCTCATGGATAGTAAAATAAAGTCTTTATGTGTTATGTTTATCTACTATGTTGAATTAAAGTTGATTAATGGCTCATCAGACTGTAGATGAAAATAGAGACATGTTAAGAGTTAAAATCCCTCATTATTTAAGATTATGTAACATGGAAAATTAAATATTATTTTAATATGTTTGATTAAAATAATTGTTCAAGTGTTTAAAGTTTAATTCTTGATCTATAAAAGTTCACAATGAATTTATAAAAGTTTGCAAGAAGTTTTAAAGCCTACAAATTGATTTAAGGTAATATGAGAGTGATTTAAATTGTGGTAATTCATTCTAAGGTAGTAAGTTAAAATTTTATTTGTGTTTACTAAAGCTAGAGTGTGTAAATTGAAAACTAACTTAAATATTAAAGTAAAACTTTAATATTTAATGTAGTTAGGTAAATTTGAAATCCATGTATAAGAAAAAATAAATAATATAAAAATGAGTCAAATGTAAACGAATGAGTGAAATGCATTCACTTGCAAGTGAAATCAAAGGAAATAAATACATTTGAAATACTTCAAAAAGTGAAAGCTAATTTATTGTTTCAAAAAGGGCGGTTGAGATATTTCATGAAGGGTGAAATATATTTTTAAGAAAGGATTATAACATGGAGAAACATATGCAACAACAAATTAAAATCAATATATATGTATTATACTAGATGTATGTGAAGGGAAAGCCTTTTGGAAAAGATCTACCACAAAAAAACACCAAGCTTGTATTAATCACAATAAAAGTGTTACATTAATATAGTCTAGTACAACTCTCTCATTCGATAACATTATGGTAACATAATAGTACTTGAAAATAACCCATCTGAAATCTCAATCATGTGCCTCCAATATATAGAGCAAATAGAAACAAGGAACCATAAATAATTTACAAAACAATGGATTAAAATCATGAGCCCAAACTAGGTGCCCATATCCAAATAAAAAATTTAACATTCCATACTATTTTGAGAATAGAATATAGCTCCCAAGTATGTAATTCTTACAATTTTGCAAGAAGTCAACTTGTAACTTCCAAGTGCTCCATGAATGCTCCAATTACATGACATGACTCTTTATCTTTCAAAGTGATTTTTCATCTCTTTCTTCCTCTTACTATGTCTTCTTGTCATAATAATTCCAAATAACTATAAAATAATGATTAATATTGTTGTCCCACCATACATGGGTGTCCAAGGTCATCCATTTCATGTACTATGAAGCAAAAACATTAATTATCCTTCTACACATATAATTAAATAAATTAGATAGGGATTTGGATACGACCTAATTTTACTTCAAGATTGTCCATTCAAGGACAACCTTGCACTCACAAATATGAACAATTAAGTTAGATGCATGTCCAACAAGATTGGATTATAGATAATGATTATATTAATAGTCAAAGCAATCAATTAAACTAAGATTACACATAAATAGTCAATAGTGACATGGTGTGATGGTTAAGTTGTTGTGTTGTTATTCTTGCCATCAAGGTTCAAACCCCATTGCAATGTAAGTGTTGAGAATTTATATTGGGGATGAGGTTAAAAGCATTTATCCCTCTTAATTAAAAAAAAGATTACACATAAATAAACATAAACATAAAGATAAGTAATAAACATAAAATTAAATTTAAGCATAATTAAATACACAAATCCAACTATATATCGAAATAAACCATTTATAATCATATAAACATTACATTACCCCAAATCAAACACGAAATAAATGAATTGAAGATGGACATTTTTCACAATTACAATTAGAGGAAAGGACCCAATACTTGAGCATGTTCCAATAGTTGTGATAACATTTGTTTATATAACGCTCAATATTTTTAACAATATTGGAGCAATAGTTATGACTTTAAAGTTGTTAGTGTTGATGATGACTACCCCTAATTAAATGAAATGTGATCTAAAAAGCAACAAATCATGTGATGCCACATCAGCGCCCAATAAAACATGATGTAGATGCACAAATATCAATCTCACTTTTTTTTGGGCCTTTTTGGACACCTTGACAAAAAGCATGCTAATGTGACATCATATTTAATTATGTGGCCTTGAAACCTTAGTTATAAGCAGGAGACTTGCCAACTAACCTGCTATAAAAAATTGAGAGTGATTTGAAATTTTCACCTAATATTTTACAAAGCGCGAAGTTAAGATGCAACTATAGATCCTCTCTCCACATCGAACACAAAATAAATGAATCATATATGCATTGAACATTGATCATTTTTCACAATTACAATTATATACCAATAAACCAAACCTTTAGTCATACGAGAAGAAGATAAGCTTATATATAAGGAGATATACTGTAGTTAGGGCATGACAGCAAACATCATGATTCTAATCAAACGGGGCTCAACAGCTCCTAACAATCCTTAATGAAACGGTCAATGGCGGCAACGAGACTGGAAGTCTGCGCCGAAGCGTGCGCATCTACGTGAAAACAATGCTCCACATTTTCCGAAACGATCACCTCCACACTTTGCCCCGCATTTTTCATGGCCTGGCAGAACTCCATCCGTGTGTCCCGCATCAAATCTCCGTCCGCAATGGCAACCAACATTTTGGGAAGCTTTAGTCCATGGAGAGGCGGCGCCTGAGAACCCATGGGATTAATAATCGGGTGGTCCTTGTTACTTCCCTCCGGCAAAGCCAGCTTATAGAACCCATCGATCTTTTCGATGGTGACTGAGGGAGTTTTAGGAACGGTTTCCGCTTCCGACCTGCTCCGCTCATTTCTCACAAACCCCGGGTGAATCAGTATACAACCGCGTAGGCAGAGAGGGCTCTCAATTTCTGTGGCGGCGGCGCAAGCGAGAGCTGTCTGGTGAACTAAATTGCCCCCTGCGCTCTCCCCCACGAGAAAACAGCGCCGGAAATCGGCATTTTCGGTAAACCAGTCATGCTTCTTTTCTTTCATTTGGGCGAGGGATCGAACCCACTCCACCGCCGCAATGCAATCGTGGCAGGCCGCGGGGAGGCGGTGCTCTGGAGCCAGCCTGTAGTCCACCGACATGACCACGACCTGCAATGCTCTGCTTATGTGCGAGTAGAACTGGTAATACAATCGCCAGTCGGCGTGAGTGAGGCAGAACCCTCCGCCATGAAAATGAAATACCAGCGGAAGCTTCTTTTTCTCCTTCGTCTCCGGCAGGTAAATGCGAGCCCAAACCCCGGGTGCCTCCTGTAGAGGCACGTCTCTTGTGGCGACTCCATCAATGAAGGTGTGATTGGAAGGGGGAATCGGGTCAGCAAGGGGCGTCTGCATAGGCGTGCGTTCCACAGATCCGTCGCTAAACAGCTTCAGATCTCCGGAAACCTCCTCCACAATGTATTTTTCTTCCATTTTTTTGTTGGAATGATTGAATTAGGGGTTTCCGTCCACCATATAACCAATTGGTTAGAGTGGAATATACAGGATGAATCCCAAATTTCCCTGTTTGGTGCACTGGTCTCCATTGTTAAATGCTTTGAACATCAACAAGCGACGAGGAAAATGACAAGGAAAAGTCTGATATTTTCGTGTTCAATGGGGTTGAAAAATGTACAGTCTCGCCGCCTTTAACTTACGTTCATTGATACGGAGGAATTGGCAGTAGCACCAATTGGGACCCATTCGTGACATCTTGATTAGGTATGTCGTTCTTATGAATTTGGGTCATAATTAAATATTTTATTTTATTTGTGGTCTCATTTGTGATGTTCTTTAAAGTGGTCTTTATGATTTTTTGGTCATATTACATTTTGTTTTCTTTTTATTAGATGAATTGACATTAGTTGGGATCTCATGTGTGACTTCTTGATTATATTGCATCTATAAATTTTTTTGTCATAACTCATGCAATAATTGATATTGGTGTTCTTATCTTTTCAACGCGAAAAGTTTTGATCATTAAAGCTGTTTGATATTTCAATCACATCTATCTAGAAGCATTTGGAAGATGGTTATTTTAAATACATTTATTTAAAATATATTATATTGGATTAGTGTTTTTTAGGTGTATGCATTTAAAATATTCATGTTTTCTTCTTTTTGATACTATGGAATTGGTATTCATAGGAATCTATTTGTGACGTCTTGATTATGCGGTCTTTATGACTTTCGGTCATAATGTATTTTTCTTTTCTTTATTATACAAGGAATTGATAGTAGTTGGGACCTCATTTGTGATGACTTGATTATGTTGTTCCTATAAATTTTGGTCATAATTCATGCAACAATTGATATTGGGGTCACTATCCTTTCAACGCATAAAGCTTTGATTATTTTAATGTTGTTTGATATTTCAATTACATCTATCTAGAAGCACTTGGAATATAGTTATTTTAAATATATTTATTCAAAAGATATTATATTGGATTGGTGTTTTTTAGATGTATGCATTTAAAATATTCATGTTTTTTTCTTTTGATATTGAGGAATTGGTATTAGTTGGAATTTGTTTGTGGCGTCTTGATTATGTGGTCTTTATGACTTTTGGTCATAATACATTTTTTCTTTTTGATATGAAGGAATTGGTACTAGTTGGGACCCCATTCATGAGGTCTTGATTATGTGGTCTTGATGACTTTTGGTCATAATTTGTGCAACAATTGATATAGGGGTCACTGTCCTTTCAACATGTAAAAATTTGATTATTTTAATATTGTTTGATATTTCAATTACATCTATTTAGAAGCCTTAAGAATATAGATGTGTTAAATATATTAATTTAAAAGATTATATTGGATTGATTTTTTTAGATGTATGCATTTAAAATTTATATTAATATATATTTGACTACTTGTGTAAAAGTTCGTACTACCATTTTTACAATAATGAAAAATTGAAGTATAAATAATTATCAAATTTATATTAAGGGGTTTTTGTTAGCCATTCATTCCATTGTAACCTCCTTTTTTTGCTATTGTAGTTATGCCTAGGAGCTACACTTTTATTTTATTAAATTAAGAAATTTCATTATTGAGATTTTTTATCATTTTAATTAATAAAAGAGAGGACTTAATACATAAATAAAGTCCAATATTTATGAGAAAATTGTATATTTGTAAGGAAATGGACATATCTACATAAATCTCTTATGATAAACTAATTAATCCTCATTCACAACAAAGATCTTAAGAATAAGAGGGGGAATGATAAACTTGTTAAAAGTAATGTTTTGAAATACAAATAATAAATACCAGTATTTATCTCTTTGTTCAATGTGGAATTTGACTCTATTTGGTGTCCCAAATTAATTCATCAATGTTGTAGAAATTTAGGGCTTGTTAAATGAACACATCAAAATTTGCAATTTTTAAATATTTACCATCAAGAATATTTATCTAACTACAAGTCTACTCGATGACTATGAAATTGATCTTGTGAGCATGGATATGATATTTTTTCTAATATCTAGATATTTTAATTTTCAACTTCTTTTAAGTTCTCAATTTTGTTTAATTTTTAGGAATTAAAAATCCCCCACCAATTCATGAAAACCCTAGTGAAGAACAACCACAAAAAAATTCTCCAACAATGCTCCTCCTGAGATGCAATAAAACATCCTAGGAAAATAGGAAACAATAAGATCTAACTTCAAACATTGATTGAAAAGTTGAGAAATTTGAGTGGAATTGCCTCCCATTGGTTTATCCTCGTCACTTCATTGGAGTCTATCGTTTCTCACATAGATTTTGTGAGTGATCAAATTAACATGTGGTCAAACAAGAGGGATGAATCACAACAATATTATGCCAACAAATTATCCTATGAACAAGTAAAAAACAATATTGAAATTTAACTTGTGTGCATTGTTCATTGACCCACAAACTAATGCACCCCACAGGACAGTTGCAGAAGGTTCCCTAGCCATTGGTGCCAAAAACAAGGGACAAAGAATAATTTTTAGGATAGGTGTTGGACCATTTTTTACCATCCTCCATGCAACTAAAATGAGGTCCCACATTATATTTTGAGGAAACTCTATTGCGAGTTTGTCCTCAACAAGATCCCAAACTAATTTGGCACACAGGAGTTCTAGGCTAGAGGTGGAGGATTTGCACATGATAGAGAGGAGGGATATCATGCCCAAGACTAAGAATGAAGATCTCTTCCTAGGCCAAACATTGACCATGACATGATCCCTTTTTTTGTGAAAGAGTGTTGAGGTGGATACCTTAGAGTCCATTAACTCCCTCACTTAAACCTTGTTACAAAAACTAGGCCTTTAGCACAGGCTGATGAGGGTGATGCTTCCAGGTCTTGATATTCACCTCACATTTGTCAAAATTGTGGTTCTCTTTGTGATTATAGGTTTGAGGATACTAGGGATGCATGTGGCCAGTAGTAGGGCACATCCATACTAGATCAATTGGTGTTCACATATGACATGCTAGATGTGACATATGAAATTGATAGATAGGTAAATTTGAATAAGGTTAAATTTAGCTTACTATATTTCATTTTGAAATGTAATATTACCTAAATTACTAAATTGATTATAAAAGAATTTCAAACCTGTTAGAGTGCTCACCCTATGCCTAGTGGTCTTTCAACTCTCAATTACATTATCATGTTGAGTCCATAGTTATGGAATTATTAAAGACATAGAAAACATCTAGTACATGCAATTTTTTTACCTTATATGAATGGTAATCTTAAAATTCACATTAGATATTGAAAAAGTGGATTTTGGGCCTTTGATATTAAGACCTGTTAGTCAGAGTGGCCACAAATCTTTCATTGAGGTAATATTGACTATTTTTAGTCATTATGCTTTTAAAATAATCTTAGATAGTTTTTGGTAAAATAATGTCCTTTCATTTTTAGTTGATGACATCGGTTTCCTCTTAGTATTCATAACACAATGGAGGAGGGAATTGCCACAACAATTTTATCTTCAATGCCTTTGATAGAGGTATGATCCATATTAGTAAATTTCATATTCTCTTTGTTATTATATCCCATGTCTATTAGTGAAAATTTGAATGCTATTCATCTATAGTTTAATTTGTTTCTTGATGCTCATCACAATGGATGACAAGTTTGGTTCATGCACTTGCCCCCTTAGATAGATGAAGAAAGGAAATGATTGCTTTAGAGTGATTATAAGATGGTGCTAAGTGATTATTCCTTTTTATTTCATTCTATAACTTAATTTTTTATATATACCTGTATATGCACCAAGATGAGGTACAAAAAGTGGCCAAATGCCCAAAAATGAACAAAACATACACGCTTTTAAGAAATTCAAATAACATGATTGTGTTATGGCTTGGAAAATCTGATCCATAACATAATCACATTATTTAAACAAATAGCATGCACACGTTATTATTAAAACAAAATGTGTATGTGTTATTATCAAAACATAATGTGTTACACATTTTTATGAAAGCAAAATGCGTACACGTTTCAATGAAAGAAAAATGTGTACGTGTTATTCTCAATAAAGTTATAAAAAAGATTGTCCATTTTACTCACATGTGGCCCGTGTTTTCTGTAGTTGTTTTCCTTCCCTCAATTGAGCATAATGCAAATGTGTTTTCCCCTTTCCAACCTTACTTCACAATGCCACATCAAAGAAGAGGTAAGGGATTTTTTTTGCATTTGATTTAAATTTTGTTTGCATTAGGAAAAATGGATTTTTTTTTTATCAATTTCATGTTTTTTAAATTATATACTAGATCATGTAAACCTTGAGCCACAAGAAAATTTAAATCATGAATTGCTTGAGGAAAACCCTAGGATGCCTGACCCTCCTCCCACCCTTCCAACAAACCATGGACAAAGCCAAGAGGATTTTTTAGGGCATTTAGAGCAAAACAAAGTTGCGATTCATGAATTAGTTTCAAATCGAGGGGTTCAATATCAAACGAGCATCACCAATCCCTTGCCTCAACATTGGAAGCCATGTTGATGAATGTTGACACCATCACAAATCAAATAAACCAATTTAAAACTTATAGAGATTCATGTCATCAATATTATACAATAAAATTGTCCTATGATGATGTAAAAAAGAAAGACAAGCAAAGAAAGCATGCCTTCTTTTTATGGATCCTAAAACCAATCAACGTATTCCTCCAAATTCAAAGAGGTTTCCAATACATTAGTGTAATCACGAGGAGATAAGAAATAGGTTTTGGGATAGGTGGTGGATAGTCTTTGACCAACCTCCATGTACTAGTTATGAGGTGTCGTTATATTTTTTAGGGAAACTATATTGTGATTTTATCCTTCATGAAATGCCCAATTACTTTGAAAAGAGGATGTTTCAAGGTAGAGGTGGAAGCTCTGCGTAAAATGGACTAGGATCTCGTACGGTAGACAATCATGCAAATCGAAGAACACTAGCACAAAGACTTATTTATCATGCGACCGTTCCAATAGCAATCAAGGATAGTATGGAGGTGTAGACTCTCCATGTAGTTGCTAGCATGGAAAACATGATTATAGAGCATGTCACACAAATATCCTAGTCTTTTGCCTCACAAGATGATGCGTCGACCCAACCATCTAGCTCTAGTGCCCCCAACTCTCATATGTGCCCAAACTATCATAATCTATGATTTGGGAGAGATAGTGATGTAGAGGGTGCTGTAATGTTCCCCTTTTGGCAGTAAGCTTGTCAGTGGCTCATCAGCCTATTCCAGAATCTTGTAGGCTCGTTGAGGTGTTTCAAAAGGGTTCCAGTTTTGGAGATTCTATGGTCATTCTTCAATATTTACTATTTATAGTAAATACTATTTTTGGCAGTTAGCAGTTGTCAGCCTTAAGTTCATCACGCCATCTAGAACAGTTTGCAGAATTATGCCTTGGTCTTTTGGAAACAATATTTTAATGAAATCTTCATTAAAAGGGTTAAATGTTCTATTTTGCAGTTGACCCCTTGGCCTAAGGAGATAACTTAAGTTGTTTTAAAAGGGGGACTCTAAGGGTGGCGCCACATGAAGAGTTAAATGTTTTAATGTTAATTTCTCATTATCTCAAGAGGGGCATACTTTTGAAAAAGGTATTTTCTCTTTGGAAATATGAAAAGGTGTGGCTTTTGGCGTACCTTCTTGGGGGACTTGGAACAATCTCCTCTCTTCCTTTAAAAGTGAAGCTTGGCTCCAACATTTGATCATCCATTATTATGCTAAAGTTATGCTATCAAAATGCTTTGTCATTTTCAACTTCGAGGAATGCTGACCTCCTAGTTCTCATTCAATTTCATGTTTGTAAGACAACACCTAGTTGAATCATTGTTGCTTCTCATTCAGACTAGCAGATTGTGCCTCAAGGTGAATTGTTAATGTATTTTTCCAATTTTACAGTTGTTGTTTGCATACAGCTGAAAGTAGTTTTTGCTCATATCTGATTGTACGAATTTTATATCATTATGGGCATTTGATAATAAAGTTTCCAAGGTCCAGGCGACCATTCCCAAGCAGTTTCAGATTTTAATTTGAAGTGTAGATTTTTATTTAGCAAAATCGCCCCTCTCAAGGGCCGTACCATTTCAGTTGGCATTGGGAAGTGTGCCATTAATTATTGCAGGTCTTTTGGGAGCTGTTTGATGTCTTCACAGGGGCGCCTATCTCCCAGTTGAATGATGCTTTTGACGTCACGCCTTTTGGAGGTATTTTGAGCAAGTTATGAACAATTCTATAATTCTGCAGTTGCTGATTTACATTTCCAGAATTACAAATTCATTAGAAAAAGCAAAATCAGTTGTGTTTCCAAGTTCTATCTTCTTTCCTCTTATCTTCCAACTCAGATACATTGTAATTAATGGTGCGTGAAATATGTTGATGAACATTGTAAATTGCAGCCTTTTACTTTGTAAGAACTGCTAACATTAGTACTGTTTCAGTTTAGCTTTGCTGCATTTAATTAGTTAAACATCACATTAGCACCCCTGAATGGTATACCGCCAGTGTGGAGAAACATATTGTTATCTTTCTTGTAATATTCTCCCCCCACTGTTTGGTGGTAGCGTGGAAGATTATTTCATGGCTGGTTATCCACCTACCTCTTTTCAAATCAGCAAGTAGCACTCCACCATATGATAGCACCTCGCCCGTCAAGGGATCTTGAGTGCACATGCTTGGTGTCGAGTTTAGTTCTCTCTTCAAAGCGTAATCTTGTTTTTATTTCAAGTAGATCCTAGGGATCCTTTGACCATATGCTCGCCCCTCCTCCTTAAGTGGTTTTAGGGTGCCATTCTTGGTTAGAGTTCTTTATTGCATCGTTTTGGTTTAAGCTAACCTTGACGGGTGCATTGGCTATATTGTAAATGTCACTAAAAACAAAGAAAAATTGAGAGAGAATATTTCAGTGGTATAAGAGTAGAAGTTCCTACCATCCTGTGTCTACTAGGATTTCAGTTGACAGATGAGTGACAGAGCAACCAGATACTTCATCAGAAATCAGGCTAGATCTCAGTTACAGTTTCCGCCAGTGCCAGAAGCAGATACTTTGTCAGAAGCTTTGAGGGAAATAGGTATAACAGTTGAGAGAATGTCAGAAGAGTCTTGTCTTTCAATGGAGGAAAAAGATGCAAGAGCAAAAAAAAAGTTTGATAACATGTTAGAGATGATGGCACGTTTGCTAGATAAATTGGATCAACAAACTACTCAAAATCATGTTCAGCCCCAAACAAATAATGTTGGTGAAAACAGCAATAACAGTGGTCATAATGCTACAACAGTTAATGGAAGGGATAGAACTGTTGGACAACATGTTGCAAATACAAGAGGGTCTTCATCCAGACCTCTCCTCCCTACATTCACTCCAAGGGATGAACAACAACCTGAAATTGGAGTACTTTTTGCAGATGATGCTAGGCAAGCCTATATGAAGTACATCTCTTTACCCCTTGATATGAGAGATGCATGGACCTTTGATCAATTTATGAATCAAAGAAGCAGAAGGAATGGTGGAAGGAATGAACAACGTCCTTTCATAAATCATAGGAATGATTTTCAACAAGCATTGGGTAAGATTACTTTGGATCATTTTGATGGAAGTAATAAGTGTGCAGCAAGAGCATGGGTTCAGAAATTAGATAATTATCTCTCACTTAGACCAATGCCAGAGGAAGATGCAATTAAGTTTGCCACATTGCACTTGGATGGAGTGGCTCATGAATGGTGGACTCATGGTTTGGTTACTCTTGGCCATAACCTTATCCATACTTATGAGGAGTTTACCAACAAACTAATTGAAAGATTTGATACCAAAGATCCTGAGTTGAGTTTTCGGGAATTGGCACAATTGAAGCAACATGGACCTTTAGATACATATGTCGCTGATTTTCAAAGGTTGTCGGTAATGGTGCCTAACATTACTAAAAGAAGACTTGTGGTTTTGTTTGCGGAAGGTTTGATGGAACCTTTGAAGGGATGGGTCAAAGCTTTTGATCCTCCAACATTGGATGAAGCAATCGAGAAAGCAAGGAGCATGGAGTTGGCTGCTCCTAGGCCAAAATTTCAGCCTAAACCATTCAAAAATGATAAGAAGAAATTCACTGCTAATAAGCCCAACAAGTATCCACAAAGAATATCTGATGAACTCCATGATCAGCTCAGAAAAGAGGGAGTTTGTTATACTTGTCATGAACCTTGGACAAGGGGTCACCGCTGTTATGGAAAGGGTAAAGTTCAACAAATGGAGGGCTATTCTGATTATGGATCAGAATCTAATCCACTTGATCAGTAGTACGAAACATCAAGTGAAGATGAAGAAGAAGCCCCTGAAGAGGAACCAGAAGTTGGAGATGGTAATGCTTTTGCCCAACTATCAAGTTTTCAAAAGAACGAATCCTTTCGAGTATGAGGAATGGTTAACTCTCAAAGGATTGTTGCACTAATTGATACTGGAGAAACTCACAATTTTATTGATGAAGGCTTGGTTACTAAAAGAGGATTGAAGATGGAAGACTTTGAAGGATTCAAAGTTATGGTAGCAGATGGCTTTACCATATCATGCACCAAGAAAATTCCTAACCTCTCTATGCAATTGGGAAATTATGAGGTGAAGGATGACTTCTATGTGGTTGGCATTGGCGATACCGATGCTATTTTGGGAATACAATGGTTGCGATCTCTTGGAGAGATCATTTTAAATCTGCAAACTATGGAATTGAAATTCCAAGCTGATGGGAAGAAGGTGGTTTTAAGAGGCATGTCCAATGGAGGGCCTTGGGTTGTATCCTTGAAACGAATGGAGAGGCTGATTCATCATGATCAAGTTGAGTGGGCAGCAGAGTGTATGATCATCCCAGCAGATCCGATTGTAGAAAAGAGACACTACCCACTGGATATACAAGCTCTTCTTTCTAAAAAGAGCAAGGTTTTTGGCGATTTACCTTCGGGAAGACCACTTGAAAGAGGGTGTGAGCATGTGATTGAATTAGAAGAAGGTGCCAAACCTATCATTACTACTTCTTACTGCTACCCAAAGAAGCAAAAGGATGAGATAGAAAATTCTATCAAAGAACTTCTTGAGGTAGGGTTCATCTGACCAAGCAAAAGCCCATTTGCTTCAGCAGTAGTATTGGTAAAAAAGAAAGATGGTACAATGCAAATGTGTGTTGATTATCGTGCATTGAATCAAAAAACTATCAAGAATAAATATCCTATTCCTAGGATAGATGAGCTTATTGATGAGCTCCATTGGGCTATGTTCTTTTCAAAGATTGATCTCCGTTCCGGTTACCATCAAATCAGAATGAGAGAAGGGGATATTGAGAAAACAACCTTTAGATGTCACTATGGGAATTTTGAGTTCCTTGTCATGCCATTCGGTTTGACTAATGCTCCAACAACATTTCAGTCATGTATGAACAAGACTTTCAGGCAACAGTTGAGGAAGTTTGTGCTTATCTTCTTTGATGACATTCTTGTTTTTAGTAAGTCTTGGGAGGAGCATCTTCAACACTTGGAGGAAGTGCTTAGCATTTTGGAGGTTGAATGTATGTTTGCCAAAGAATCAAAATGTGAGTTTGGGATGACTGAGCTTCTCTATCTCGGCCACATTATCAGTTCTAAAGGGGTCAAAGTTGATCCTGAAAAGATTAGAGCCATTGTTGATTGGCCACCTCCGAAAAATCTGACCCACTTGAAGGGATTTTTGGGCTTATGTGGGTTTTATAGAAGATTTGTCAAGGGGTATTCTCACATGGCAGTGCCTCTTACAGATCTCACCAAAAAGGGAGCTTTTCTATGGATAGATAAAGCACAAGGAGTGTTTGATAAGTTCAAACAAATTATGAGTTCATGTCCCGTATTGGCTTTACCGGATTTTAAAAAGCCTTTTGAATTACAATGTAATGCTTCAGGAGAGGGAGTTGGAGTTGTTCTTATGCAAGACAAACACCCTATTGTCTTTGAGAGCAGAAAATTGAGAGGATCAGAAAAGTTGTATTCAATTTATGACAAAGAGATGCTTGCCATCATGCATGCTTTGTCCAAATTCCGCCAATACTTGGTGGGAAGTAAATTTGTGGTTAAGACTGATCATAATAGTCTTAAACATTTCATGCGGCAAAAGGATTTGAATGAAAGGCAACAGAAATGGGTAAGCAAGCTTCAGGCTTATGACTTTGATATCGAGTATGTTAAAGGGAAAAACAATGTAGTCGCAAATGCTTTGTCCAGAAGGCCTCATTTGCTTTCAGTTTGTGAGCTTTCAGCAAATTGGAGAGAATTGATTGCTGCTGATTATGCCAAAAATTAGTTTACTATCAACATTATAGAAGGCCATTTGATTGATGAAAGGTATATCTTGGTTGATGGTTTGATTATGTATAAGGGTAGAATCTTTTTGGTACCCAAATCCAAGCTTAAAAAGAAGATTTTTCAGTCATTTCATGATGTTCCTTTTGCTAGTCATCAAGGTATGTTCAAGACTTACAAGCAGATAAGAGAAAGGTTTGCTTGGAAGGGAATGAAGGAATAAGTCATGAACTACATAAGGGAATGTCCTACATGTCAAAGGAATAAAAATGAACATTATTTTCTTGCTGGTTTGTTGCAGCCCTTGCCAATTCCAAATCAGAAATGGGAAAGTATAGCTATGGACTTCATCACCGGGTTACCCAAGGTGCAAGGACGTGATTGTATTTATGTTGTGGTCGATAGATTAACCAAATATGCTCATTTTTTTGCTATCACTACTACATTTACAACAGCTCAAGTAGTTGAGTTGTTCTTTAGAGAAGTGTTCCGTTTGCATGGTTTGCCTAAGACCATTGTCAGTGATAGGGACAACAAGTTCCTAAGTGTGTTTTGGCAGGAGATTTTTAGATTGAGTGGTACAGTGCTCACTCCAAGCACTAGTTATCACCCGCAAATGGATGGGCAATCTGAGATTTTCAATAAGTGGTTAGAAGGCTACCTTAGAAATTATGTTTTAGGGCAGCAAAGGGCTTGGGTTAAGTGGCTTCATTTGGGAGAGTTTTGTTACAACTCCTCCTATCACATGTCAACTAAGATGTCTCCTTTTATGGCACTCTATGGGTATGACGCTCCTAACTTTGTAGACTTGGTGTTTGGTGATAGTAGAGCTCCCCAGGCAAGATATATGCTTTAGCACAATCAAGATATCTTAAAGTCACTAAAAGAAAATCTGCAGCAAGCCCAAAATCAGCAGAAGTTGTACGCTGATCAATAGCGTATTGAACGTTCATTTGAGGTACGAGACATGGTTCACTTGAGGCTTCAACCCTACATACAGTCTTCTCTCAAAAGGAGTGGTGCAGAAAAATTGAAGCCACGTTTCTATGGTCCATTTAGAGTCACCAAAAAGATTGGTGAAGTGGCATATGAGTTGGAACTTCCAGCAGACAACAAGATTCACAATGTCTTTCATGTTTCCCACCTCAAGAAGGCACTTGGGCATAATGTGGTAGCTACTTTAGAATTACCTCCTTTAGATGAAGAAGGACAGTTGGTGTTGCTTCCAGAAGAGATCCTTGGCAGTAGGGAGCGGTCCTTGAGGAGGCGAACCATCAAGGAGTATTTGGTAAGATGGAAAAAATTGCCTATGGAGGACGCTACTTGGGAAGGTGAACTAATTTTGCAGCACCCAGCGTTGCAGTTGCTTGAGGACAAGAAATTTCGAGGGGGGCAGGTTGTAATGTTCCCCTTTTGGCAGTAAGCTTGTTAGTGGCTCATCAACCTATTCTGGAATCTTGTAGGCTCATTGAGGTGTTTCAAAAGGGTTCCAGTTTTGGAGATTCTGTGGTCATTCTTCAATATTTACTATTTATAGTAAATACTATTTTTGGCAGTTAGCAGTTGTCAGCCTTAAGTTCATCACGCCATCTAGAACAGTTTGCAGAATTATGCCTTGGTCTTTTGGAAACAATATTTTAATGAAATCTTCATTAAAAGGGTTAAATGTTCTATTTTGCAGTTGACCCCTTGGCCTAAGGAGATAACGTAAGTTGTTTTAAAAGGGGGACTCTAAGGGTGGCGCCACATGAAGAGTTAAATGTTTTAATGTTAATTTCTCATTATCTCAAGAGGGGCGTACTTTTGAAAAAGGTATTTTCTCTTTGGAAATATGAAAAGGTGTGGCTTTTGGCATACCTTCTTGGGGGACTTGAATAGTCTCCTCTCTTCCTTTAAAAGTGAAGCTTGGCTCCAACATTTGATCATCCATTATTATGCTAAAGTTATGCTGTCAAAATGCTTTGTCATTTTCAACTTCGAGGAATGCTGACCTCCTAGTTCTCATTCGATTTCGTGTTTGTAAGACAACACCTAGTTGAATCATTGCTGCTTCTCATTCAGACTAGCAGATTGTGCCTCAAGGTGAATTATTAATGTATTTTTCCAATTTTACAGTTGTTGTTTGCATACAGCTGAAAGTAGTTTTTGCTCATATCTGATTGTATGAATTTTATATCATTCTGGGCATTTGATAATAAAGTTTCCAAGGTCCAGGCAACCATTCCCAAGCAGTTTCAGATTTTAATTTGAAGTGTAGATTTTTATTTAGCAAAATTGCCCCTCTCAAGGGCCGTACCATTTTAGTTGGCATTGGGAAGTGTGCCATTAATTATTGCAGGTCTTTTGGGAGCTGTTTGATGTCTTCACAGGGGCGCCTATCTCCCAGTTGAACGATGCTTTTGACGTCACACCTTTTGGAGGTATTTTGAGCAAGTTATGAACAATTCTATAATTCTGCAGTTGCTGATTTACATTTCCAGAATTACAAATTCATTAGAAAAAGCAAAATCAGTTGTGTTTCCAAGTTCTATCTTCTTTTCTCTTATCTTCCAACTCAGATACATTGTAATTAATGGTGCTTGAAATATGGTGATGAACATTGTAAATTGCAGCCTTTTACTTTGTAAGAACTACTAATAGTAGTACTGTTTCAATTTAGCTTTGCTGCATTTAATTAGTTAAACATCACATTAGCACCCCTGGATGGTATACCGCCAGTGTGGAGAAACATATTGTTATCTTTCTTGTAATATTCTCCCCCCACTGTTTGGTGGTAGCGTGGAAGATTGTTTCATGGCTGGTTATCCGCCTACCTCTTTTCAAATCAGCAAGTAGCACTCCACCATATGATAGCACCTCGCCCGTCAAGGGATCTTGAGTGCACATGCTTGGTGTCGAGTTTAGTTCTCTCTTCAAAGCGTAATCTTGTTTTTATTTCAAGTAGATCCTAGGGATCCTCTGACCATATGCTCGCCCCTCCTCCTTAAGTGGTTTTAGGGTGCCATTCTTGGTTAGAGTTCTTTATTGCATCGTTTTGGTTTAAGCTAACCTTGACGGGTGCATTGGCTATATTGTAAATGTTACTAAAAACAAAGAAAAATTGAGAGAGAATATTTCAGGTGCAAATGGTTCCACCTACCATGTGTGTTCTCATTGTCAGTATAGATGTCATGGGAGTAGTGGGGGTCATCAAGGTGGTGCATTAGATGATACAATGATGACAAATGAGTTGCTGAATGAGGTGAATGCTGGTCAAATGTAGGTACACTGATTTGAATTTATAACATTTTATGTATTAAATACTTAAAATTGTAAATGTAAATAGATTTATAATTATATAATTAAATTGAGCTAATGCAAACATTATGCATTTAAGGGTGTAATTCTAGTGCTTGGTACATCATCAAGCATTCTTGCAACAACTTGTACAATTGCATCTGTATTTGAGGTAAAATTTGTATAATTTATCAAAATAAATAATACTTTCTATTCAAAATAGTGTTTAATAATTTTTTATTGAATAGGTGGGCATGGCATCACCATCTACTACACATGCTACCATGGATGGTTATAATATTGGATGTACTTAGATACACTATATAACACATTTAAGTTTGTTTTAGCAAATTTTAAATGTGTTGTTTATATATATATGTGAACTTTTGAGTTTGTTCTAAATATTGTTTGTTTAGTTGGTGAATTCATTAGACACACCTCCTGGCATAATAGAAAATTTGGAAGTTGGTGTTGGTGCAACAATTTCATCCTCCATGAGCTTAAGTCAGGTATGAGTATGAGTATGTGTTTAATAATGTGTATATTATGTGAATTGATATTAGTAGACCTATAAAAAATAATTGATAAATATGTCTTTGTTATGTTATAGATGGATGTAAACACCCCACTGTGAGGGAAAACATCTCTTGATGATGTCAGTTGTCATCAGCAAGAAGAATCAAACTACTAGTATGTTGTAAGTGTGTTTATAATATATGTATCATTTCAAATATTTTTTTATAGTTTTTTACTTTGGCATAGTATATAATTTTATATTTTATATGTATTGTTGTGGTACAAAATACTGAGGAGCATAGGAGATCAAAATGATGCAAGACACCATCTACTAGTAGTGACCAAAGTTCAAGTAGCTAGGCTAAAAGAGGCCCAATATTTTAGGATTAGTGTTCAATATTCATAGATGAACATATTTTGCATGCCTATACATGGCACATAGATAATATTTTTGGTGTGGCTATATGTATCAATGGTATTTGTAGACTGAGAGGCAATACATTGGTCTCATGGCATTGTATGACCTTTTGATGACATTTTGTGCATTGTCGTGATGGTATTGTATCACATTTTGTGTGCCCTCATGATGGCATTGTATGACATTTTGATAAAATTTTGTACGGCCTCATGGCCTTATGGAGATCAATTTATATAATTTTTTAATTCATAAATTGGTAGTTTAAATGGTTTAAAATTTTCTCATAATTTACTTAGCCCCAGGGTGATCCCACATAAGTGGTTAACACTTTGTAATACCCCTCCGTTTTGTCCTTATTGATTGAACAATGTTATGCTATGTTATGTTGTACTTTTTATTAGTACCTTGACTATGGTACCTGCCTATTATTTGATCGCTATCTATAAAGCGACGTTAATGTTATCTTTTGATGTGACGGTATTTTAATATGATGTTACTTTTATGCCATGTTTTGAATTAGCATTATGGATGGTTGAATTAATGATGTTTATGCCTTGGATTATATTAGCATGTTAGATTTTTCAGTTAGTACTACTGTATTGGTGAAGAGGACGGTATCACATCACTTGCTTGCGAGTGCCCTACGATTCCGTAATTTTCTCTTCACGGTGTGCCTTATTTATGACATTATTGCATGTGGTTATATTCTTTGATTGCAGGTTTACAGGTACAGGACATCGACTCCACCTGGTTTCTCAGGTTCGAGCGTGTCCAAGGCCCAACGACATTCAATTGGGAGATAGTAGCTAGGATTTTCGTGCCGAGTCGTCACCCTGGTCATAGTGTGTCGTCGGTCCTAGTATGGTCCAATGGTTCTACTTTGTTCAATTTGCCTGGTTTCAGTTTATTTAGGAAGTTAGAATAATGTTAGAAATGTGATTTAAATTAGTGAGTAATTTGATTTAATTAATATATATTTTAATCTTGTAGTAGATTTATTTTATTAATGGATTAAGTTATTTATGTTGAAATGATTTACATTATCTATTTTGGAAATGCATGCATATTTGAGTTGGAAATGAAAATCAAGAAAATGAATTAAAAGTCAAATTAGAAATTTGAAAATTCACAAATTAAAAAAAAGAAGAGATATTTCGTATTCTGTTTTCATGAATTTATGAGGGTGGTTGTAGGATTTTGGGGAAAATTTGCATTATCTTGGAATTTCTTCACAAGTCTTGTTAATGGAGTTTGGAGAAAAAAATTGAAAGGAGAAGAGGGAGAAATTGTGCAACTTAGTGGGTTTTTGGATTGAAGCTTGAAGATTCTGAGGAACTGAAGAGGGAATCAAGGCATCAACAGGGTCTTCACTCAACTGCAAGAAAATAGGTTCATGTTCTGTTAATGAAATTATGTTTATAATTTATTTTATTTATCTATTAAGTTGGATCTTCATTTTTGGTTTTTTCCAATTGGATGGAAACTTCATTTGGATGAAAGAAAACGGGTGTATATATATATATATTGGTATTTATATAAATTTTTATAATTTCTCCTTCCTAAAGTTATGTTGGCAAAAATTTTTTTAAAAAAATTCGAAATTGTTAAGGGCCTGTATATTTTTGTTTAGTTTCTAGTTTTTGTATATTTTTTCAAAAAAATAAAAAAAAATGACAGTGGGAATTTTTTTATAAAAATAAATAAATTTAAATGTTTGGGGGGTTGGGGCTCACCCCATCGCCGCTCCCTTGGGAAGCAAAGTGGGGGAGCACGCCTAGCGCGATCCCCTGTCTGCGGCCCACGCAGACTGTGCAACCCACGCCACCACTACGGGTGGCTGACGCTGCCAGCTCCGTCGCTGACGTCTCCTCTTCCGCCCACGCCCTATGTGGTGGTTCTTCCGCCAGCGCCTCCCTCTGCTGTCCGCACCACCCATGCCTTGCGCGGTGGCCACCTCCGCTCATAGTGGCCGGCTCCGCCTCCGCCCCACCCTTAAACCACCGCTGCCTGGTTTTTGGCCGACGCCTAAACAACCCGCCGTTACCATTTCCGCCGCCATGTGTGTGGCTGCCGCCATCCAAGACCTCTGCCATGGCCAAAGGAAATCCGTGACTATGGGAGAAAAGTGGCCGCCCTAGCCCTAATTCAGCGCGTGGCCCGAGGGCATGGGTGCCTAAAATGTATTTTTTTAAAAACTTATTTTAACATTTTAAATATATATATTTTTTTATAAATATTAGATATTAATATATATTATATGATAAAATATATATTAATATTTAATGTTTTAAATTATAATATTTAATATTATTATATATAGTTTAAATGATCAAACAAATCTTTTTACAATATTCATATATTAAAATATTGAGCAAATGATTTAGTTAATATCATGTTTTAAACATAATGGAGTGATTTGAAATATTGTGCTTTTAAGGAAGTATTGTTTTTATTTTTGTTTAAGGGTAATATATTTATAAAGGCAATTAATGGAGTTGTAAGCAATATGTTTAATAGTAAAGTTAATTGATTTCTTTTAAAATGATTTAGTTTCTTAGAGGAAACAATTATTAATTCTTATTGTTATTTCTTGAATGGATGAAATAAATGATCATTGTATATTTATTATTTTGCAATTAGAGAAAGAAATACTTGGTTGCAAATTTCACTCTTTGTTTGAAAGAGACGATATTTAATTCAGATTTCCTTAAGGCAAATAAGTACTGTATGTTAGTGTGACACCCCGTCGTGCAAACCCCAAAGGATAACTAATTACCGCACAATTTTTTTTTTGAGAAGAACATTACATAAGATGAACATGAACTTAGATTACAAATAAGGCAATTATATGATTACAAATAACATTACGTCCTCTAGGGTACACACGATGACATCACAAAATCCTACACTAATACCATAATGATAACGAATAAATCAAGATTACATAAAGATAACATACAACCATCCATGATCAAAAGGAATGAAAAGATATATACAACATTTTATTACATTTCAATTCATAGTTCCAAATAACAGTAGTGGAGTATATTTCCATAGATACAACATGTTAGGTAAAGACTACCACAAAAGGTTTACAAAGGTAAAATAATACATTACAACCGTTTCAAAAGTACATTACATCACTTCAAGAGTACATGTGCATCTTGTCAAGGAGAGGAAAAGATACATCAATTACAAGAATGTTACATAAATGAACATGGTACAATAGAACTAAGGTGGAGTTGTAGATCAGCTGCATTGACACGTACTCAAACTGGGGATCCAGTGGGGTGCATAGCACGTTCCACCTGACCATGTGGACCCGAAGGTCCACCCCTCGTGCTAGGAGATGACAAGAAAGGATCCACATCAAACAAGGTCAAGTAGACAAGGCTAACATCAATACTGACATAAAGCAACATCAAACAAGTACATCAACACTTCCAAAGGCTACCAAGCAAAGAAAAGTAGATGGGTACTGTGGGAGAGTGTCATCGCATGGTCTTTCATGGATTATCCAGACAACCTATCACAAGGTGCCGCCTCCATCTATGGTTGTCCTGACTGCCTATCCCAAGGTGCTGCTCCATAGGGTGACTCATGTGGGATCTCTTACCTTTCGTGAGGACAAGGCAATGATCTTACCGACCAGGTCTTCTCACTCCATCCTTAGCCTAAGAAAGCACTAACGGTATGGGTGAGGCACATAATTAATCTTGATTAAATGTTAACTACCCAAACCCACTAGTTCATTAATTAGATTATCACTTGTTTAGGAAACTCTTCCATGGGTTACCCTAACAGCCCCTTTGTGTGCCGACCCCCATGAAGAGCCACCCTCCCCAACAGTTTTCAAAATAAGACTCACAACCACTAGGGGTGTACCAAACATAAAATCCATAAACGAATGCACGTGCGAGGCATGAACCATATCACTCAAAGACACATCAAATTCAACACCATGGTACAAGGTAACACCCACAAGAACTCAAAATCAGAAATAAGATCAATGAATTACAAAGGTCCAACCATAGAGAATCAATACAATTCAAGTTTCTGCTTTGCCTCTGGAAGCCTAAAATACTGAAAATCCATAATTTCCCACAAAAGGTAATTCAACATTTCGAGTTCCCAATCATCTCAAAATATGACTAAGAGAAAGTCATTGTATAAAGTCTTCTCAATCAGAAATAACACAAAAGGAGTAATCACAAAATGACTAAACAAATTTTATAATCACAAAATGATAAGTGTAGAATAAAAGTAGCAACATCTTTATGAAATATTGAACTCAAATAAGGCTAATATAAACAAGTACAATATCAACAGTAAATTCATCAAATAGGGAATCCAAAGGAGACCTCAATTTTCTCCCACACAATACCCTAACAACTAACATTTTAGATCAAACCCACTTAAACCCATAAACACAACAAAACTAGAAGCCAACACTTTTTTTTTTTTTTAAAGGTTATCATCTTCATGCAAGATCGAACACAATAATCTAATAGCAGAGCCAAATGACAGAACATCCAAGATAGACCCGACGGAAAATCAAACAAGCAATATCAATTCATCCAAAATCTCAAACTAAAGATTGCGAATGAGCTCAACCTTATAATACGTTATTTACTTGATCAAAATTAAAAGATTATAATTCAGGAAAACTCTAATTACTTACCAACTATTAGATCTCATGGAACATCTTGCTAGAATAATTCGTTAAATCCTTACTTTTCCATGAGGTCTTAATATCATTAAATAAAAACTTGTTTATGTGACCATAAGGAGTCAATCTTTTACAACCCTTTTACAAAAGAATATTTATATTTGACAAATAATAACATTCCACTAATTTACTATCTCTATTGATCCAATAATATTAATCATTTTCCAAATAGAATTAATTCTATTTAAATTATTTTTGCTAACTAAATTAAAAGAGTCATTAATAAATTAATACAATTTAACATCTTACTAACTTAATTGATAAAATTATTAATGAAATTACTTAATATTACTCATATTAGTAACTTTATAATTATTTTTGTTGCTTTAAAAAAAGAGGTTACTAAAGGAGTTAGTTTTCATTTTAGACTCCCTTAAAATAATTTAACTTCTTGAAGGAAATTAGTACTTCCAAATTTACCTATTCACTTTAACTTCTTAAAGTAAATCAATATTTTCAAATTTAACTTCTCAATAAAAATAATGAATATTGATTTCCTTATAAATTAGTATTTCCAAATTTACCTATTCACTTTAACTTCTTAAAGTAAATCCATACTTTTAAATTTAACTTCTCAGTAAAAATAATAATGAATATTGTTTTCCTTATAAATTAGTATTTCCAAATTTACCTATTCACTTTAACTTCTTAAAGTAAATCCATTTTTTTTTTAAAAATTTAACTTCTCAGTAAAAATAATGATGAATATTGATTTCTTTATATCTTAATTACCACTTTTTTTGAGGTATTAACTTACTTCAGAATTAATATCCTTTTAAATTATATTCTATTTTGAAAGCATCATCTCCTAAATTCTATATTTTCTTTTTAACTTAACTTAATTAGCTAATTCTCTTAAAGAATATTTACTTAAATATTTAATATAAAAAAAAGAGACTACATTTACTCATATTTTCTAAAAATGCAACTCTTTAATTTTAATCCATAAAATAATTATATTTAACCGAATTAATTAAACAACCCTAGGTTTAAAACTAACAAAATACTTATTTATAAAATACAACACATATACATATACGTACAATTATTTTATATTAACAGAAAATGCAACTTACACAGTAGAAAAACAATTCATTTCCATAATTAATCAATTACCTTTTATACATCAATTTCACTTAAGCTAATAATTACTGTTTTAAAAACATCAATTTACTCAAAACACATAATCATATATACTTTATATTTATATAAATACACCAGATTTTAACATAATCATATATATTTTATATTTATATAAATACACCAGATTTTAACCTAAACTACTATCTCAAACAACCAGTTCATATATATATATTCTTATAAATGAACAGAGGGAATATTGTATGATTAAGTAACCATTTTAAATCTTATATGTTAAAACCTACTGTTGTGATTAAAATAATTAGCACATAATAAAATTATAGCATAGTAAATGCCTACATTTTCAATGAAATAATACACATATATGTTTACAAACCGTAGCAATGATCCAGATTTACACACATACATCTATTTGTTTATAAATATATATCTATGTTTTAAAACAAATATAAAATTGAAGCTAAATGAAACCCCAAAGCAAAGACTATATAGATGTATTAAATTCTTTAGAAAAAGAAACAAAACCACAGGTGAACACTAATACCTGGAAAATGAAGTTTGATGGTGGTGACGGAGTTGAGTCAATCTCACATCTATTTTCTAAAGTGAAAACTGATTTTTTTTTTCTTTTACAATTCCCCGAATGATCCTTTCACCCCATTCCCAAAAGAATTAAAGATGAGTTTTCTAAAGTTTTTCGATAACAACCAAAACAGGTGGCAAATTCCTAAATTCTTTTCCTCCACCCGTCAATTCACTTTTCACCTGTTTTACCACTTGGAGGGTAATCTTTACATCTAGAAAAATCCTCCACCTAACTCCACTAAGCTTTAATTTATGAATTCTTTCCATCCTGTAATAACTTTCACCCCTTTTTTTTTTTAATATTTATCTAATGTCATTTTATTTATAATAATTAACAAAATATTTATTGATTATTTTTGAATAAATCCATAATTAAATAATGCAATATTATGATTAAAATATTATTCTATTTAAAATAATATTTATTTAAATCTACAAACATTTAAATTTGCTACTAATTTAATATCTAATTAGATTCTTGGTAATTTCCCAAATCACTTTACTAATTAAATTTAATGCTTAATTAAATTATTTTTCACAATAATAATACCCATCATTAAATCAAATTAACTAATTAACAATAACGATAACACATTACAATCAACAATTAACACATTAAAAATCAACACTTAAAATGAATGATATAAAACAAAACGATACCAAATAAAAGGGAATACTGACGAACAACATTGTCAAACAATGAAATCACAAACAAACACTTACTCAAACGCCTAGGAAGGCCAATACGGGGGGGCACTACAGTTAGCATCAGAATGGATTTAGAATATCTGAAGGTAGTTTATTCCATGTGCCTTCAGTGAATACTCCTTTCATGTTCTTGTTTGGGAAATGGGCTAAATAAGTGTGTAATTCGTAAGTCTTCCAGAGGGTCTTGAGGGTGGGGGTTGTCGTTTTGTTATGTCAACCTATTTTGTATTCCTTGGGTGGTGCATGAGATGTTATTTGTTAATAACTCGGTTTTCACGAACGGGGATGTTTTGTACCTCCTTGGATTGGGAGTGGATTACGTGAGTTGTGCCTCTTTGTCAGGAGTGACTTTGTTACCTTGTTACCTCCAATGTTTGGAGAGGGTTGAACTTATGTTGCCTCCTAAAAAAGGAGAGGTCATGGTATCTTGTTTGTTTGCACATTGTTACCCTTGGAGTTTGGATGGTATGTGTGTTGTCCAGTAGAAGAGTGGCTTCGGTAGGGGCCAGATTCCAGAGAGGTAAACTGGGAAATGTTCGGAGGTGGTTTAATCAAGTGATAGCTAAAACAAAACTTAGAAGATTAGGTGGTACTTCACACTAATCAAGATAATTGTGCCTCACTCATAGACACAAGGGCTCGTTTAGACTTGGGATTAGTGGGAAGGCCTGGAATGGCAAGGTCATCTATCTTGTCTGTACGAAAGGTATTTGATTCTGCATGAGGGAGTGTGGGGGCCGGGATTCAGTTGAGGTCACCAGGATAACCCTTAGTGGGGGCTGGAGCCTATGAAGATTCCTAGAGGACAACCCATGACGAACTGTGTGATGAAACTCTGTCTAGGACAACAGTTGGTACTTGTTATTGTGAGTATGGTTTCCATAACATACCTGATGTGACCACAGTTGGTATTTGGTTCTATGTGTATGGTTCTCGTAACATACTTGATCTGCTTTATTTCTGGAAGCAATGTGACCATGTAGAGTTGTACTCGTGTTGTACTTGCATGGTATATGAGTTGTACTTGTGATGTACTTGTGTTATACTTGTGAGGATTATGTGTTTGGTTGTTTCAGTTTGGTTTAGTTTTGGTGTTGGTCTGCGTCTAGTGGTAGATGGTCTTGGCTAGGATTCTTGGTTACTATCTTCTAGCATGGGGGGTGGGCCTTTGGGTTCCACTTGGTTGGGTGGCGTGCACCTAAATCCATTGGGCTATCTTCATGTTCATGTGGACGAGATTTCCAGTTGGAGAGCTCATGAGATTCAGTTGCAGTTCTTGCTTTATTTCATTTCAGTTGTTCTTGTATTATTTAATACCCCTCATTGTTATCGAGGTGGAAGTTGTAATTGTAATTATATTTGTTGGAATTACCTCATTCAGGGAATGAGTGTTGTAACCTTATTGTTTAATGAAAGGATTAATGAGATGGAAAGTTATCTTTATGCTAGATGTATATTATCTTAATTAGAATGTATGTGTTTAATTATAATCAAATTATTGGCATGGTTTAAGTTCATGTTTTTTTGTTGAGGTTCTATATAACCTTTGTCTCGTAACCTTAGAGGTTGTTAGCATTAGTTAGTGAACTTGCTTATTAATTGTTCTTTAAAAATAAAAATTACCCTATTTAAGTAGTTGTTTGCAACTTCCTCTAGGGTTGCGTGGCGGGGCATTACACACTTTGAGAGAGGAAAGAAAAATTAATTTTTGACCCTCCCACAAATTGAAGGGGTTCGCTTGAACCTAAAGGTTCGAGCGAGCCACTAAATGGGTTTGAACGAACCCCTTGACGTTGGCTAAAAAATAATAAAAAAGGGGTTCGAGCGAACCCATGTTCGCTCAAACCCCCCAAATTAGGATTAAAAAAAAACCAAAATTGTGTCATCGTTTTTACTGAGCGTTCGAGCAAACTTTGTGGATGATGAACGAAGACTGGAGAGCAAAATCTTGATGAACAATCCATCACCCTCCACAGTCCACCACCCTCATCTCTCGACATTCACACAGGTTGGTGTATTTATCTAAAAAATGCATTTTCTTGAAAGTTTTTAAACCCTAAAAATGAATGGTTGTAGAATTTGGCTTATAGCTACCAATTACATTTGCTTGAAAGTTTCTAAAGCCTTTTCAACAAACCCATTTGTGAATACCCTATCAAACAGTTCGTGTGCCTTGTCTATGTTTCCACACTTTGCATACTAATGTTTACTAATGTTTTATGCTTATTTCAATAGTATGGTTTATTTATTCTTTAAAATGGATTGAACATTAAATGTTTAATTTGTTGAGTTAGTTTTGATTCTTAAGTGGTTTGAAAAAAATAATCTAGATTCTCAAACTAAATACACGTTTCTCCCAACGTAGATTTTCCATGCCATTGTCATCAATTTATGTCCCCAAGATTTGGCATCAAAGTAACCAAGAGTGTTACCTTTTAAGTTTCAAAATCCTTATCATTCAAATTGCATTTCAACTAGTTAAATTAATTGAATGAGTGTAAATCAACTAGGGTTCGTCTAACAATTTGAGTTGCATTTCAATTAGTCAAGGTAACTATTTGGATTATATTTTGGTCGATAAAATCCCTTATGAAATTCAACCCCCTTTGGAACCTAGCATTTTTGGCATCAATGTCAAGGATAATGTCAAGGACCTAGAGACTACAAATTTTACCATAGCCCAACAATACTTCAATGACAAGGATTGGTTAATGGTAAGAATTGCCTAGTTTTATTCCTAAACCTACTTATGGTTCAACAAGAAGATTACCTAGAGTAGTTTATGTTCAGTCATCAACACTCTTGACAACATAGAATTGAAGTTGATTCAAAATAATTTAACTTATCATGTTACTTGGGAATACACACTTGTAGGTCCATATTGAAACTATTTTTGTCTTATAACTTGGTGATTCCTCTTACCTAGTAAACCCACAAATTTCACATACTAAAAGTCAAAATAATTTAACCACAAATTTCACATGGAATTTATCATGTATTAAGCTTGGACTTGGTAATATAGGGTGGGAATTTTTTTAACATGTATGAAATACATGGAAAAATTATTTAAGAAATAAAATTTGAGATTATAATTTCTTGAAGATACTTTGTAGCATGACAAGATGGTGGTACAACCAAAAACCTAATATCCCAATTGGGAAGAAATTTTTGGTCCTTATAAGAACCAAGTACTTATCAAAAGGAGACTATAAACCCAATCTAAAATATTGTGGCAAGGTGAATCTTGAAATAAACCTTCAAATTTTCATTACGGAATGGACAAATAGAAGAGAATATGATGAAAGGCTTTATAGGTACCAATTTTTCTATTGGACATTAGATCACCTATTGCAAAAAAAAAGTTATATTTTAACTACGAAAAGAGAGGAGGAAGGTCAAAAATTGGATGATGGGACAAAATAATTTGTACAAAATTTACATTCCATGATATTGACAAGCTAATCCACAATGTACTAAAACGAAGCACATTATCGTATCTACATATAATAGAAATTTAGTCCTTCACAAAGAACATTAGAGTGTATTGCCAAAGGAGACAAGCATTTGGAACTTGATTTAAAGTGTACGGATAAGGTTGAAACACCAAATTAGAAGTTAAGTGGTGCCTCTAAGAATAAATTATCGAATCCAAAGGAGAAGAAAATCCTCAAAACTTAAAAAAATATAAGTAGAAGAAGGGGATTTTATGAAATAACCACTAATAGTGCACTTAAAAATTAATATTTCAACATGAACCATTGAGGACTAGAGAACAAAATATAATTTTAGAAGGAACCCTAAGATGGAAAAAATTGGAGATTAATGGGATGAAAGATAAGTGATGAAAGTGGAAAATTTAAAAAAATATGTTTTTTTTTTCCTAGAATATTTACTTACCTAAAAGGTATAAAAGAAGTGGTAGGTACCATGCAGATAGAACTAAAAGAAGGATCCAAACCATAAAGGAAAATAAAATATTAACTTAAAACCTCAATCCATACTATTTTGTATTTTCATTAAGCTATTTATGCTAACAATTTAGGCTTTCCTATTGTCACTACATTTGACACTTGGCATCAACTCAGGTATGTGATATTGTTTTATACATGTAAATCATCATCGTGCTCAAATAGAAAAAGATTTTTTCTATACCCTTTTTATTTGTGACCTATATTCATCTCTCTTTTCTTTTACCTTATCACATGTTACTTGGAATACACACACTTGTAGGTCCATATTGAAACTATTTATTGTCTTATAACTTGGTGATTCCTCTTACCTAGTAAACCCAAAAATAGTACATGTGCATGTATCTCTATGTAACTAGTTAGAATAAGGTGGGTTGTATGCTAAAGTAGTTTTATGGTATGCATCATAGATATAGTGTGTTTAACTAGTTTAGTCTTAGGTATTAAATAAAAGATGAATCTATCTTTTGTATGGAGGATCACATGAAGTTATTCAAAAGTAATTATGGATATGCAAGTTCCTTATATTTTAGATCTTATCAAGTACTAACAAAAATAGTGGTGCAACAAATTCATATTTTATTTGTATTAGATAATTGGTGGTTGTGGTTGTATGGCTTGAATTCCTAGGAAATTTAATATCACCACTTTTCTATGAGCATGAGGCATCCTCGTCCTCTTCCCATAGAGAGAATTTTCCAAACATCTATAGTTGAAAATCCATAGCCAAAACTCAACATACTATCACACCCAGTTGGAATCAACTTAGTCATCCCACTAGCTCTAATCTCAAGTTCATATTTATGTTAAATACCATTTTTGCGATTTTACTATCCACTCTCTTCAATCTTGGTGAAGATCAAGAGAGCTTATCCCTTTTCAGGAAGTGTATATTCACTTTATGGTCCCGCATTCTCTAACTTTTCAAAAAGTAATTTGGCCTTGTATGAGACAAATATAAATTAAGTCTCGAGCCAAAGAAATATTCTTAAGTGTTTTTGAACTAGAAGACCTTCCTCCTCTAGGGAGAAATTATCTATGATTTCCTCCTCTTGATCAAACACCTTTGGTTTTAGTTCTTCCTTTTTATCCACTCATGGCTCTCCTATTAAAAGGAATAAATATTTAATCCCTTAGGACAATGTTGGGCATCTCATACTTGTCAATAGACATGAGTTGCTAGCTACTACTATGAAGGAACTTCCAATGTTGAATAAGGAAGGATTTGTCACTCCAAAATAATATATCAAGGATCTTACTAATGGGTGCTCATTGCACCATGCCATTGATAAAATTATGGCTCTCAAAATATTTTCCACCTCCTTTAGAGGCATGGTGATGGATTCATTATGTGTCAAGTCAAATTTATAATCATTTGAAGATGGGATGTCTTGAAAATAATTTTCTATGAATACTTCAAATAAAGAGGAGATTCTATATCATTATTGAGAAGAATCTCCTACATTAAGCTCAAGCCCCTATCTAGTCCTTCTTTAACTTCAATCTTTTGGTGTCATGTTCATGAGAAAAAATATATTGTGTCTACAATTTTTTTTAAACTCCTTAGAGAAAAAATAGTTGACATTATCTATCCTAAGCACCTTGATTTTATTAAGAATATGATTCTAAAAAAGAGATTTAAACTCCTAAAATATCAAAAATATTTCATACTTCCCACTAATAAAATAAATCCAAAAGTACCTATAAAAATCATTATAAATGATAAATAGTATACATATTTACCAATGGAGTGGATATCCATAGGAACAAACACATCACTACATGTATTAGCTTCAAAATATCCTTTGCTTTAGTGATTATGGAAAAAAAAAAACACACTTTATTTTATTTTCCCAAGATACAATGCTATGAAAAGTCAATAAAAATAGAATAATCAACAATTCCATCCATAATATTCTTAATTACAACTTTTTAGACATTTTACACTTAGATGACCCATCCTAATATGCCACAACAACCTTGATTTATATGTAATTAATTTAGCACACTAAAAAAATTGATGCATCCAACCTATATCTAGAGTATCATGCTACACTCCATTAGTGTACCAAGTTTCCTCATGCTAACTCGCAACCTTTACCATCAAAACTAACATTTATATTTGAGTCAACCATTTTGGACATAAACATAAGTTTCCTTGCCAAAATTGGAATATGTGCAAAACATCTGAGAGTGACCTTCCTCTTGCATCCATGAATGAAACCTTTACTTTTCTTGACCATATATCTTCAAGGAAATGTTATCACCAAGACAAACCTTACCTTCATCGTATTATATATCCAAGGTACAACTTGTTATACGGTGTCATATGATAAGAAGCACTTGATTCAATCAACCAAGAGTCATCACCAATGAAATTAGTAGAGATAAAGGTATCATTATTGTATTCATCATTATTAGAGGATTTACCAGAAGAATCATCTTTATTTTTTAATTTTGAATCCTTCTTGATGTGCCCTTTATTTCCACAATTATAACATTTTACTTTGGATTTTCCAAGATATTTAGTCTAGATCTTTACCTTAGACTTATAATCCTATTTTTTTTCTCACCCTTCTTCCCCTTAGATCCACCTCTAACAACTAAGGTATCAAAATAAAGTTTCATCCATGGACTTCTTTCTAATTTCCTTTCTTAACACAAATCATATGATATTTTCCAATTTTAGTGAGATTATTAATATTGATAAATATTATCAATTTTTCCCATGAACCAGGTAAAGAATTAATCAATAGGACTCACTTATCCTCTTCATCCATCTTGACTCCTATTGACACAAGCTAACTACGTATCATATTAAATATGTTCAATTGATTAGTTATATTGGGTCTCCTTTTCTCATTTTCTTGATGAATACTTATTTTTCAAGAGAAGTTTATTTACTAGGCTCTTGGACTAATATAATGTTTATATATTCTTCCATGATAAATTTATACTTTATTCTTTAGACACATTTATTGACAAACAATTTCATATATATAATTGATTGTACTCCTAACTTTCTCATCCAATTTTATCTAATCTTCATTAGAAATTCCTAAGGGTTTACTTGAAGAAGATGCATCAAACCACTAATTTCTTTCCACTAGAAGATCTTCCATCTTAAACTTCTATATTTCAAAGTTATAACCATTGATATTCTAGCCATTGATTTAATAATATTATATCTTCTCATAAAACATTTCAAAGTTTTCTTTTGTGACTAGTTATACATAAAATACAAAAAAATATGTTGTTCTAGGTTTTCCATTGTATACACTATGATTTGGACTCATAGTTATGTGGTAGCTTCCCAAAAATCTACTCATGCTCTAAACACCCCTATTGCAAGTAATTGATAGACTAGGATTAAAGAAACATAGGATTATGTACACCAAAAATAGTTAATTATATTAAAAAATACATCTAACAACATTCAGAGAAGTAAATGGGATAATAAAAATACATAATCTTACATAATACTTGGAAATTTACATGGGAAACATTTATGGGAGAAAATTTTCCATCAAAATATTTTTACTTTATATTATTCAAAATCAAAGGTTGAATACAAGAATTCCTTTCCTTTTATTGATTCTTAATCTAAAACATACTTCTATAATTTATTTGATGTTTTAAATCAATAATATATAATCTAATTCCATAAGACAATCTTGTTTCAAAATCAAATCTACACCATCCATAAGTTAATCAATAGAAAATAAGGCACCTAGAATTAACAATAATAATTTCAATCACAAAACTAGTAACCCTTAGTTCCTTCAACTTAGTCTAATTCAAGTTTTGTTCCAAGATGAAGAAGAAATCAAGTGACTCTTTTTAAAGCTTTTGTTACACACTTGGTCATCCTACATTTTAGTGTACATTTATAGAATGGATGCATTAGAGAAATCCATTCATCACCATAAAACTTATATTTCTTCCTCCTCTTTAACCAATCATATGTGGAGTTCAATTTTTATCTAAATAAAAAAGGTAGAGTGGACCTAGATGGAAAATAATGAGTGTAGACAAAGAAGCTAGATATTTTGGCATGAATAAATCTTAGGAATCCAATTATATAACCTTTAATTATCATCCCATCATTTGTGATTCATTCATCCCACTTCAAGTTATTAATGGAATGAAGGGGAAAAATCATTTAAGGAGTTACATGCCACATGATTGTATGATATAGACAAATTTTCATATAATTTCCAATTATTAAATCATTCATGCTATAAATCCCATGATTTGAAAAGAAACATATTTTTCTTGTTTCCTTTATGGTAGCAACATAGTTAGAGAATAATTTGAGAAGAAACATGTCTAATCTATACATGTGCGTGCTTTCAAATCTCAAGCTAATTTAGAACTTGTTGGCCCTTGTGATTTATTCACGTGGATCATATATTTAAGATCATTTTATATATTTAAATGCATAGTTAGAAGTTTCTACATTTTGGTGAAATGAGTTCGTGCATGACTTTGTTCATTATGTAAATTTAAAGATTTATTAATATTTCAAATTGATTTAATTGTTGCACAAACTTGTTTAGTAATAAATGTATTTATAAGTTACATTAAATTTATTGAATGTATGTATACACAAGTGAGAACTATAAAATATAGATATAGATAGTGTTCATGTTTAATACATTCTATATCATGTGCACACTTGTAAATTTATTTAGAATTGTTTTAGATTTCTATTCTCTAGATCTAGATATATTAAACCAAGGTCTCATTCCTCCTTTAGGTACATACATATCACAATGGAAAATGCACCTATTCCACCTCCAGAAAAAATCTTTGCAAATAATAATAGCGAGATTAGGAGATTGAGAGAGTCATTAACTGATGGTACAAATGCAGGCATATATTCAGAAGTTTGCATGTACATTTTACAAAGCTTAGAAAAATTAAGAGATAAAATTGGACATGCCGGTAGTTTTTCCCTTGATATAGTAGCTACAATTCTTTCCCACATGTGGGAAGAAGTACATGGCGAGGTTCCTTATAAACAAATATAGGAGGCTATGACCAAAGAAATGATAAAAAAAACTTCTTTTTCATTCTATCAAAATATATGTAAGGTGAAGGGATACTAGGTCACCAAATGTGTGGATCCTCTTATGGCCCCATTGATAAACCCACGATTTCTTGCAACACATGGCAAGTATCCAAACAATGACCAACTTCCATTATATTTTGTTCAACAGTTGTATGCTGAGGTCCATTTGGGCCTCAAAGTTAACTACCTAGACATTCCACCATATGCTAGTCAGGAGCATGGTAGAATTGCCGATAGGCCCACCTATCGTCAAGCGGATAAAATAGCCCCAGTGTTTAGGGTATTGGTTGGTGACAGGTCTCTTGTTCTCACCCCAACTCTGGCCCCCTTAGCGGAATAGATTATCATTGCTTCCCAAAATGAAGCAATTGATAGTGTTGGCGACATTGCAACCACGACCACTCAGATATCTATTGGCCATGTGGGTCAATATTTGATGTCTCAAAATTTGCGATCCATACCATTTACTACATAGGACAACATCACATATCCTTTTTAGGTGGCGGGCATCCCTAGACCCACACTGCTCAATGGACTTACAAGAGACATGGCACAAAGGACTATGAATTCTTTGGCTAAGGACCTCTTGGAGGCATATGCTTACATCACATTGGACTATGGGATCCCTATAGACCATGTCAGAGGTCATTTGGATCAAGGATTTCATTCATGTACAGGATCCCATCATTCTCATCACTCTTAGCCTAGCAGTAGTGCACATAAGGATCCACTTACAAATCATTCAACTGCTACACAGACTACACATTTTATGGAGCTATTGACCGGTCCTGGTTCATCATCAATGCCATCTCAGCTGCATAGTCCCCTCAACTCATCATATCTAACACACCATGCAACAGGCCCTTAGATTGACATGTCGATTGAGAATTTAGTTGATTTTGTGGAGACAACTATGGTAGAGGACCTAGAGCATCTGATACCACATGATGTGCATGTATGTGTGCATGTGCATGTGCATGTTTCAATTCTTTTTTTAAAATTCTTTTTAAATTTTAGTTTTAACTAGATATTCATGTAATATATATGTATATATATTGTAGATGGACATGCCTCAGGTTACTTCGAGCCTTGGTCCAGATCGTGTATGTCGTCGTGAATCTATGGATGATTCTGCTGGTAGTGGACATGTGAGTTTTAAATTTTTATATATAGACATGTATATGTACATGCATATGTATGTATAGATCTAGATAAATAAATTTAAAAATACATGTACATTCTTAAAAATAACTTTCATAAAATTTATAATATATTATATGTATTTAACACATTTTGTACACAATTTTATGTACAGGGCTTAGCAAATCTTTCAGAGCAGGGTTCTCATTCAGATGATCGTTTGACTAAGAGTTGATATTCATATTAGGCTACTCTGGATTTATGAGTTGTTTATGTTCATTATATATGACTTGGGCTACATGTTTTATGTTCATTATATATGACTTGGGCTACATTTTTTAGATTGTTGATACATTGTTACAGGTACATTAGATTATGATTATGATGGTCATGTGGAAAATAATGGTTTAATTAATGAGTTTTGTGGTTTGTCTAACATAGACAACTAGATGATATAATCTATAATTTATTCATTAGAAAACTATATGGATTAAAGATCTTAAAAAATTCATATTGCCTTGGGTTAACCATTATAAATCATTCAAGGGAATCAAAATTGGACATCTATTAGAAATATTCCATTCAGGATATTATGACATAGAAAATATAATTAATGCACAACAATAAATTCCAATAAAGTCAAGACAACCTAGATCATGAGCTAGAATTGATAGAGCTCTTAGGTAGCTATGTGGAAACCCTTTCCATCATAATAGTGTTAACACTAAATCCTAGATTTCCCTATTGTTTGCACTCTTTAGTATTTTGGTGCTCTTATAACAATACTTAATTCAAGTGTGTTGAATGGCCCCTGTTCAATCCATTTACAAATGAATGTTAATAATGTGTTGTTTTTTCACATTGAGAAAAAAATAATGGTCATTCGCTATAGTAAAAGATTTGAATCCTTTCATGATAACAATATTTTAATATGTTCAAGCTCTATATTGTAGTCTCGAATGAACTTTCTTATTTTGTTGTTGAACTATATTATTTGTGGATAATGGCATAAGTGACATATATTTTTTTATCTATAGTTATCTACTACTAGAGGCATGAAATCTAGATTGGGTACTCATATTTTTTGCAATCACTCATTTTATTCCACACTGAAATTATTATGGTGCTAGTTCTCATTTTGGATCAAATTTGTATTTGTATCTCTATATGGCTTTCTTTGTTTCCCAATTTTTATCACTCTTTATTATACAAATATCAAACCTATATGAAATTCTCTATTTGTTATTTTATACCTTATGTCATAAATTTTGAAAGATAATATCCTAGAAAGGTTTTAAGAGTTATGCTTGTGGGGATTTTGAGTGCATATGTAATTGTATGTAAAGTTGAAGGAACTCATCTTAGGGACTATAAACTATTTTCATGACATTCATCATATATGTGATTTACTATTATTTTCTAATAGATGTCTTTAGGTATGGTATTATATTGAACTAGAAAACTATGTTATTTGTGAGATATATTTGTGGTACTAGTTTTCCTATGATATGGATTCTTTTAAATGTAGCTAATATTGCATCATCTACTATCATACCCATTTATATCCTACTCACTAATTATAACTACCTAAGATACCTAGATGCCATATGATGTACTAAAACTCTATACTATTCATCTACAACTATCTCGCCTATCATTAACCCTCTTACTATTAAAATTACTAAATCCATTATTAAGGTATTTATTTATACAAATTTAGGATGATTTGCACCTCAATATATTTGTATATTTTATGTATTTATAGACATTAAAAAATAATTATTTCAAAATTCAAATAAATATTATTATTTAAATATGGTTCACCAAGTAAAAGTGATTCATACCCTTTAATTTATCAAATTATCTAAGCAACCTTTTGAAGGGTAATGACACAAAGGAAAATGTTCATCAATTTGATAATTCATGCAAATTTACTGTATTTCAATCAAATGCTCTTATGACCCTTACTAATCTTCAAAAATACATAAAAAATGTTTATCAAATATTGTTGAATATTAAATTAATCAATCTTTCTCATATTTTTCATTTGGATCCCAATAAACTAGAGCTAAAACATAAAATAACTAATAATTTTATGATATTTATCATGCTAAGTGTCATTCTATACTATCATAAAGTTGTACAAGAAAGGTACACATGAGGGAAATACCATATAAACATATTGAAGATATAAATAAATAAACATGCTCTTTTGGGGATCATTGAAACTAACACTAAATTTTCTTCTACTCCCACCATCACTCTTCCAATGACTTTTTTTTATGAAAATTAGATACTATAGAATACTCATTATGGACCAATAAATTCATTATAGAAAATATTCATTGTTTAAATACTCATCAATATTCTTTAAATTACAAGCCCTAATATGTACCCCATCAAAAGTAATACAAGTACAAAAGAACTAGATTCTTTAAAGGTTCTATTTAATTTCTAATTAAAGGAAAATACAATAATATTTTCACCTTTAAATAGATAGTCATATTAAATAGATATAAACTTTGCAATTGTTGTAACAAGGTTTGCACATTATGTACATAACATAAAATTAAGCATTGAATTCTTGAATCAATTTATAATAACTTTTCTAGCTATAAGTGGAGATGAAATTTCAAATGAAATCATTTAAATTGTTGAAAAAGTACTTGAATTCCATGGAACAAATATATAATTGGAAATATCTACTCAATTTAAGGTTCTCAATGTGTTTCAACCACTAATTTGTGTCCAACCAAATTTAAAACACTTGTCATCAACATGTATTATAAGTAACTAAAACAATCCAGAGTTCAAACAAGTTACTATAAGTTCTCGTCTTGAACATGTATGTACATATACAAGTGAAATTGAAAATCATGGATATAATCTAACTCAAACATTCTGGTTCAATTTGCTCTTGAATAACATGTAATTTTTTTTGATGGTCATCACTATCTAGTCTCCATTTTTTTCATCCACGTGCATGTTGAACTGCATGAAGATATAGGGTGGTAGCAATTGTTAGGTGACTATATTGATATAACTTGTTATCAACTTGATAGTCAACAAAATGAATCCCATGTTGAACAACTTTGACTTGTTTTAGATATATCCCTTGCACTACAACAAAACCTGCATGGAAACATGAACCTGAGGTAAGACATGTACACGTGTACAACATTTTCATGCTCCAGGTTTGTACAATATATATTTAATGTTTTTAAGGTAGTGTACACATGTACACAATGTATATATATAATTTTAAATTCAAACTCACTTGTGGGAAATAACATTCCATCACTTGTTTAAGGTTGTGTTAGCTTATTCCTCTCTTCTGTGCAACACAGTAAATAATAGCTAACACCTTCTATGTTTCCAGGCTCTGCTATGATTGCAAAAGCATCTCCTATACACCAAATTTACACAATAATATTATAAAACAATTAGAATTGTCTCCAGACTTTAAAGATTATTAAATTTATATAATATTTAAATTATTGAAAACTTACACATGTACCTTTTCTAACCAATCCTGAAATATGGTCATAATCAATTGAAATCAAAGGAATGTCTTGAAATATTTCATCCTCATTTTCATCGTATGTGTCTAAAACAAATAGTGGCACCATATCCTATTTACTAAAATATTCAACTTCTTGGTTGTTGCATGCATGAGAGTTTCCCGCAATGCATTCAGTGCAGAAACAAGAGTAATCCCTCGTGTATAATGTCCATCCAGGGTGACTATCTGAACTCATAACACAATGCAAAGATCTTGTTTTGTCTACCCTCTTGCATCCATGCATATATATTCTATCCACACCTAGAAACATGTACTTGCAACAAACTTATGTGAACAAACATGTGTATATATATATATGTATAAATTTTAAATTAATTTTTTTTTTTTTTGAAAATATAATTATTATATACCTAATATCTCCCAAAACACTCTATGTGGAATGTCTTGATTTATTCTTGAAGATGTTCCGACCTCATTTGATGCAAAGTGTTTCTTGCACCATTCAACAAAATCATGTGCATCGTCTATACGATCTTCTGAATAACTCATTTGATGCTTTCTTAAAGCACGTTTGATGCAAGCTCTTGCACCATCTTGCTCACCCTTTCCATGCCCACTCTCAAAGAAACTCCAAAAATGTGGTATGTTGTAAATTTTATGATATCTAGATAGTGCATAAAATGTCCGTGATGATTTTAATTGTGCCACACATCCATTTGACCAAAAAAATGCTTTTCAAATTTTACACCCCTGCTTCTCAAATTCTCAAAAAAACATTTTGTAAAACAAAGTTGTACAAAAAGTGTGTCATGCTCTTTATCACCACTAATATAAAAGTGATTCTTTCTTGATGGCTCGTTGTTCATCTATACTCTCAACACCATCCAATTCTAATTGTGCATGGCGATAAAATACATGAACCATAATAGTGATATGCTTTGAAAAGTAATATTTTGATTAAATCTCTTTTTGATGTACAAAAGAGTTAATTTTTGCAAAGTCAACTACTGATAAAACTATTCCTAGTGGGAAAGTATCTCTTAACATTTGAAATTGTTGTGCTTGCCACTTAGCATAAAATGAATGTTGTATGTATGGTTGTATCAATTTTTGCAAATCTTCCATAAATTTCCCAATAGCTATCTCCTCTTCTACATAGTTTAACCTTGTGGATTCTTTCCCAAAATTTGTTTGAAACTTTACATACTTGTAACTCTTGCAATTTACTATCTTTGTTAGGTCAGCATCTTCGTTTGTTGAAGGAAAGTTAGCCAAATTTCCACATGTTTCACAGAGTCCTTTTATGCATTTTATTTGAGGTCCATTTTCATGATCACATAACAAATCCTTTATGAACAAACTTACCTGTTTAGGAGGTACCTTTTGAAAACCATATATTTCTTCTATCATCTTTCGAAACACCTAATAGTAGAGATCAAATTCAATATGATAACGACAGCAACAAGTTTCAAAAAACTTGTTTATCTTCACTTAATATGGCTTTAACCTTTCAAACATTGTTTGCCCAATATTTATACGAGGATACATATTACAAAAGTTCATATACATCTCAAGCTATGTTATGTCTAGCCAATGTTTAATATGTTCTTCATAAATACTAGGCCCAATCTTGTGCCTCATAACATCTCTAGTATTTGATGATGGGTGGGTTTGATCATTCCAAAAAATTGAGATCAAGTTCCTAACAACATCTTCAATCCTGTCAGAATGGGGAGCTCTAAACATAATTGCCCAATTTCCTTCAGAACTATCATCCAAAACCTTTCTCTTTTTCTCATATTTTATTAGTGTGGTTCTACTATAACCAAATTCAGTGGAAAGTGCTGACATTTATCTTTTTCTTGATATTTCTTTATTTAAAACAGATGTCAAAATCATCTTTCTTGCAATGGCCTTATCCAATGATCGAGATCCTTTCCCAATGGAATCTAAACCTTTTTTAACATTTTCAATAATATCTTTTTTTAGTCTCATGTGTTTTTTCTCTTATTCGATGCAGAATGTACACCCAACAATTGTAATGACTCTTTCAGCTCATTACGAAGAAGTAAACATGATAACAATTGGGTTTTTTAAAGTGTTTCAAGATGATTGAAATGATCATGGATTATTCTATTTACAGTTTTAGTCAGTAACCTCTTACTCCTATTTTTAGGTTGGTCGACATAACATTTTAGTTTCTCCATATCCATTTCAAGTAAATGATCTAAATTTCTATAAGAAATTTGTTTCCCCACCTTTTCAACTACTTTTATATGCTCATCCATTGGTGTAGAAGGAAGTGATCTTGACCCCTCTCCAACATGCATTGTTTGAACTCAAGCCTCCTCCCTATCTTCAAGGTCCATGTGTTCTTCAACTAATTCATTTGGTCCAATATCTAGATTTGGCTCGACTTTTGCTTGAGAACTTCTTGTTTGTTGGGCCATTTCTACATGTCACAAAATATTGTGTAAAGAAAGTGAGATATGATGATATATAAGTGGAGTTGAACATATGAAATCAAATGAAATCAAATATTCTTGAACTTAAGAATTCCATGGAAAAAATGTATTCAAAAATAGATGATAAGAAATTATTAGGCTCTGAATGAAGAATAGAGGAATATGTAAGGACTAGGATGCAATGAAAAGGATATGATTCTAAGATGGGATATGAAGATGGTATGATATGATGTGATAAGCTAAGAATGCAAGAGCTCAAAGGCAAATCTAGGTCCAAAGTTGGTTATGATGCAAGGCTTGACTTGTGTTATGATGGATAAACACAAGGGACCAATGATCAAGAGAGGGTATGTAGGAGATGATGGACTCCAAAAGGATTTCCCTACTCAAGGATAATGGTACATGTTCCCTAACTCAAGGATGATAAACCTTAAGTGATATGGGTGATAGATAGCCAATGGGTTGATTTTGAGACCTAGGAAGAATAGTGGAAGTGCAAGCTAAGGGTTCTATTTGATCAATGATGAATATGCAAAGGACTAAATTCATGGAACATGTAAAGGTTAGGTGAGATGATCTTGATATGCAAGGGGTTGCACATGCAAGAATTAGGTGGAATGATAAATATGTATGCAAGGACTATGTGATGTGATCTATGTATGCAAGACTAGGAATATGTAAGGACTAGGATACAATGAAAAGGATAGGATTCTAAGATGGGATATGAAAATGGTATGATATGATGTGATAAGCTAAGAATGCAAGATCTCAAATGCAACTCTAGGTCCAAAGTTGGTTATGATGCGAGGCTTGACTTGTGTTATGATGGATAAACACAAGGGACCAATGATCAAGAGAGGGTATGTAGGAGATGATGGACTCCAAAAGGATTTCCCTACTCAAGGATAATTGTATGTTCCCTAACTCAAATCCATGATAAACCTTAAGTAATGTGGGTGATAGATAGCCAATGGGTTGATTTTGAGACCTAGGAAGAGTAGTGGAAGTGCAAGCTAAGGGTTATATTTGATCAATGATGAATATGAAAAGGACTAAATTCATGGAACATGCAAAGATTAGGTGAGATGATCTTGATATGCAAGGGGTTGTACATGCAAGAATTAGGTGGAATGATATATATGTATGAAAGGAATATGTGATATGATATATGTATGCAAGACTAGGAATATGTAAGGACTAGGATGAAAGGGCGATGAATATGCAAGGAATATATGGGATGGAAAGACTAGGTGGAATGCAAGGATTGAAAAATCATAACTAAAGGATGATGGCCCCAACAAATCTAAGTGATAAGTTCATGTTGTATGTTTTTGTTGTTTGATGTTTTGGGATTTTGCAAGGTTTAAGTTGTTGCCAAGTACTAGGTGTGATGTTTGTTTGAGGTCTATTTTTAAACACACACATAAGACATAGCAGATAAATTTTTTGGTTTTAACAATACAAGCACAAATCCTAAGGTTGGAAAGGACTATATTCACTAGATTCCACGTGGGTTTCCCCAACCACACTTATTCTTAGCCGGTGACTTAGAAGCTTGGCCACATTGGCTCCCCCAACATGACACTCACTTGTCAACCAAGCTTTGAGCCCTCATGAATCTCCCATGACAGATTCTTCTCCTCTACTAAGAACTGCGAGAATGTGGATGCCTTGGCAATGACCATTGTTGCACCAATGAATAGAAGAGATTTTGTCTTTCTAAAACAAGAGGGTTCTAGTGAATACTCGGGGACATGGCACCTCACAAGCGTACAAAAAGCCACTTAAGGATTTAACCACTCTACTAGGGGCTCTTATACCTTTAAAAGAAAAGGTAGGTACCCATTTTCAAATGGAATTGCATGGCTAAGGCCTACATACCATGAGGACTTAACAATTTAGTCTCATCCTTTTATATACCAGCTCAAGCGAAAAACCGGTTGGAGTCATTCCCTCTTGTGAGGCAGGCTCCTCTAAGGTATTAAAAACATACAAAGACGATGGGTCTGGTTTTTGATCACCAATTTCACACAAAGTGAGAGCATACTCCCTACCATCTCAAGCATAACAAACATTGTTCATTCACCCGCTAATTAAATCTATATGATGGAAGACAAATGTTTGTTTTAAAGCACCGATCAAAATGTGTTCTAAGCTAAAAGACAGTCGGTTTCAAAATCAAGTCTTCAATCAATCGTCTTGCACTAAATTTGTTAGTAGTTCCAATTTTTAGTCTTCGACAAGACGTCTTGAAGTAAAAATATGCAAGAGTAGTGTGTAGTGTAATGTCGAGCATGGTGGGAAAAATGAGGGGAAAACCTCCTTAAATAAATATTTTTGAGGATGGAGAGATTGAGAGAAACGAATGTGGGACAAAAGATTTGCAAAAAGGAGATTTTAAAATCCCACGTTGCGTAGTAAAATGAGATGCATGTAAATAGAAATGATAAAATGAAAACAAATGCATGGTGAATGATTAAATGAAGTGACTAAATCCATTTCTAAATGTGAATGAAAATGATTGAATAATGTTTTATTATGGATTTAATGGAATATGGATTATGTAAATGACTTATGTAACATTGATTTTAATGTTTTAAACATGATGATTTATGAAAATGATTGTTGAAACGATATCATGATTAATGATTTAAAATAGTTTTTGAATGATTGATTATGAATGATCATGGAATGTTTATGATTTATTATGCACTATGAATGGTAATGAGATGATAATTATTTAATATTTTAATGATCTAATAATTTAATGATTCATGCAAATAAAATGATTAATGATAATTATTCTATTATGAAACGATATTTGATGGTTATGCTAACCGATTTATTACATGATAATTAACTATTATGAGTTTTTATGGAAATTGATGTGAACAATAATGCAAATGGACATGACCGATAATGCAAACAAACATGAATGATAATGAAAACGATAATGCAAACGAACATGAATGATAATGCAAACTATAATGCAAACAAACATGAATGACAATGCAAACGATAATGCGATGATTGCAACGACAAATTTGAGTGTCTACAGTTTCTTGGCTTTCACATGTTTACATGGTAGTTTTATTTATGATACTATTCATGATCTCACTATATATATCTAAAATTTGTCCACCTATATTTATGTTCTTTTTGATTGAATATTTTATAGATATTATAAACTCAAATGATGTTACAAAATCTTTCCAAAGCATATTTTTTACATTTATATTTTTTAAATATTTCTACTAATGTTTGAATTTCCATTTTGTTATTTTTGAGACACCCTAAAATCTATACTTGATAATCACAAGAATGCCTTGGAATTGATGGATGAAATTGAGGGGGCTATTTTATGCATTTCATTCAACATAAAATTTACTGTGCATAATTTATTGACTTAGAGATTAGTGTTTGGAGGTGTCGAAAAATTCAACTTTTCTAATAATTAAAAAATGATTCCACATAAATGAAACTAAAAGTGATTTAATTTTGAACTCAAATTGCTAAAAAACTAAAGAAACTTGCCCCTTCATCTTATAGAGAAATGATTCATTAAATTGAAATCACCCCAAATCAACAAAAATACACTCACACAATAATTCTATCCTATTACATGAAGAAAATAACACACATTACTCATGACTATTTTTCATCAAAAATATGAGTGTGTTACAACATGATAGCACTATTATATTTTCATGTTTTAATGCAATTAAATTTATGCATGCTAGTGACTAATCTTTAGACTTGTTACTATCAAACTATAATTCAATCAAGTTATAACATAAGAATGTTATGGTTTCCATAAAAAAATTGCATGTTATTAGATAGTGCAGTAAGTCTATGAGCCTCTTTGTACCTAAGTAGATAGTTGATCTAGTATTTAAATATTTTATTTTTATTCTAAGGTATCCCATTATGGGAGATCGTTAGGATTTGTGTCTCAACCTTAAGTCCCTATATTGATACCACAAAATCTAATTTTTGAGTTATAAAACAACAAATATATATAAATCTCAACACTCAAATAATTTAATTTTTGGCTTGGAACATGTTAGAATAGACATTAATTAGAACAAGATAGTTACAACAAAATGCATCTCTTTCACATCTTAATATTTTTAAATGGGCACAATCATATAGAACTCATTTTTATGGATGTAAAATATATTAATAAACTTGGGAGTAGATGTTAAAATTATTCTTAAAATAAATTGGGAGGAGCTTGGGAAACCAAATTTACATGATACTCCCTATGATATAGTACTAGATGAGGGAGCATCTTAAATTTTCATTAGCACATGGTAGAATATAAAGGTCAACCTCTTGGGTTTAAAGGAAAAATAAATTTTGAGGTGTTTGAGATTCAAAAGGACTCTTTTTTGCTTTTAATTTTTTTCTTAATCTCAGATTTGTTCATGTAGAATGTAATGAAATCTTTGTCTCCCAAAACGAAGAATTGACATTTTATATGGAGGGACAGATAGTGCATATATCATTGAATATGAATATGGAATATGATTATGACAAGGAGATAGCAAAAGAAAGAGATGTAGAAGAAGATGATGTATTTAGATGGCTATATTCATTGAGGAAGATGCCTAAGATTGATACAAAGGGAGATACCAAGATAGAGGGGGAAATACTGGTGAAAGATGGTGATTCTACCATAGATATAATTGATGATGTACAATTGGATGAAATAAATATAAGGATAAAGAAGGACATAAACATAGATAGATACAAAATTGGGTGCTACAAAAAATTACAAATAAAGAGAATATATTGTATATCAAAACTACTAGAGCATTTTGTATAAGGATTCATAAAAGAGTAGTAGTAGGCACCACAAATATGTTTGCAATTGATATGGAGATTAGATAGAGTACTAAAATTTTATAAACCTATTTTAGGAGGTAGGAGACATATGGAATATTATTAATAGAATGCAAAAAATGGTGGGGCACTACATATTGGTTGTTTCCAAGTAAGGAAGGAAGATGAAGGCCCTAGGATCAAAATCCACATTTCAAGAAGGAGGAGACACTAGTAGAGAATGCAAAAGGGATGCTAAGTGAAATTGAAGAAGAATGCACATTGAATCATGTAACAATAATAAATACATTCAAGATAATCTAAATATGAAGGAATAATAAATTGTGATGATGTAGAATAAAAAAATCAAGGACGTGCAAGAAAGGATAGATGGTGATAAAAAGAAAGGTTGTAGCATAGAAGAAGAATATAGAGTTGTGATGAAGTATCATGGATCTAATGAAGAAAATTTGAAATTAAGAATGTATAAAGATGAACCATTGATGCTACAAATAAATATTTATGAAGAAAAAGAGGAAATTGAGAGTAATGCAATACTATGAAATCTAGTGATAACTTGCAGATTTTAGTTTTATAGAACTCATTGAGGATGTGCATTTGAGTTTTCATTTTCATAAAATTGAAATGGGGAACCTTCAATTTTCTTATATATCAATTATTTGATGCATTTTTCCTTGCTGCTAGATAAGACATTTGATGAACCCACTATTGTAAGTAAATAAATTTACCCATATTTGACAAGAGAGAGAATAAATAAACATGTACCTTGTTCCTTCTATGATAATTTGTCAAGTTTTGTTTGCGCCTATTTTCTTCTTTTTCTTTTGAAAAATTTCGTTGAGCCTTATTTTTCTTTTTTCTTTTTGTCCCATTTTCTTCTTCAAAGTAAAAATGATTCAAAACAAATTCTCCTCCAAAATGCAAAAAATATGTGACAAAGAAGTGTCAAAAACTTGCAACAGTCGCCTCATAGATAATAATAAATGCAACAATAACAAAAAATATTTATAACTTTATCAAAAATTTACCTCTTTTCACCTAGAAATTATCTTTTTCATAGACTAGGATGCCGACATGCCCACAAGCACGAGGGTCACCTGGAAATTGTCTTTTTCATAGACTGAGCTCGAAAAAACACAAACAAACCCTGAAAAAGTGGTTTGAATTTTGTATGTATATGATGGGGGTTCGATCGAACCCCCCTAACCATAAATTTATGCATTATTTTAATGGGGTTCAAATGAACATACATTCATTCAAACCCTTGTTCGATCGAACATTATTTTAGGGTTCACTCGAATAGGGGTTCAAGCGAACCTCCCATTTCCCCTGTCTCTCAACAAGCTAGTAAATTTCTATAAAAAAATATCTTTCAAAGCTCAATTTGAGGATGAAAATGGATAAAAATTCAGAAACCCAACTAGATAATGATAGTCCTCAAAATGAGCTATCCGTCGAATATAATTTTAATATGGTTTGCTTTTATTATGTATTTTATTTTTTAGTTTTATTAAACATAGGTTTTTCACTGAAAATCTAGCTCTTTGTTCTACGCGTGGAAAAATTATAGATTATCAAAATAAAATTTTGAAAAATATGTTCAGGCTGGGTATTGATGTCTTTGATCCATTTTTTTTTTTTTTTGAATTTTGATACATATAGATAAAATTATGTTATATACAGTCCACCTATGTTTGAATTGTATTTGGTTTGACTTTGAAACTTGATTAAGGAAAAAATATTTGACAAAACACTATGAAACCAAATGAAAGTGCTAAATATCATAGTTACAAATATAAATTAAAAAAAATTAGAAATTTATTCTTCATACAAAAAAAATTATGTTGTATACGGTGAGCGTCACTCCTTAAAAATGTTGTTTTAAAAAAAAGAAGCTAGTTTTCGAAGGAGATGGAAAAAGAAGTGCAATCTAATTCCAAATTTTTTGAAAAAAATATATTTAAAATCTATAGAAAAAATGTCACAAATCACTAGTTTGCATCATCTTCAAATTCCTCATGGTTTAGCTGCTATAGGAGCCCAAAAGTGAAGATTTCGTTTAAAAAAATTAGTTCAGTGTCCAGTTTGCCTAAAAATTGTCAACCAGTATTGCGGGATCACCCCCCAAGTGGTGTATGTATGAATCATATCCCATATCCAAATTTTAATTTTTGAATCTAATTTTCTCTCATGTGACAGCAAGTTAACCACAAAGTCAAATTCATCGCCTTATCAAAAATAAATAATTAATAAAGATAAATATTTCCCAACAAACATGGATCTAAAAGTTTTATTTATAGAGTGCAATGTAACAAAGACAATAATAAATAAGTTAACAGTAATGTATTTAAATTTTAAATATTATTTACAAAAATTCAAATTATCAAGAACTAGATGATGATCATATCGTAAGTTTGAATATCCTATAGAGTCACGTAGGATAAATACACAATAAACTCTATCACTTTTTCAAGACTCCAATCCATTTGATCGTGGCGCTAAGTTTTCAAATGTTGTAAAAACCATAAAATGCATTCAATGAAAAGTTGCAATGCTTCATAAATTTTGTTTCATCCATCATGCGTCCAAACCAACAGTGCTAACACATCCGGGTGGGCAAGATTATGTTAGGAATGGTCCTATTTCACACCACAACATGTAGATCATTCCAAGCTACATCATACCAGTTTTTTCTCTTAATATCCCTAAATGCCAAAAAGTGACAGACTTTGATGAGCTATTTCTTAGAAACCATGACACTTATAAATGTTTTTTTTGAAACTACATAGATATGTAGGGTCCCTCTATAATACCCTCTCTCATTTTTTCATATCTCCAATCCATTTAGCCATGGTGAAAGTTTTTCTTTCTGCCCCTAAAATGTCAAATGCATTCAACGAAAAGTTGCAATGTTGTGTAACTTTTGTTTCATCCATCGTGTGGCCAATTAACATTGCAAAAAATTTGAGTGGGAAATTTTATGCTAGGAAAGGTCCTATTTCACACCCCATCATGCCGAATCGTTCCAAGCTACATTGTACCAACACTTTCTCTTAAGATCCCTAAATTCCAAAAAGTGACAAAGTTTGACGAGTTGTTTCTCAAAAATTGTGGCACTTACAAATTTTTTGTCTAAAGGTACATGGAGGTGTAGGGTCCCTATACAATACCCTCTCTCATTTTTTCATATCTCCAATCCATTTGGTTGTGGTGAAATTTTTTCTTGTTGCCCCAAAACCGTCAAATGCATTTAATGAAAAGTTGCAATATTGCATAACTTTTGTTTTGTCCATCATGCAACCAAATTAAAATTGAAAACACATTCGGGTGGGCAGGTTTATGCTAGGAAAGGTCCTATTTCACACCCCATCATGTCATATCGTTCTAGGCTACATCGTATCGACACTTTCTCTTAATATCCCTAAATGCCAAAAAGTGACGAACTTTGACGAGCTGTATCTCAAAAATCGCGACACTTACAAATGTTCTATCTGAAGGTGCATAGAGGTGTAGGGTCCCTCTACAATACCCTCTCTCATTTTTTCATATCTCCAATCCATTTGGATGTGGTGAATTTTTTTCTTGCTGCCCCAAAACCATCAAATGTATTCAATGAAAAGTCGCAAGGTAGCGTAACTTTTATTCCATCCATCATGCAACCAAAAATATAGTACCAAAATGTCCAAGTGGGTGGGTTAATTATAGGAAAGGTCCTATTTGGCACCTCGACATTCCAAATCATTTCAGGATACATCATATTGGCGATTTCTCTTAAGATCCCTAAATGCCAAAAAGTGATGAAATTTGACAAGTTATCTCTCAAAAATTGTGGCATCTACAAATGTTATTTCTAAAGGTACATGGACATGTAGGATCCCTCTACAATACACTCTCTCATTTTTTCATATCTCCAATCCATTTGGCCGTAGCGAAAGTTTTTCTTGCTACCCCAAAATCGTCAAATACATTTAACAAGAAGTTGCAAGGTATCCTAACTTTTGTTCTATCTATCGTGCAACCAAACAGATAGTGTCAAAACATACGGGTTGGTGGGTTAATGTTATCAAAGGTCCTATTTCACACCTTAGCATGCTAGATCATTCCAGGCTACATTGTACCAGTGCTTTCTCTTACGATCCCTAAATGCCAAAAAGTGATGAGCTTTGAACTCAGTTGTATCTCAGAAATCATGGAACTTACAAATGTTTTTTCTTAAGGTACATGGAGGTGTAGGATCCCTCTACAATAACCTCTCTCATTTTTTCATATCTCCAATCGATTTGGCCATGGTGAAAGTTTTTCTTGCTGCCCCAAAATTGTCAAATGCATTCAATGAAAAGTTGCAAGGTAGCCTAACTTTTGTTCTATCCATCGTGTGACCAAACAAAAAGTGCCAACATGTCTGGGTGGGTGGGTTAATGCTAGGAAAGGTCCTATTTCTCCCCTCATCATGTCAAATCATTCCAAGCTACATTGTATCAAAGCTTTCTTTTAAGATCCCTAAATGCTAAAAAGTGACGAACTTTGACGAGTTATTTCTTGGAAACTATGGAACTTACAAATGTTTTGTCTAAAGTTACACAGAGGTGTAGGGTCTCTCTACAATACCCTCTCTCATTTTTTCATATCTCCAATCCATTTGGTCGTGGTGAAAGTTTTTCTTGCTGCCCCAAAATCATCAAATACATTCAATGAAGTTGCAAGGTAGTGTAAATTTTGTTTCATCCATTGTGCAGAAAAAAAAATAGTATCAACACATTTAGGTGGATGGGTCAATACTAGGAAAGGTCTTATTTCATGCCCCAACATTCTAGATCGTTTCAGGCTACATCGTATTGATGCTTTCTCTTAAGATCCTTAAATACCAAAAAGTGGTGAAATTTGACGAGTTGTTCCTTGGAAACCATGGAACTTACAAATGTTATGTTTGAAGGTACATGGAGGTGTAGGGTCCCTCTACAATACCCTCTCTCATTTTTTCATATCTCCAATCCATTTGGCTGTGGTGAAGCTTTTTCTTACTACCCCAAAACGGTTAAATGCATTCAATGAAAACTTGCAAGGTAGCCTAACTTTTGTTTCATACACTGTGCAACCAAATAGACAGCGCTGACACATCTGGGTGGGTGGGTTAATGCTAGGATATTTCCTATTTCACACCCTAGCATGCCGGATCATTCTAGGCTACATTGTACCGACACTTTTTCTTAATATCCCTAAATGCCAAAAGGTGATGAACTTTGACGATTTGTTTCTTGGAAATTGTGGCACTTAAAAATGTTTTGTTTGAAGGTGCATAGAGGTTTAGGGTCCCTCTACAATAACCTCTCTCATTTTTTCATATCTCCAATCTATTAGGTCATGGTGAATTCTTTTTTGTTTCCCCAAAAAATGTCAAATACATGCAATGTTAAGTTGCAAGGTAGCCTAATTTTTGTTTTGTTCTTCATGGGGCCAAACCATCAGTGCCAACATGTTCAGGTGGGCATGTCTACATTAGGCATGGTTCAATTTTGCACCCCAAATCTCTCAATCTTTTCAGGCTACATTGTGCATGTGTTTTCTCTTAATATCCTTGTTGTCCAATTTTCAGTAGTTTTAGACATTATTAAAGGTTTGATTTAGTTTTTTTTTGTCTTTATTTTATTAAATAACATTCATATTTAAAAAAGTGAAACATTTTAATTTACATGTTGTGTGAGTAATTAAAAAAATATACAAAAGTTTTAAAAATGTTCAATGGAAGATATCAACTTTACATATTGTAGTAATGGAAAAAGTTATCCCCTTTCCTTAATTTGGGAATAATTGATATTGAACTAACCTAAGTATGCCTTGATTCAATGTTGCAATGTTTTTTACACATTCACATTAATCTAGGACCCTTTTTAAAAAAATGTACCTAAATTGTACTTTATTTATGGTGTTGTAAAGTGTTGTATTACACTTTCACACTTATCTAGGGTTGCATTAAATAAATTATGGTTAATTGAGCTTAATTAGCCCCTTTAATTCAAATTTAATCCTTATTAGTGACACCTTTCAAAGGATCTATCCTGACACCCAATAATCAAATGGCATAGTATTAAATTTGACAAAATCAAGATCCTAGAAAATGGTGCTAGGGCCCATTCGCCTTTAGTGGCAAATGGGTCCTCTCCACATAGGACCCCCCTTTCTATGCATTTTTTAAATGGGTTTTTGATGTTCTTTCAACCCCCTAAAGCAAGGTCCTAGGAACTTGTGCTAGCAACCATTCACCTTTAGTGGTGAATGGGTCCTCCTCACATAGGACACCCCTTTTTGAATTTAATTTTGGTGGGATTCTAATTGATTTTTAATCCTAGATTTGGTGTCGGCTTGAATTATTTGAATTTCAGGGTTAATCTCTAGATTTAGTATAAACATGGGATTAATTCACCTACTTTCATCCTAAGCAATCCAGATCTTCATGAGCATTCAAGAGTACATTCACAAGAGCATTTCAAAGTCATTTAAGAGAAGGTTATCAAGAGTTTGTTGCAACAATTCAAGATCATTTCATCATGTCAAAGGCATAGTGTGTTCAAGCATGTTGTTGAGCTAAGATTGTTGATGTAGCATTGAAGATCTAATTGCTTCCACATCTAATTTGAGATTAAGATCTATATTCTTCATGGCCACTTCATGTTAGTTTGCAGATTTACATTCCAAGACAACTTCCAAGGTATCACCACTTCATTATTTCATGTTCATGCTTCAATTTTATTATTTCATCATTTGGTTTAATTATCTTCAAGGGGTTTGACTTAGGAAAACCCATATTCACAAACAATCAACAAGTTTTTCTCCTCTTGAATGCGTGTTTGTAGATTTAAAGGTTGAAGATCAAGTGGAGAACAAGTTTGGAGAAAAAATGTCAAAGTTGTCAAGTTGCAAAGTTGTCATTCATAGTGAAAGAACATGAAAACAAGGCTACAAAATTTGTTACAGGTTTTCAAGAGCTGAAAATTGAGGATATGAGAGTGCAAGAATCAAATAACAAAACCCAGATCTCAGTTTCAGAAACCCTAATAGGGACCCATTCGCCACTAAAGGCGAATGATTCCTTTGTGACCTAAAAGTAGGTTTCTTGCAGCAAGGTACACATCATTTTGAGCTCTAAAAAATCCCCTCATATTTTCTATAATAGTTAGGGTTAGTTTCTAATTGTTATTTGTGCATTTTGGCCCTCATAATTGAGTGAAACATCCTTAGAAAAATTAGTGGTTTATCATCTTGATTCATTCACCTTGGTAAACCCTATTTTTTATGTTTCACATATATACATACCAACAACAAAAAATGTACAAAACTCAAAAAATTACATTTAATTAGTACAATCATGGTAGATTCTTCATCGTTTATCTATACAAAATTTCAAATGTACATAGATACAAATCAACTAACAATATTTACAAAAAAATCGCGTTGAACTAATATTTCATAGAATGCTAGTCATTTATATATACAAAATTTGAGTTGTACATAGATACAAATTAGCTAATGATATTTACAAAAAGTTACATTTTGTACATTGGTACAATGAATAGATGATATGTTAATCAACCAATGATATATACAAAATTTTCAAAATTATTCTACTCATTCATAGAATGAATTTGATCCAATGCTCCAACACACTGAATACCTGCAATTGGCCCAAATTAAATATACTGAACCTTGTGGATCAAATCTAACCCTTATAGTGTCAAGTATTTCCTCATGGTCAGCTTCAAAAACTTTTCTTAAATTCTAATTAAGTGGCCTACCATGATATTTAATCAATTGAATATTTGTTGCAACAACAAGGTTAGGGTAATGAAGAATATGCCTATGTGTGTCAAAGTCCTCAAACAACCAAACATCTAATTTTAGAACAGGGTACCTTCTAACCCATGTTCCTGTGACAATAAAAAATCCTATTGGATACTTAGTACCCTCTCCATCAGTGATTGTGGTAGTTAATTTTTTTATCCCCTCTATACAACGACAACAATAAATCCATTCCTTCTTCATTATTATCATTGAAAATAAATGCATACACATGACCTAAATTTCATTGAGTGAATAAATTAATTCCAAAAACCATGTAAAATGTAATAAAATAAATTAAAAATTTGATTTCAACTAATTAATAAATCACAATACCTAGTCGCACTAGGTTAGATACATGGTCAAACTCCACTAATACTTCTATTTGGTTCAATTGTAGTGCTTGTGGAACTTGATATGTGTCAATGGGAACTAAAAGTATACAAGACCATTTGTCAACCCACTCTTTTGACTCACAATATTCCCATACAAAATCCATACATGAAGGATAAAAGCATGCAATCTCTCTCATATAAATAAGAAATGAGCTTGCATTTGAACTTCTAAATGAGTGAAACTCACTTGATCTTAGTAGTTTGAAATATTAGATTCATTTACCAAATGAAATGTAAGGAATATGGTCCTTAATATTAAGGGGATTTTTTTGTATTTGTGTCTTTCCCTAAGGGTATTTCATTAGGAAAGAGATCACAAGGTGTAAATATTGACTTTCAAACTCAATGGTGAGTTAATCAGACCTAGATCTTAGTCCTTAGGACAATAGGATAGATTTGAAACCAAATTAAAATGATTTTCAATGCTCAAACTAAATGATTTATAAGACCTAATACATGAAATACAAATTCCCAAAATTATAGAAATTGAAATCACAATTTGTAGGCAAATTTGATAAGGGTATGGACACATGCACTTGTCACCAAAAATTGGTTTTGAGACCTATTGAAGGATTCATTTTCCCATGGGTGAATGGATCTTGGTTAGGGATTTTGAAAACACTTTTGGTAGTCCTTTGATGCTGGATTTTAGCTCCTATTTTACACAGGTTCCATTGTCAAAAAGTCATAAATAAAGTCTGCAACCTAGTTTTCATGGCTTGAAAACAATGATGAAAAATTGTGCAACAATGTAAAATTTCTCCTTAAGGTCTCCAATTCTTCTTCAACCTGTAATCTGAACATACACAAAGAGAAAAAATCTATTTTCTGAATGGGGGTTTTCCTTAGTCAAACCTCAAGTTTGGTTTAAACCTTGATAGAAAGATAATGACGACGAAGAAGGAAATTGATGAATGAACAATGCTTGTTGCAACTCACAAACCCTTCAATGGCTTCCCTTAGAGGACTAAAAACAAACACATCTCTCCAAGGAATCCAATCTTTCTTTCTTGATGGATTTGGATACTTTAAAATGCTTAGATGCTTTATGATCTCAATAATGCATATTAGCCTTCACAAGATGACATGAATACACATAAGCTTGAACATGATGTTAGGACCTTGAATGTTGCAACAAATGACTAATAAATCTACTCTTGAATAGTCTTGAGAATAATATTTACTCATAGGATTTATCTCATAAAGCCACTTCATGTGTGTTCAATTTCAAATGATCAAAAGACTATATATTTGTAAGTGTTTATCTAATTTCTTTCAAATTAGATTCTAAAAGATGACAATTGCAAATTGAATTTGAATCAGTAAAATGGCGCTAAAAAAATATTTAAAAATGGGTCCTAGGACTTAAATGGGAACCATTCACCCTTGGGTGAATGGGTCCTGGTCTATAATCCTAGGATGCACATGCTCCAATGTGATTTAATTACTGATTGAATTTATTAAATATCAGTTTTCCTTTTGGAAAATAGGAAAAATAAGGCTTTAGAATGCATAGTTTAGAAAATTAGAAGCTTAATTAAGTCCAATAAATTAAGGGACCCAAACACAATGTGAAATTGTAAAGGTATAGAATTTCCTACACTACATTTAGCCCCCACTTTATTGAGAGTATAAACTTACACTTAGACTCACACTAAAGTAGACAAACATGCATCAAGAGGGGTCCAAGTGTAAAAATGTTTGAAAGATAGGATGAAAAAGTTCAAGGAGGATGATCAAGCCCCTAGGATCAAAAATCCCATGGAAAACCAACATAAGAACAAAGGGACACAAATGATGTGTAAGATACGTGTAGCTTAAGACAAGATACAAAAGCATACAATGCCAAATCCAATGTAAAAAGAAAAAAAGAAAAAAGGATGGAAAAATGAGTTGTGTTATGCCACATCCATAAAATATGCTCACAAGGGCTAGTGTAGTTTAGTATACACTAGGTGAGCCCCCAAGGCAAAATGAGAAACACACACTAGGTCTAAAAGAAGTGTACCCATAAAAAAAGGGGTGGAAAATGGGACAGATGCACCGGGTCTATAGGTGTGTTCCCATATGTCAACCATACCAAAATATATATTCCTTGATAAATTTAATAAGGTGACACATAAATGATCAATGTGTTATGACAACGCTACACTAAGTCCAACCTCTGTGAACAAAAGTGAAGTAAAATATGTAGTAATTGGATTAAACCATAATGTGTATGCCCCCACTTTACAGGAATTACTAAACACCATGCTATGGGAAATTACTTTAAAGTACAAAATGATAAATGCTAATTTATAAAAAGGGCCATGATTGCTTATTTGGAAAGCCCTATACCAATGATATGTTTCCAAATAAAGTTACATCATGAAAAAGGAGGTTTCCCCACATGCAATCCAAAAAGATAACACATAAGGGACCCACTGATTCAGGGTCAATGAATATATTTTCTTTAGTGATATAATAGAGCTTGGAATCATCATAATTCCCCAAATACTTCGTGGAGCAATGAACATAAAGGAGGAATGACGCATAGAGAGAGAAAGCAAAGAATATTTTTTTGGGTCAACATGGAAGAGACTTGGATGTCTCAACACCTTGCATCATCCCCAAAGGGAAAACACAAGACAAAATAAAAGCCAATGTTTATGAAAGATAGAGGAATGGAGATACAAATAGAATAATTTCATGATCGGTTCACTTCCTTTGTAGCCTTGCACCAACGGAGTAACAAGGGTCATCCAAAGAAAACTCACAAACATAAAGGCACACCAAGCAAAACGATATGGGGTATCACATTGAATACATGCAATCATAAATAAGATGAAAATAAAAGAAATAAATTATGTCACATGCGAGCCAACCTATAGCAGGTCATCCACATCCCAATCTTGTTTATCATATACAGAAGGTAGATAACTAGCCAAATGGGAAACAAAAAGTTCCATACTAGTACAATTCTATCAAACCCCTTGCCCCCCAAAATTTAGGGCAAGGATGAGTCAAGATAAATGATGATGTGATTCTCCTTGCAATATATAAAAATGATTTAGATAAAATATAATACATGTAATAGTGAGTATGCTATGATTATACAACTATCACATGGCAAGGAGCGAGGTATGTGCATGTTAGCCAATTTGATCCTAGAGGTTTCAAATTGTCTTAATAGATTTTGTAAATGAGTACAATCATCTGTATGGTGTCCAAAAATTATATGATAAGCACAATATGACCCATTTTTATCTCTTTGTTTCCTAGTTAATCATTTAGGTTTAGGTGGTAATTGAATTAAACCATAATGCAAAAGTGTATAGAAATCATGCTCAACTTTGAATTGATATAATATGGGATGTAAATGTTCAAGGGGGTCATAAAATTTAGGCCTCTTGGGTTTCTTACTTGATTGGACAATTGGTTCATATAGATGGGGGGGATCTTGATATCATAATCCCTTGGTATCTTTTGATGGTTTTTGTTCTAACAATTTATAAATCTCATGCTCATTTTTTTATATCAAATCCTTGTTTACTTAAGATTCTAAAGCCTTGACCATAACTCTCCCCTAAGTTGATAGGTGTATTGGTAAATTTATGGGAATAAGATAGAATAGTATCAATGTTGTCATTGTGAATAAGTTCTTTCATTTTTGATGGTTGAGGCTTGCTTTGTGATTCAATTTTGGGATGCAAAAGGTTGAACATGTCAAGTGGTGGGATGATGGGAGGTTTTGGTTGTTGCATCGAGGGATAGAAGAATGCATTTTTCTCAAGGTTACACAAAGAATTGTGTGTGAATTTTTACATGCTATCTTCATCTTGGCCTAAGATTTCTATCTCACAAGGACATTCATTAGGAGGTGAAGATTCAAGAATATTTTGAATTGCATTAGGATCATCACCAAACACACAAATTGAAACATCAACAAAATATTTTCAAGACATCCACATTTGACCAAAACACATATCCATGATGAGAGTCAAATGCAAGTATGAGTAAATGTTTGAATTAATTTTTAATGCATTTTTTTAGATTTGAACTATGATAATTCATTGATTTTAGATGTAAAAACTTAAAAATGATTACTTTTGAATGCAATTTTTTATTTTAAACAATGCACCGACTTTTACTGATTGAACTAAATGCAAACAACTACAAAAATATACAATTTTTGAAACTGAAACTGAGATTTGCAAGTACAAAATAATGAAGCAGATAGAGACAAACCAGTGTGCATAATTTTAGAAAATAACCTATACTAGGACATGTCCGCCCTAGGGTGAGTGAGTCTTGGGAAAAGGTTGTAAAAAATTTAAATCTGAGTATTTAACTTGATATTTAAGCTCATTGTTCCTAACTATACACAAATTATTCAGTGACAATTTTTCCAAAAATATGATGAAATGTAAATGCAATTTTAAATGACAATGTATGAACAAAATGGAAATTCTTTTGAAAGCAATTTTGAATGAAATTCTGAGCTAAATGACTGAAACACACCTTAATGCCATCTATTATGCAAAATGTATGGAATGTTTTTGGATTTTATGATTTTAAATGATGAAAATATGCAATATGTAAACCTAAATGAAATGCAAAACAATATGATGTAAAACCTAGATCTAGGGTTTCAAGGATCTCCAAATAAGAAAAGGTATGATGTAAGAAAGTTAGGTTCTCCAAAATGAAATGTAAGGAAAGATGGTCCTTAATATTAAGGGGGTATTTTATTTATTTGTGTCTTTCCCTAAGGGCATTTCATTAGGAAAGATATCATAAGGTGTAAAGATTGACTTTCAACCTCAATGGCGAGTCAATCAGACTTGGATCTCAGTCCTTAAGACAATAGGACATATATGAAACCAAATTAAAATGATTTGCAATACTCAAACTAAATGAATTATAAGACCTAATACATGAAATGAAAATTCTTGAAAGTATAGAAATTGAAATCACAGTTTGTAGGCATATCTAATAAGGGTTTGAACACATGCACCTGTCACCAAAAAATGGTTTTGAGACCTATTGAAGGATTGGTTTTCCCATGGGTGAATGGGTCTTGTTTAGGGATTTTGAAAACACTTTTGGAAATCCTCTGATGCGAGATTTTAACTTCTATTTTGCACAGGTCCCATTGTCAAAAAGTAAAAAATAAAGTCTACAGCCTAGTTTTTGTGGCTTGACAACAATGATGAAAACTTATGAAACAATATAAAATTTCTCCTTAAGGTATTCAATTCTTCTTTAACCTATAATCTACACATACAGAAAGAGAAAACATTATTTTGTTTCAATGGGGTTTTCCTTAGCCAAACTCCAATTTTGGTAATTAAACCTTGATAGAAAGATAATGACAATGGAGAAGGAAATTGATGAATGGACAATGCTTGCTACAACTCACCAACCCTTCAATGGATTCCCTTAGAGGACTGAAGACAAACACATCTCTCCAAGGAATATGATCTTGCTTTGCTTTATGGATTTGGATACTTGAAAATGCTTGGATGCTTTAGGATCAACAATGTATATTATCCTTCACAAGATGACATGAAGACACATAAGCTTGAACATGATGAACTAGAACCTTGAATTCTACATTAAATGACTCATAAATCTATTCTTGAATGTTCTTGATAATAATATTCGCTCATAGGATTTATCTCACAAAGCCACTTCATGCATGCTCAATTTCAAATGATCAAAATACTATGTATTTATAGGTGTTTATCTAATTTCCCAAAAAATAGATTCCAAAATCTAACAATTGCAAATTGAATTTGAATCAATAAAATTCCACCAAAAAAATATTTAAAAATGGTTCCTAGGACTTAAAGGGGACCAATTCGCCCTTGGGAAAATGGGCCCTATCCTATAATATTATGACACACATGCTCCAATGTGATTTAGTTACTGATTTCATTTATTAAATGTCAGTTTTCCTTTTAGAAAACGAGAAAAATAAGGCTTTGGAATGCATCATTTGGAAAATTAGAAGCTTAATTAAGTATAATAAATTAAGGGACCCAAACATAGTGTGAAATTGTAAGGGTATACAATTTCCTACACTACATCAACCAAAAATATCTAGAAACCATAGAATTACCTTGATTACCTAGTCACAATATGGAGTTACACCATTGCACAAATATTGTTGTTGCATTAGTCAACTTAGAACCACCTTGGTACTTCAACTCCTCTTTGGCTAGGGATCTTTTTACACATGCTCTAGCACCATCGTGTTTGCCCTTTCCATGTCTATCCTAATTGAAATTCCAAAAATATTGAACACAAGTTGTCACATGCATCCTAGTCAACAAATCAAACATCCTTGAATTATTGAATTATGGTGTGCAGTTATCTGACCATATGATGTGTTGGTTTTATCTCATATTCATTTCCTTTAAGTTATCATAGAAAATTTGAAAGCAACCTTGCACAAACTCTATGGAATGACTATGATAATCACTAACATAGAAGTGATACTCTCATAATATCTTTTTGTTTGTCTCTATGTTATCATGTGCATGCATGAATGCTATGTGTACAAAAATAGTAGCCTGAATAGAGTTGTAATACTGGGATTTCACTTTATTTTCTAGTTGTAACAATGGTATCAAGAGGAAATGTATCCTTACATAACTTACATTGCTCATCCAACCATTGAGCTCTATGTGTATGCATTGTGTACTCATAAAATATTTTCTCTTGAAAAATCCTCATAAATCCAACTAAAAAAATATATGTATTCACTAACTCACATCTCTTCAACTCTTTTCCATCTTTAATTCCATATGTCATTGTCTTGAATTTTCCAGAAGAAACTGGTTTTTTTCCAATTTCATGTGTGCTCTCTAAATGTAGACATTTTTGCATAAGTTTCAAACCACCACAAGTAACACATGATCATTTCAATCACAACTTATTATAAAAAAATTGGCCATCATATCTTCTACATAGTACACTTGAAATAAAATATCTTGATGATTTAGGAGGGACTTGTATACCACATTCCTGCAAAACATCACTAGTATGCAAAGTAACACATATATGATGATAAATATTGTAATGCATGGAAAATTCAATATGCATCCTACAACAAAATGTAGTGTGTGCATGATTTATCTTAACATAAAAAGGTTTGACCATTTCAAAAAAACTTTGACTAATTCTCACTTGAGAATAACTGTGAATAAAATTTTCATAAAATTGAGTTTGAGTCATAGTCAAAATGTGTTTATGATGGACGATGCAAGATTTTGAGATCCTATTCTCCTTCTAACAAATCTCTTTGATTGGGTGAAACTCTTGTGTTAGCTTGCCAAAAAAATTCAATTAATGCTCTTAATGCATCAACAACCTTTTCTTTGAGTGGAACTCTACCCAAAAATGCCCATAGAGAATTACTATAAGGATCCTCAATTTTTTCTCATCTCCCATTGCATTTAATAGTGTTATTCTACTTATTTTTAGTGACCTACTTGTTTTGGTAATCAAACAATATTTTTTAGTTTTGTTGCTTACTATAGTTGATGTAAGAATACATTAGGTAACATTGCCATCTTTATTGTGTGATGTTGAACCTATTTATTGATACACAGAAATTAGATTTCTTACAATAGTTTTGTCACCATTGGTATTTGATGATATTAAGCCAAGGATATTCATAGTGTCTCTAAAATTAAGGTTTTTAATCAATTCAACAAACGATTGACACCTAGTTTCACTTAAGCTCTCAAAATAGTTTTTCCAAATTTTATTAGCCATTCTTCTACAAGTGTGATTGGGAATTTCATCGAGAATTGGTTTTAAAGTGTTTTCATCTATGTTAATTAGATAATTTGGTTTTTTATGAATAATTTGAGGAGGTGATATGATTGGTGTGTGTTCTCGGTTTGCATTTGGTACATTTGATTGATCATTCCTTGTCTCAATAGGTGCATGATTCTTAGTTCTTGTTCTTGGTTTGCATTTGGTAAATTTGATCCATAATTTATATCTTCAATAGGTGTTTCAATGTTTGATTCTACATTAATTTCAGTTGGTATAGATGGCGTACCTTCTCCTCCAAATTTTCTCATTTCACAGTCTTTTCATGTGCTCCTTTTCTTTTTTCTTTTTTGCATCAAGTTGTTCGTGTGGTCCTCGCTTATTCTTTCCCATGGTTAATATCAATTGTTCCTAAATAAAAAAATTATGAATATATGTTAATAAATATTGTAATTTGAAAAAAACTATTTACTTGATCAAATTACTTAAACAAATATGAAATTACTTTAACATATATGAAATTAATTGAACATATATGAAATTACATAAATTAATTATTCTTTTTTGATATCTAAATGATAAATTACTTAATGAAATGAAAAAATTATCAATAAAATATGAAATAGTCATCAAAATTGACAATGAAAATGTTATACAAATAAAAAAAATTTAACAATCAGTTAATTGTCAATTCCAATCCATTTCAAACATTTGAACTCAAATAAAACAAAGAAATCTCTTACTTTGTTGAAAAAATGCACATAGTGAAGTTTATTGCAATGGGACCAAATGCATGTCTGTCATGTGATTTTTTAGTTGTTACGAATGCATGAAAACAAAACAAAACTCATCACATTATTCTTACATAACAAGTATGTGCTATGTTTTCATAACATGTACGTGTTATTTTCCCATAAACTTAATTTTTTGTACTTTGGCCTCCATTTAGAAGTGCCTATAGTGTCAAAAACACATGTATGATTTTAACTTAACAAAACACATACATTCTTTTCAATTTGCAAAAAACATGCATTCTTTGCTTACTTTCGGGTTTGGGGATGGATTTAAATTTACAAAACACATACATTATTTTAACTTAACAAAACACATACGTGTTTTGCTTAGTTTTGGGTTTAAGCGATGGATTTACCTTTACAAAAGATGTACGTGTTTTTAAATAAATAAAACATGTACATGTTTTATTTAGTTTTGGGCTTATCATGGATTTAACTTACCAAAACCTAACACATTTAAACTTAACCCTGAAATCTATACCCATAACCCTAAGCTCTATACCCATAACCCTAAACCATATATACCTCATACAATCAACCCTAAACCCTATCCCTCAACCGTAAACCATAGAGAGAGGTTAGATAGAGAGAGGTAGTTCTTGAACTAAAATCTATACCCTATACTGTCAATTCCCTAAACCTTATCCCTCAACCTTAGGAACTAAAGATAATAGGTTAAACCCTTAAGCATATAATTAACCCTACACCCTATAGCCTAAACCATTTACCCTAAACCCTATAGCCTAGACCATTAACCCTAAACCCAAAAACCATAGAATCTACACCCTAAATGATGAATAATTTAGAGATATTAAAGGCAGAGAGGAGAGAGAGACATGGGAGAGAGATAAAGAGAGGTGATATATAGAGAAGAGAGGAAGAGAGAGAGATATGTGAGATAGATAGAAAAGAGATATACATAGGGAGGGAGGGAGAGGTAGATAAGGACAAATGAGGGGAGAGATATGAAGGGGAGGTAGATAGTGGAGAGAGAGAGAGATTAGAGAGAGATAGGTATATCTAGATGAGAGAGGGAGGTGAAATAGAGAACAATGGAGATGGGGAGGAGAGTAGAGAGGGGAAGATGTGAGACTTAACCCTAAAATGTATACCCATAACCCAAAACCCTATACTATCAATTCCCTAAACCTTATCCCTCAACCTTAGGAACAAAAGACAATATGTTAAGCCCTTAACCATATACTAAACCATATACCCTAAAACCTTGACCCTAAACCCTAAAAAATCAACCTTAAACCCATAAAACACATGCCCTACACCCTAAATAATGAATAATTTAGAGATATTAAAGGGATAAAGGAGAGAGAGACATGGGAGAGAGATAGAGAGAGGTGATACATAGAGAAGAGAGGTAGAGAAATAGATATGTGAGATGGATATAAGAGAGATCTACGTAGGGAGGGAGGGAGAGGTAGATAAGGATGGATGAGGGGAGAGATAGGAAGGGGAGGTAGATAGTGGAGAGAGAGAGGTTAGATAAAGAGAGATAGATCTAGATGAGAGAGAAGTGAGATAGAGAATAATAGATATGGGGAGGAGAGTACAGAGGGGGAGATGTAAGACTTAACCCTAAACTATACACCCATAACTCAAAACCCTAAAATCTATACTATTAGTTCCCTAAACCTTATCTCTCAACCTTAGGAACTAAATCCAATAGGTTAAACCCTTAACCATATACTCAATCCTATACCCTAAAACCTCAATCCTCAACCCTAAACCCATAAACAATAGGCCTAAATAATGAATAATTTAGAGATATTAATGGGATAAAGGAGAGAGATAGAGTGAGGTGATATATAGAGAAGAGAGGTAGAGAAAGAGATATGTGAGATAGAAGAGATATATACATAGGGAGAGAGGGAGAGGTAGATAAGGACAAATGATGAGAGAGAGAGGAAGGGGGGGTAGATAGTGGAGAGAGAGGTTAGATAATGAGGAAGATCTAGATGAGAGGGAGAAGTGATATAGAGAAGAATAGAGATGGGGAGGAGAGTAGAGAGGGGGAGATGTGAGACTTAACCCTAAATTTTATACCCATAACCTAAAACCCTAAACCCTATACTATAAATTCCCTAAACCTTATACCTCAACCTTAGGAACTAAAGCCAATAGGTTAAACCCTTAACCATATACTCAACCTTATACCCTAAAACCTCAACCCTAAAACCTAAACCATCAACACTAAACCCATAAACCATACGACCTACACACTAAATAATGAATAATTTAGAGACATTAAAGGGATAAAGGAGAGAGATACATGGGAGAGAGATAGAGAGAGGTGATACATAGAGAAGAGAGGAAAACAAAGAGATATATGAGACATATAGAAGAAATATCTACATAAGGAGGGAGGGAGAGGTAGATAAGGATGAATGATGGGAGATATAGGAAGGGGAAGTAGATAGTGGAGAGAGAAGTTAGATAGATAGAGGTAGATCTAGATTAAAGAGATAAGTGAGATAAAGAACAATAGAGATGACCGAAGTAGAGTAGAGAGGGGGAGATGTGAGACTTAACCCTATACCCTATACCCTTGTATATAAACCCTATACCATCAAACTTGACCCTATACCACATACCCTCTTGACCCTAAACCCTGTCCCTCAACCTTGGGCCCTAAGACCTATATAATAAACCCTAAACCATATACACTCAAACCTAAACCCTATATCATATACCCTCAAACCTAAACCATTGTGTTAGTTTTATGCATGTGATACACGGTCACCTTGGTAATTTCTCATACTCTAGTGTATAGTATAATATGCATTATAAAATTAAGTGATCTCTACATTGTAGTTCAATTATTGCATTCCAAATACACCTAATCCCATCCCATACCTTCTTTCTATTCACCATCATTTTTCTCTTTCATAATCATGGATTTATGTGCATATTCATACTCTATTTCTTCCATATGTCCCTACACTCAATGTATTAAGAATGGTCACTTGGTCTTCATCTCCATCCAACTCATCTCATCATTAGATTTCCATCTTGTCTTTAGATTTGTTATTGTAAGCATCTTCTCATCATTGCATTTTCATCTTAAGTGTTTATATTTTTTATTCTAAGAATCTTATCATCATTGCATTTTTGTTTGTTTCAATATTTATATTTGTTATTTGAAGCATCTTATCATCATTTCATTTTTATCTAAAGTGTTTATATTTTTTATTCTAAGAATCTTATCATCATTTCATGTTTTCATCTTAAGTGTTTATATTTTTTATTTTAAGCATCTTATCATCATTACCTAAATTCATCTTAAGTGTTTAGATTTTTTATTCTAAGCATCTTATCATCTTACATATTTATTACATTTCATATCTACAACATACATATGCATTATTCATTTAAAGATACATTCTAGATTTATTTTAAATCATATATATATATATATCTACATTAACATTCACTTGTATATGTCTTAGATCACATACACTAGTATAAACATCATTATTAGTCCATTCATATCATAATCATCATTAACATAAGTCATTACTGATAATCATATAGTTTATCTCCTCCACCTCATTGTTATATTTGATCTCCTCGACCTCCTCAAGATCTAGTTGATCTAGATGTCTTAGTCCTCAGGTGATCTATATATCTTTACAAACATGTACGTGCTTTTAACTTAACAAAACACATATGCAGTTTGCTTAGTTTCGGGCTTACAATGGATTTAACTTACCAAATCCATATTCACTTAACCTTAACATCTATACACTTAAACATAAACTCTATACCCATAACCCTAAGTTCTATTCCCATAACCCTAAACCCTAGATACCCTATATAATCAACCCTAAAACCTATCCCTCAAACCTAAACCATAGAGAGAGAGAGAGGTTGGATAGAGAGAGGTAGTTCTAGGGAACTAAAGTATATACCCTATATAGGCTATACCATTAGTTCCCTAAACCTTATCCCTCAACCATAGGAACTAAAGCCAATAGGTTAAAACTTTAACCATATACTCAACACTATACCCTATACCCTCAACCCTAAAACCTAAACCATATATACCCTCAACCCTAAACCCTATCTATAAACCCTAGGCCTTAAATCCTATAGGCTAAAAACCTTAATCCTCAACCCTATACCATACACCCTCATGAACCTAAACCCTATCCCTTTTGACCTTGAACCCTAAGGAATCTATAATAAACCCTCAACCATATACACTCAACCCTAAACCCTATATAATATACCCTCAACCCTAAACCATATCCCTTAACCCTAGGCCCTAAAGCATAGGGGATGAAATCTCAACCTTATACACTCAATCCTAAATGATATACCTTCAACCCTATACACTATATATTATATACTCTCAAATCTAAACCCTACACTCAACCCTAGGTCATAACACCTATACATTCTACCCTAAGCCTTATACCTTCAACCCTCAAGGTTCTTATAACCTCAAACCTAAGCCTTATAACTTAGTCTTATATTCACAACCCAAACCGTATACCCTATATCATCAACTGTAAACCCTAATACATAAACTTTATGTACCCTATATGTTAAACCCTAAAACCCAACATTTATAATTTAACACTAAAACCTACATAGTTAAATTTAATCCCTAAACCCTCAAATATCAACTCTCCATCATAAACCATCAAGAAAATTATGCTTAGAGAGATGTAAAGAGAGTTAGAGATTGAGGTGGAGGGAGAGAGAGTTGGATAGTTAGATTCAAGAACATGATGCTTTTAGTGTGGGAAAGTACTTAAACGTGAAATTGGGATTGCCTGATTTGCCTTTGCATACATAAATACATAGTTTCCCAATTTTAAATTTTAAATATATATTGTAATGCCGACTATACTAATTTCCTCTAAAATAAGATACTCAACGATTTTATTTTTATCCTCTCTTCAATAATTTCATTTTCTTTGCATGATTCATGAACCAACAATTTATTTATTTTCTTTATTTGTTTAGCTATAATTTTACAAAACATGTATGCATTTTTTCTTTCATAAAACATATATGTGTTTTGTATTTTTACAAAAAATGTACATATTTTGGGTTGCAAAAATCACGTATGCATTTTGGATTACCAAAAAATTTGGCTTGCATAAAACGCATACACATTTTGGCTTGTACTTAGTCTTGGATGGTTCAGTTGCCTCATTTCCATGTGATTTTCTCCTCCATTCTCATTTTCCAACTCGCTTGTCATCAAGTTTACACATTATAAATAAAATCTTAGTAAAATTACCACCATAATTTCACACATCTTCCAAGCTTTGTAACTGTATATATATTTTTTAGATTTGAACTATATTAACACATTTTTTTAATTTCTTTCATTAATGTTTCTATAGTTATTAGAGACATGTATTGAATTTTTTAAATAAATTTTAACAACTTTGAAGGACGATGAAGTAGCTTGTATTGCCATCCCTAGACACTTAGTTTTCTTATCAGAAATATAATTATGGGATGCACCAATGTTGACCATCATAATGATTTTATTGGCCCCAAAGAATACTTCAACAAAGCAAAGTTCATGTTCTTTTTTACAGTTGGCAGATGAGTTACCTCCTTCATTTTGAATGGCCGAAAGCGTCTTCAACACTCCCATTTCATGCACATCCCATTTCTCAGACTCAGCCTTGGATGCATTGAGGATTTTCTTGTCTGGGAAATCCCATGCCCAGTGCTCAGGCTTGCCACAGATAAAGCACGTCTTTGCCTTCCTTCGAGCTGTAGTCGATTCTGCATCTCGAGAACCTTGGCCAACCTTTCGATTGTTGGATATTTTTGATGAAGGTTGATTCGAACCCTTCTTGTCATCATGTCGGTTGAATTTATTCTTTGCTAGTGGACTAGAATTCCCAGCTGGGGTTTTCGTGGTTTCACCTTTGAAATCAAGCAAGTGGTCAGTAGCAACAAGGGTTTGCACATTCTACCTTTAGAGATCAGATTGAGCCCATGAATGTAGACCCTTCATGAAGAAGAATAACCGGTCCATTTCTCTCATATATTTTTTCTCAATAATTAAAGAAAAAAATGATTTTATGTACTCATGAATTTTTCCAATATGGCACAATTCCATGAGTCGAGTTCGACACACCCAAGCTGAGTTGCCCAGATAAAACTGCTCGTGAAGAGCTACCTTGAACTCCTCCCAGGTGTGGATCTCTACAACAGGTCGACCATCCTTCTATAAATTGGTGAAGATAAATGCATCCAAGTAGCCTCCAGATCACACTCAAGTCAGGAACACATCCATCCAGTAGCCTCACGCCAACACTTCCAGTTGAGCGCATCCAATACAACTCAATCGATGCCCAATGCAACCAAGGGTGCGTCACGTGGGACCTTGTCACCATCCCACAAAGACGAGATCCACATTCATCAGGAATTATCACCATAATGCTTTGCCTCTCTCCCAGGTAGCATTTGAACATGGAATCACACAGAATAATGTATGTAAATCATGCACAAAAATATTATACACAACACGTGACCAACATCATTATTTATTCACATCACTGCACTGTATATAATCCTAGCATATAATAAAATGTAGGGACACATTATTAGTGATGACCTGTTGTATTTTAATCAAGGAAACTTAATGACAGAGAGCGCTGATACCCAACACATGAGAAAGAGATGATTGGGATCGTGCATTGCTTACGGGTTTGGCGATATTATCTGTTGGGCATCCCATTCACTATGAAGAATGACAACATCAGTTATAATTACTTCAAGACCCAAGCTAAGCTCACACCCAAGCAAGCAAGGTGGTAGGAGTACTTATCTAAGTTCGATATGGATCTGATCCATTACCTTGGAAAAAAAAACATGGTTGTGGATGTATTAAGCCGGAAGTCACAATTGGCTATGATTCAACACTTGCTTGAAGTAAGCAACTCAGAGTCTAGAATAGTATTGTATGACAAAATGTTTGATCAGATCAAGGAAGGGTTAGAAATGGAATCTCAAGTATTTCAAGTAGTTAACTAGGTGAAGCAAGGAAGAACCAGGAGGTTTCACCTGCAAAATGGAATCCTCATGTTTTCTAGGAACTGAGTATATGTTCCTAAATGGAAAGAACCTAGAAAGGATCTAATGAAAGAGTGTCATGACTTGATATGGGCCGAACACCCAGGCCAGAGATGGACTGTGGCTCTACTTTAGAAAGGTTTCTTCTAGCTAAAGCTCATTGAGGATGTGGAGGAATTTGTCAAGATTAGTTTGATCTACCAACAAGATAAGACCATTCGCCGCTTACTTGGAGGGTTGTTGCAACCACTGCCGATTTTGATGCATCTATGGGAAATTCTAAGTATGAACTTCATTAAATAGTTTCCTAAGGTATATGATCTCTCCAACATAATGGTGGTTGTATATAGATTCTCCAAGTATAGAACCTTTGTGGCTTGTCGCCATGGTTGCTTTGTTGAGGATGCTGCCAGCTATTTCTTTTAGCATGTGGTTAATTATTGGGGAGTGCTGCTTAGTATTGTATTAGACCGTGATCCTAAGTTCACCAATCGCTTTTGGAGTAGGCTATTCAAACTGATGGGGACTAAGTTACTGATGTCGACTCCTTATCATCCTCAAATGGATGGTTAGACAGAGCGAGATAATATTGTTCTACACTTCATTCTTTAGACATTGGAAAAGGAAATTTTGCATTTTTGATTATTTTGGTGCAAGTTATGTGACACACCCACTCGGTGATGTGATTTTCAGGATGCATCCACTTTGAAAAATCATAAAAAATTACAAAAAAAATACAACTTCTAGTACTCACTCTTAACTATATTTCTACCAATGGGTTTTTTGAAAATACTAAATGCAACTAAAAAAATTGAGGGGCGCACACTAGACACTATGTTATATTTTTTTGAAAAACATGAACAATTTTGTGTGCACCAAGAATTTGATCCTCTTAATATTATCTATTTTTGGAAAAAAATAGTAGTTTAGAAACTAGATTTGAAGTACCACAACTCTTGTTCTTTGGGTATCTTAAAATTTTGAGTGTACGAATCTCAAATTACTCTTCCAAGTTCAAGTTTAGCTATTTCAGAATAAAAGTGGCCACTTTTGACCCCCTTTTTGTGCACTTACCCATATTAATTATATATTTTTTATTTTATTAGGTGGAGTTCAAAAAAAAAATAGAGATGAGGTCAAGTAAGTTGTTCAAAATCAACCATCATCACTTGCCTCTCCATCCACTTGACAAGCAAATATTTATGAACTCTTCCCTTCCCCTAGAGGGAAGTGATTACATTATGAATTTTTTGTATGCCTATATGACATCTTTTTACATATATTTTTGTATTTCATATATGTGACATTATACACCTATATGTATTTTTAGTTAAAACAAGTTTATTTTACTGATGCAATCTATATTTTTTGTAAATGATTTATTAGATGCTACACATTTGATTCCTTTCAATTTATATTCTCCATAAAAATGTCATCTTTCTTTCTAACTTTATATTTATAACATGAATGTTAAAAAATCCAACCTTATGTTTTTCAAGAATTCATGAATCACCCCTTGGTTCAATTGATCTTTTGGTTTCTCTTAGGTTTTCATGTGCAATGTCGTTTGTCTTTGAGTTATCTTCTTCGATATTGCTTCCTAATGAGAAGTTTAAGTGCATAATTATGGAATAATAAACATCTAATTGATTAATTTATGACATAAAAAACTAGACAAAAGAGTGGGAATCCATGTGTCATGTAGAGGATAATAGCCAATTATTAAACGATGCACTTTGTTTTGTGTGTTGAAGCATTGGGAATTCGATTTGGAGATATTTTACCAAGTCATAGATTTATGATATAAACTACCTTAATTTGAATTTAAACACACTCATATAATTTGCGATGGTTTTTGTAAGCTCCTCCCACTTCCCCTTTTGGTTCTATCCCAATTTATTGTATTTGTTTCATACGAAAATTGGTTAAGGAAAAAAATATTGACAAGTTTAAAATTTATTGAACTTACTAAAAATATAACATGGTTCAGAAGTTTCTTAATTCTCCAAATAAAGGAAAAAATGAGTCATGTTATTAGTAAGTTCATAATTTTTTCAACTCACCAAATTGCTAACAAGAGGGATGAGTTTCATACTGTCGGTGAGTTCAAAGGTTATTGAACTCATTGAAGGGCCAAAGTGAGAAAGAAAAAGCTAGGGAATAATAAGATGTTGGTGAGTTTAAAAATTCTTCAAATCATTGAAATGCCAACATGGTTCAAGAAAATACACAAATATTGATAAGAAAATAAGATATAACGTTGAGGGTTTCAAAGGTTCTTGAACTTCCTAAACATCTATTATAGCTCAAGAGGGGCCCATACCTCTAATATCTAGCTAGTGCCTAGGGTTCTTTGTCTCTCCAAAACCATAACCCTCACCCTTATCCATGTGCTTCCTCAATTAATCTCTAGGTCCAAACATCAAGTGAAATTAGAACCTTAGAACTTAGTTCCAAGATCCATATCCCCCTTGATGCCCTAGTCCCAAAAATTCCTATTTACTAGCTCCTAGCATCACTTTTATCCTTGTTCCCTCTCTCATCTTAGCCCTGCATCCCGATTTCCTTACCTCATCTTCGGGGCACATGCCCTCATATGACCCCTGTACCTCAAAACCTCCTTCCTTATTCCTTGATCTACTAAACCTTTTGACCTCCACACCTTTCACTGCCTTATTCCCTTTTGTTGATTTATGGGCCCTTATTCACCCTGGGACCACATCCATAAGTCCCTCCTAGACCTAAAATCTCACCGCACACCTAGAAAAAATAGTAAATCCTACCTTGGAACACTATCTTGCCTACTCATCCAAACTCCAAGATAATCAAAAAAATAAAAATAATGGTGCATCTCCTACAAGGTTTTCTCCTGTAGATTTCATTTATTTCTTCCATGCCACAACATATCATAAAACTAGTTCACAATTATTTTAATGCATATTTGTAGATCATAATATATTCCTCCATAATTTTTAGGTATGGCTAGACCTCTTGAGCCATGATTTCATGTGAATTTCATAGAGAAAAAATGCCTAATAGGTATGGGAATCCTTTTATACATGCTAGTTGAATTATTTTTAGGTATTCTCATGCCATTTTCCATGATTTTAGGTTTTTGGGGATTTCTTATAGCTCAAAAACTCTTGACCTTGGGTAAATTTATATTAGATGGAGAATTTGTAGATTCCATGACCTTGGAGAAATACTCCATCATAGTTTGGAAATATTTTTCTCTTAGTGATCTTTAGAGATTGTGATGAAATGCCATAGCTTGCACGTATTATGAAACCTAGAGAGAGAAAAACACCTATGATAACATTCACCCATCCACCCCAACATGTTGGAATAGTCGATTTGTACCCACCACAAATGAAACATAAAATATGGGGGACAACAGGAAAGGGGATGGCTATGTAGGAACTATCTTAATCAATCCCCTAGATAGTATTATTCAACCCTAGATTATTATATGTGTAATACCTTAATGTTGAAGAGTAATGTGGTGTGTGTAACAAATGATCTAGAAGTATAAATCGCTAGGAAGAAATCTAAACTAGAGTGGTGTGTGAGAGTGTTGTGGAGCAATTGGTGAGTTTTGATAGACAATGGAAGGAAAATGGTAAGGTATATTAGAATTTTTATGTAGAGTAGAAAATAGTGGTGATATTAGGAAGCACTTGAGATAGATTATGGATGATATGAAATTATACAAATAAAAATGAAGGAAATAGCTAGGATGTGAAGGATGCAAATATGGAATACTTGATGGATGGTGGATCAATGCTTGAAATTTGATGAATCTCTAATGTATGAGCTCCAAATTTGGAATATGTATGTTGTAGAAGAAAACTTAGTATGCTAAAAATTAATTCTCAAAAATATTATCTTTTTTGTATTGGATGAATCATGAAATATTTTTAATTCCATCCTACTCTAATTTACCATTGGAATGGTTTTGAAATGGATATAAAGTTGGGTTTAAATCTATGGTAAAATATTAATATTTTAAAATTAATCTAAATACCTATGTCAAATGTTGACATGTGTCCAAGACACCCTTAGTTTTGCACACGTGTTTATTTCAAAATTTGACTTGAAGCTTCAAGAATTTAAGTTTATAAGATATGAAGTAAGGAATAATTCTAGAGGGAAATCAATCCATTGTTTAGGAAAAGTATTAACTATTACATGAGACTTAGAAAACACCTAATGGAGTGGTCACAAAAAATGAGTGGAAAAGAATAGGCAAGCCTTACACATATACATCTTCCATATGGATATATCTCATTATTTAACAAAATACAACTCATGCCTCATCATCTTTACAACATTTGATGTTTTTATTTTACATATACACATATTATTTACTATAGTAATGTTCTTACTCTTATAGTGTATCTTTTATATAATATACATAAATTATCATAATAGTGTGCATTTTAACATTAAGTCATATATGAACTTTTTGATAATTGTAATAAGAAGGTAATTAAACACTTTGTTAATGTTTGGAGGATTAGGTTGCAAATTATCATCATTACACTTAGATATATGGATGTCACATTAGAGGATTATTTACCCGGGCTTTAGAGTTGCAACCACAATATTAAATAGTCAATGAAATATTTTTGAAATGTTTTGTTAATATTTTTAATGTAGATTTAGATTTTTTATTAGCATTTTAATATCTTGGATTTCCATATCATAAAATAATTATTGTTAAATTATGAGTTTCTATAGCTTACTACTATCTTTCCTATGAAGGCTTTGTTATTTTGTTGTAGATTGTAGTCTAGGAGAGCATAGACTTGTAGCTACTAATAAACACTACATCCTTATATAACTGTATATTTTTTTAAGATAAATTGATCAATATTATTAAGATGAATAAAGTATTGTCAATAAAAAGGAAATACAAAAATCATAGTCAAATATAATTTGAATAATATAGTAACAAAATTACCTAACAAAACTAAGAGCTAATCAAGTATTTGCTCAAGTAAACAATAATATCAATCCAATAAATAGTGGAGGATCCATAATTTTGAGACTTTTAATTACCTTAGAATTGACAAGTTTAGTACCGTCCCATCCTTAAAACATACTAGGATGCACCTTGAAACAATATTTTGAACTAAAAATTGAACTCCCTTTTAAAAAATACATACTCTTGTTCATAGATGGTTGTTCATAGATGGAGATACTTGCTAAAAATGGGTATCATGTAGCTCTGGAGATAATCATCCCTTTCAAGTTGTTTATGATTATCTCAATAATTTTGATTATAATGCGAGATCAAACATAAACGATACTAATAAAATGGATTAATACCTTTTTGTCCAAAAATTAATAATTTATACTTATATGTTGTTAAATCAGGATCCTATAATCATTATTTTATAATGATGCTTAATTTATTTATAAATTTCTATCTTACAGTTTCAAGGTTTGTTCCAAAACTATTTTCTTCATTTCATAATCTTGTACCTTAATTTTTAGAAACCATAGGACAATAAAAAAATAGTTAGATTGAAGGTCCTATGTGAAAGGTGGTGTATGATAATATTGGAGTATTAATTATAGAGTAATATTGCTTACGAGATCCATTCATTAATTCAAAATTTTGGTGGAACACATAAGTCTAGTAGACAAAATTTCTTAATGTACAAGATGTAATTAAAAATGCAATTACAAAATGAAATCCTTTTGCTTTTACTTTTAATTTTTTTTTATATATTATAATGAGCCATACTAATTGATAGTCTTTTGTGAAGAGGAACAAGTTACAAAAGTTGAAGGAAAATAAATTAGAAATATTAAAAAAAAAATCAATAGTTTCTAAGTCATCCTACATAACCTTTTTATTTTAATGTATTGAGACATCTTCAATATTACTTGATGAAGTGTATGCAATTTTTTGTACATATTTAAAATATTGAAGTTGAACTTCTTTAATTTTTTAAGAAGAGTGACCAACATATGTGCTTTATTTATTTTTCATGCTTTAATTGTTATGTATAATACTAGTTTTAATGAGATTGTGGCTCAAATTATCAATGTTTAAAATTAGAGAAAGAAGCTCATAGTCATTTAAATAAGCCACAACTTGAAGCTTGTAATCTTCATATTGCATTAAATAGCATAAGTTAATATTTTATATGCAATAAAATTTAAAAAAGATCCTATAAATGACTTAGAAACACAGATACAATGAAAGTAACTTACAAGAAATTAGCCCCATTTACATTGAACTTTAGACTTAAAATCAACTGTTGCACACACTCTCTTACCACTCCAAGCACAATTAAAAATGATAAAATAAGAATATTTGATTTAATGTCCTTCCAAATATAAATATAATCAATTATATTTAAGATAACTAAGAGGAAGAGGCAAAATTGGTGCAATCTAGGTTTAAAAAACCTAATGAAAGACTCCCTAAACCTAACAATCACATATATCATCAACAATAAAAATTCCATGAAAAAATAAGTATTCTTCATTAAATTTAATAAAATCTACCTTCATAGGATTACAATCATGCTAAGAAAAGATCCTAATATACTACATAATGTAAAAGGGACATGAGGCTAAATATTCACAAGATGGATGATATCCTTCCTTATTTGGTTTCCTTTGTCTTCTCCTTTTTTTTAAGGGCAAATTGCCATCTTAGAGGATAGCACTCATATATTGAACCATGAAGAATATTAATAAAAGGACCAAAATACAAACCAATTTACAGCTACATGCTAGAAACCCTTCCTGGAAGAGTACAAGACCCAAACATCAAAAATTGCAAGGAAGAATGCTGCAAACGAAGCCTTTCTTTGGACAATCGACGCTCCTAGCTAATGCTTTCCACACTGCGTCATTGTGCATCTCCAGCAAAATACCTTCTAAAAATTTTTGTTGCAAATTGAAACTGCACATTAGTGAAAAATAAAATATTGAGGATATCACCTATCACCAGAGGCCGATTTGAAGAGGTGGCTTAGGTGAGGTTTGAGAGTTTCCAACGCATCTTCTCTGAATACACCTCCCAACCGAGAAACTATAGCAGCGACATAATGCAGGCACTTCAACCATGTCCATTGTTGACCCAAATTTTGCTGACACCTCAATACTCCAATCTGTAGTGGTGTAGGTATTTGTAGAGGGAAGGGGTCTGGAAGTCCCCGACTTCCAAAATTTTGGACAAACATCTTTGTGGTTGATTTTCCTCAGATATTGTCTTGCCCGATCTCAAGAGTAATCTCTTTGGGGTTGAAATTGTCTAGGTGTGTAAATCAGCTTCAAGAAGTAGATCCAAGTTCTTCCATTTGCCAGAGATGCTATCACTTCTCAACTTTTCATCCTAATCAATTGTTGTATTTGTATTTTCTAAAAGGTTTGAAACTTTGTTTACCTCTTTAAAGATGTGTTTGATAGTGATATTCTCAATCTGAGAAGGAATCCACCCAGCTCTGCAACTTCCAGCTTGGAGCATACCTTGTCCCTGCTGCTTTGACAACGATAGCCGAGTCACCTTCAAAATCCACCTAATGCAGACCATTACCACACAATATTTCAAACCTTCAAGAAGGATTGTTGCTTCAGCCTCATTGTTGGTACCTATCGGGAGCTTGAAGGATGCTGCCCATATGAGAAAAACTTTATCATTTCTGAGCACAAAACCCACCCCCAAGGGCCCTGGGTTCCCCCTCAAGGTGTAGCACCCCTCAGTTTTTCTCTTTTGATCAAACAATGTTCTACTTTATTATGCTTTGTTTTTTGTTTGCACCTTGACTATGATATACTATGATGTTTGGTTATTATTTGATCGCTAACTTTAGAACAATGTAGATTTTATATTATGATGTGATGGTAGTTTATTCTGATGTTATTATTATGACATGCTTTGGATTAGCATTGTGGTTATTTGAATTAATATTGTTATATGATCTTGAGTAGATTATTGATGTTAGATTCGTTAGTTTTGTGACATTGTATAGGTGAAGGGGATGAAATTGCACCACTCGCTTGTGAGTACCCTACAATTGCACGATTCTTTTTTCATGGTGTGTTTTATTATGATATATATGCATGTTTGTTATATGTTTGGTTTGTAGGTACATGACATCGAATCCACCTGGTTTCATAGGTTTGAGCGTGTCCATTGCCCAACGGTAATGTTGATTGAGAGATAGTAGGTAGGTTTCTTGTGTCAAGTCACCACCCTGGTCATAGTGTGTCATTGGTTCTTGTTGGATTTGTTTGTTAAATGTTGTTTGAAATTAATGGCTGTAACAGGAAGAGGTGAGAAGCTTCTTCACAGAAGAAGGAGAGAGGATATTTGGTGGGGGAAAAAGGTTTTAAAAATTAAGTTTGGTTATTGCATACGGTTATTGAAATTTTGGGAAAAATATAGTCTCGGGAAAGTTCTTGTGTTCTGGATTTTTTTTGTTTCTGGAGGAAGCTCTGGTTGATCTGGAAGAATCTTGGTTCTGTAGAAGAGGCTCTACATCAATTCACATCTTCTCAGGCATTGGATTTCAGGTTCCTCTTTTATTCTAGTTAAATTCATTTTGGAAAAAGTGTCTTAGATTAGATTATTGTCTTGAAAAAGATTGCCTGTGCAAATTTTAAAGCTTTTGAGTTTTATTAAAATTGAAAAATATCGTGTGTGAAATTTTCTATTGAAATGAAATCCTCTGTAGAAATGAAATCTTCTGTTGAAACTATTTCAAATTTTAAATTGGGATTTTTGAAAACAATGAAGAACCCAAAAGGAAAAATATTAGGGATCTTGAAAGAAAATATCTGTCGGGAAGAAATTTAACTCTGTGTAGAAATTCCTTTGTAGAAATAAACTTCTCGAGAAATTTGGGTAGAAGTTTTTGTAGAGAAATATTGCTCCAATTCATTGTTGGATTTGATTTCTCCAGGAAATGATTGATTATGATTAAATTATTTGTCTGAAGAAAATTTAGAAAGAACCCTGTGTAGAAAATTGCTTCTCTCTGTAAAATTTGGGTATTTTCCTGTAGATGGTCATTTTTGAAAAATTGTTGCCCGACTGAGGAATTCATTTTATTAAATTTATATATATATATATATATATATATATACATACACATACACACATGTATATATATAATTCATATATTTTATTTTTCTGAAAGTGGAAATTCCTTATTTCTAAATATTACGGACCAAATCATTTGTACGTGATTATTAAATCGCTAGATTAAAAATTGTGTTTGAACAAGTTTGTTTATAATGCAATGGGGAAGCCGACGGCTTACCCAACCGACCCCCATGGAAGGGGAACTAGTTGTGTAAGGGTCGACGCCCTTGCCATGGGAGTCGACTGTGGATGTAGCCGACGACCCAAGTGTATGCAGCCGACCGTTCAAATGCAAGGTGTAACCTTATAAAAGTCTTTCTCTAATGTTTGCCCGTCCCTTGATTAGTATTTCTTGATATATGAGTTTAGATTTTCAATAGTTTGATTTTATATCCATATAATATATATATGCTTTTGTATAGGTTTTATTATGTTTGGAAAAGTTTGCAGTTAATTTTAATAATTAAATAATGTAGATATATATATATTATATATACTAATATATGTATAAATAAATAAATATATTATTGTGTATATATTTGTATAAACGTGAATTTTCACCCCTAACGAAAATCCCCTTTTACCCCCTTGCAATTTAGAAAACCTAAGGCAGAGGCTTAATTCCACTTAAGCTCGCTGCTTGCATCACACTTGGCTTCTATTTTGTGTGTTGGTGGGGGCATTTTTGTCAGGGACGCCCGCGCGGCGCATAGACGTCCACGCGGCGTGCTTACATCCCTGAAAGATTCATATGGCTAGAGACTATAAAGGAATTACATTTTAGATTGGAAGTCGAAGAGTAACATCCCTCTTCGGCTGGCCAACCCAAAAATGGTTGTTTTTCATCCTTTCCTTCATATTCTTCACTCGAGCTCCTTCATTCAGGGAGTTTTGCAAGATATTGAATTCATCTCTTCACACTTTCTCCAATCTTTTAAGCATTCACAAGCTTTGTAGCAACACTTCACACTCCATTACAACAATCTACCACTCCATCACTCTGATAGTGCAAGCGCAAGACACATGCCATTACAACAAAGGCTTGAGTTCCTCTCATTTTCTCTTCCACAAGCCTTGAGTGCTTTGGATGGAGGTGGTAAACTCCTCTAATCTTCTCTATCATCTTTGGTTGAGTAAGAACGTACTGTTTTGTAGTGTCTTTCGTTTACGTAGCTTGTATTCCTTTCTTTATCTTTATTCCTATCATTGAAAACTTGGTTGTTTGTAGAGGTGGAAACACCAAAACGGGGGTCTGACTGAGGTAGGCCCCTAAACAGTCCCAACACTTCCCCCTTTTTTATGTGTGAAGGTGGAGAGATCTTTAATCAAGCTAGCGATAAGATTGTTGTGCGAAATCATCTTCGTCACCCTTGCGGTAATATACTTCCTTTATCATATCAGTATTTACATTTTGCTATTCTTAATCTTGTTCTATCACTTCAGAAACCTCTAAACTAGGCTGCTAGTCTCTCCTTTAGAGTTTGAATCTGGTCTTTCTGATTCTCTGGCTGTATGGACACCAACGCACCTGTGAGATGCCAGTGTGCGGCACTATCATCCGAGAACCAATATTTTGTCCATAGACGAAGAGCTACTTGAGACGCATAGTTGACTCTGAAGTTCATATCGTCTAGTCTCTTTCCAGTTCTTGGGATTGCAGAGATATCGAAGGACTTCATAGTCTTCATCATTCTCATCCCTTCTATCCTAACCTTCCTTTTAACTAAGGTAACTTAGGGCAGCCTTTGCGCTCTTGGCCTTTTGTGACCTGGGGCCTTGTAGTGGTTGGTCCCCCTCTCTTACATTTTTGGTGAACCTGACGTGAACCATTTTGGTTCTATTTTGTGATACTGAGAGTCCCTTTCCTCATGTTCTAGGAGTGTTGTAGGTGCGAGTGTTGTAAGGCTTCTTCCTTAAAACCCAACCTATGACCCCTAATAGGCATAGTTGGAAGGTTCCGACGGTGTTGTGCAACAAAACCTTAATTGGGTCACTATCCTATCTTGTAAACCTTATGAGGCTATGTAGAAGTGCTATTTGGTGTGTGCGATGGCCTCTTTCTTAAACCAACCTATTCCCTTTGCATAGACTATGAGTAGTGGTACTGGCATAACCTTCACCTCACAGGACCTGCCGATGGGTTTTAATAGGGATACGTCTCCTCTTTACATTCATGCAAGGATAAATACGAATACTATAGTAGGTGTTCCCATTGATCCGACATCTCAAGTGAATATCATAACTGAGGAGATCATGCTAATTAACTTCCTACATAAGGATGGATATGACACACCTGAAAGTACCGTCTACACACACGATGAAATTTTTGTACCTCCTATAGGGAGTATTGTCCTATCGGTCCTCATTGGACCTAAATTTGTGAGCCTTAGGTTTGACATCATCCTAGGGTTTGAACTCTTCAGAGTGAAGCTAGGCATCCCCTGGTTGGTAGCTATGAATATAGTTCCCTCGGTTGTGGACAAGTGTTTGAAGTTTATTCATGGAGGATCAGTACATGTTGTCCATGACACCTGTTATAGACCACTGGTTGCATGTGGCAGCTATACCCTAGATTACTTTTGGCCTGCGTCTCTTGGTCCTCTCCCGCCTAGGAAGGACCTCCTGCATCGTATATATCAAAACTATAAGAAAGGGCATGCTAGGCCGAAAGTGTGGTTCCCTCCTTTGCCTTATGCTATTTCTCATATAGCTTGCTTAAAAACTGGCAATGATGCCACCAAGGCACGTAGGAGAGAAGAAGAGAAGCAGTCCCGAGATCCTCCTTCTTCCCCTTCCGTTGCTCAACCCAATCCTTCCTCTCGCCCTGATGTGGTGCCATCTGCTTCTATCTCATGCTTGCAAGAGAATCCCATTGTGCCCGCTTGGTGAAAGGCCAAGTGTCTTGCGTTTGAGTTTCTTCTCTTACCCATAGAGCCTAGGCCCGTTTGGTATGCTAGATAGAAAGCTCCCCATGGAGAGTCCTCTTTGTCTCGGCCTCTGTGGCCTCCTACTATTCATGTTCCCAAAATAGTGAATGGAAGAAGCTCGCTGCCGAGGCACTAGAGTTGATTCCTCCCACTGATTATGAGCCTATTCCTTCTGCTCCCATTTAGGATTTTTCCCTTCTGCTAAAAATATTCATGGAGGACACTCCCATGGCTAAGTAGAATCCTTCCATCCCTTGGCAAACTCCAGCTTCTAGTTCGAAGAGTCGTAGGAACTGCCTTGCGCATGAACGAAAGTGCTAGCGAAAGGCTCTCCTGGCCGAGCAAGCCTCCTCATAAAAGGAGGAAGAGAAGACAACACCTCCTGTTGTGTCTTCTTTCCCCTCTTCTATCTCTAATATAGCTAGTTCTGAATCTCTTTCGGCTCTTGTTGTGAGTGCACATGTGCCTGGAAAGGTGCAGGTTTTTATCGCTCCTTCTATGGAGCCGCCTCTGCTAACTTCCATTTTGGATGTCTCGCCTTTCTGGAAACCCATGGATATGGTTAATACTTTGGTTGTATCCATTGCGGTTCTATCCTTTGTCATCCACCTTGCTTTGTTTGCGGGGAGTTCACCTCCTCCGATGAAGAGGAATGTAGAATGTGGCCCCTCCAGCAATGGAGGACGTAAAAAGAGCCCACCTCCTTCAAAAGGTGGCCCAACGCTGACTTGTTCTGTCCTAGTGACAGAACCGGCTCCTATCTCCCCCAAGTTTTTCACCGCTCACGAGTCTCTTAGTGAGCCTAGCGGTGAACCTCAAGTGTAAACTCCTCCATCCACCAAGGTGAAACATGGCTCTCCCATCAAGTGTATGTTTAACTTGGTAGATGAAGTTCTGACCTTGTCATCGATTTTTGCAAAGTCGCTGACCTTAGACCCACAAGAGTTGAACCACAAAGACCTCACTGGTCCCTCTGCCTTGGCCCTTGTTGCAGGAGGATTGGAAACTCCTCCCCTTAACATTACACAATTGTAGGCTCATCACCCTTCCCCCTATGATGATCTAGAGTGGGAAGCTGATGACCTCTTGGTCGACCAATGTTAGGGTGAGACCCTCTTCTTGACCTTTAGATTAGATGTGTGTGTGTGTTTCATGATGTGTTCCCATCGTGATCATGCTATATATGCCTAGATGAACCTCGTCACCCTTGTTAGTGTTTGGAAATGAGTGTGGTGTTTGTGTTGTAAAATTTCCTTTATGTGTATCTTCATTCTTCTATGTTTTTGATTGACTTTCGGTAAATTGGGGACGATGCAAAACATTGGGAGAATTTAGGCCTCCTTCCATGTTGACCCAAATTTTTATTTTACTTTGTCCTCTGTACATTCTTCTTGATCTAGTCGGGGATTGATGATCTTTTGCTTCTTACTACGATTACCTACTATATATAAATAAAGGTAGATCTAACCCCATGAAACTAGATCCCCCTATGCCATTTGTGTGCGATCTCTTTTCTTTTACCTTTCCCTTGACCTTTCTCTCTTCTTTGCTTGACTTGTCCCTTTTATGTGAGACAATGTTTCTTCTATATTACTTAGTCTTTAGAAAATGCATTCATTTCCAAACGAATATTTTCTTGAAGACCCCTCACACACTTCTTTATTAGAATTGCATTCTTGACTTGGAAGCCTAATGAAACGTGTTTCCTTCATCATGGGTTCATAAAGAAAGGAATTGGAAACCCTCCTACGAAGTGGGAACGGTCTTAGTCTTCCCCTTGCTTGGGTGCATCTCCTTCCTTTTGAATTCCTTGATGAAGTGAACATCTTTCGAAAGGATTCCTTGATGATGGATAGATTCGAGAAAGAAGGCGGTAGCTTTTGAGCAGTGTGTTCCTTGAAGTGGACCCCTCCTTTTCACACTAGGTTCCCAAGGGATCCCTTCTAAAGATTTCAATAAATACTATGGCATCTAGTCCAGGGGCAACCCAACTAGACCGGTATCATATCTTCATGTCTAGCTCGGGGGCAGCCCGACTAGACCGGTTTCACCTCTTTGTGTTTAGTCCCGGGGCAGCCCGACTAGACCAACTTCACATTTTCACATCTAGCTTGGGGTAGCCCGACTAGAATTCACTTTTCAAACAACGCATCCCTTGAGTGGATCCTCCTTCCTTTTGAAGGGTTCCTAAGGGATCCCTTTGAAAGTATTACAACTTAGTGATTGTCTGTGTGACTGTTCGTTCACTAGCCTGCAGGGATGCTTCCTAATGTGTTCTATCTGTGGGTAAACATGTCGCCACCTTTGGCTCTGTGGAGTCCCCTTTGCTCGGTCTCCTCCATGTGAGATTTCTTGGGGGATACCTTCCTTGCAGGTTGGCTAGTCTATAAGGTCCTTTTTCTCAGTCTCCTCCATGTGAGAGTTCTCGGAGGATACCTTCCTTATAGGTCTGCGGGTCTGTAAGGTGCTTATCTTGGTTTCCTTCATGTGAGAGTTCTTGAAGGATACCTCCCTTGCAAGACCGTGAGCCTATGATGCACTTTCATACTTCAACTTTATAGTTTTGTGGAACTATGAAGTCCTCACCTATACTTCCGAGTTTTCCAGACCATGCTTTGCTTCCTTGTCGGTTCAGTTATATTTCTCTTACTTTGTTACTCCTTTACTACTCTACTTTACCAAAGCACACATTAGTACTTGTGCTCGCTAAAGTGGGGGAAAAATGTATAAATGTGAATTTGCACCCCTGATGAAAATCCCCTTTTACCCCCTTGCACTTTAGAAAACCCAAGGTGAAGGCTTAATTCCACTTAAGCCCATTGCTTGCATCAAACTTGGCACCTATTTTGTGTGTCAATGGGGGTGTTTTTGTCAAGGATGCCCGTGCAGTGCACATACATCCATGTGGCATGCTTACGTCCCTGGTAGATTCCTGCGGCTAGAGACTGTAGAGGCGTTACATTTTTGATTAGAAGTCAAAGTGTAGAGTCCCTTTTTGGCTGACTGACATGAATATGGCTGTTTTTCATCCTTTCCTTCATATTCTTCACTCTCTCCTTCATTCAGGGATTTTTGCAAGATATTTAATTTATCTCTTCACACTTTCTCCACTCTTTGAAGCATTCACAAGCTTTGTAGCAACACTTCACACTCCATTTTAGAAATCTACCACTCCATCACTCTGATAGTGCAAGCGTAGGACACACACCATTACAAGAGAGGCTTGAGTTCCTCTCATTTTCTCCTCCACAAGCCTTGAACGCTTTGGACGGAGGTGGTAAGCTCCTCTAATATTCTCTATCGTCTTTGGTTGAGTAAGCACATACTTTTTTGTAGTGTCTTTTGTTTACAAAGCTTGTATTCCTTTCTTTTTCTTTATTCCTATCATTGCAAACTTGGTTGTCCATGGAGGTGGAAGCACCAAAACGGGGGTTTGACTGAGGTAGGACCCTAAATAGCCCCAACACTTCCCCCTTTTTTCTATGTGCAGGTAGAGAGAGCTTGAAGCAAGTTGGAGAGAAGACTGTTGTGCAAAATCATCTTTGTCACGCTTGCAGTTGTAGAAGTTGATAAATATCAACCTTAGAGTCCCCAAGAATCACCTGCATGCAATCACTTATCACATGCAATAGATATTCAGAACAACCAACAAGAGATGTTTTGTAAAACCTCAGAGCAAATATGTGCAAGCTAAAACTAGAATAATAATATTGAATGATCTAATAATTACAATGTGATCAATCCTTATGATGAGATCAACAAAACCTAAAATTAGGAAACCCTAGTGTGCACACTTAATAATTAATAAATAATTATTAATGTGCCTAAGTTTAGCTTAAGCAACCTAAAGGAATAAGTGACTTAATTAATTAATCAATATGATTAAATTAATTAAGTGGAATAACTTATTACTCTAACACCCCCCCTTAAGATGAACTTAGGGAGTAGCTAAAACACTAGAAAAAAGATGCATGAAAGCAAAGATGGGTCCTGGAAACAAAGGCCTAATCAGATACCCAAGTACAAATGCAATGCAAACTAAACTAACCGGGGTAAAGGAGAAAACCCAGTGGGAACAAAAATCATCCCCAAAATAGAATGCAAAGATAAACTAAGTGATGAAAGATGGAGGACTCCATAAGACCCCCCAAGGACACCATCCATCACAAAGATACATGAAAGAACCCCTCCAGAAGAGACGAAGAAAGAGACCACAGATCCCCCCCAAAATGAAGTAGCCCCAAAAGAATTGAAGAAACTGCATCTCCTGAAAGAAGTGAGAGGGAAGAGGTCGAATGAAAGAAATATCTAAAGGTGAAGTAGGTGTAGCCCAAGATGTCTCCACAGAAGCAGGTGGGACCTCAAAAAATGAAGAAGTCAAAGTAGGTGAAGACTGAATAGAAACCTCCAAATATGGATGCTCAACTAGATCCTGTTGCACTGAAATAGAAGAAACCACATATGGAGTCATAGAAGTATCAACAACTGCAACAGTAGGTGAAGGAGATGGAATGGATGGCTCAAGAGCAGGATCTAAAGTGAAAACTCTAATGTTCAAGTATCCAAATGTCTCCTCTGAATGATGATTCACACTAGCAGTGTGATGAACAACTGTAGGAACAAAAGCAACATCAGTAGAAAAATATGCAAAGGAATACAACCGAGATGAGTGATCCACCAGCCTAGTGGCATTAACCGCTCTACTCTCCAAGTCTCTAATGACAACTGAATCAGGTGTGAACTCCATAGACCTCCCATTGCCTCCATGTGTGATATGATATATAGAAAGAAGGTTGTTCGTCAAATGAGGAACATAGAAGACATCCTGAAAAGTGTTGTCCCCAAAACTAATAGACCGCTTCCCTATAACACTCATGTAGGTATTGTTTCCCATCAAAATAGGAGACATAGTGTGAGACTCAAAGGAAGTGAACATAGACTGTGTAGAAGCCATATGATGAGATGCTCTTGAATCTAGAAGCCATCTCCCTGATCCAAGACTCGGAGAAGCACAAAGAGCATGCCCCTTCATAGCTGATGAAGTATGTAAACCAGTTGTGCCCCTGTCATGCTGTACGAAAGAAGAAGAATAAGAAGAAGGAGGGGAAGGAGATGCTACAGACATCCTAGAAGGCAAATCAATATAATGTTTCTGAAGAAGATTCTTCAGCTCATCAATGTCCATCTTGTACCAATTATGTTCTGCATGTCCTTCTCTCTTGCAATAGGCACATGGGCCCTTCTCCTTCCTAAATGATTTCCCCTTGGAAGAGGATGATGAATCTGAGGACTCCTTCTGTTGCTCATGAGGTTTGGAATCCTTTTGTTTCTATTTCTAGCCTTTGCTTGTAGAAGCCTTCTGATCTCTGGGCTCCTTTGATGCAATGAGTGCCTGTGATGAAGAGGGCTTCAACTTTCCCATATTAGCCAAATTGGCTTGCTCTCGAGTGAGAGAAGATGCAAAATCATCAAAAGAAGGCATAGTAAATCTAGTACCAAGTGGATCCCTAGTAGCATAAAAGGTAGAAACAAAAACTGAATAATCTGGTCCAAGCTTAGAAAGAATGGACAATATCAACTGAGAGTCTTCCTTTTGAAAACAACATTGTGACAACTGAAATCTAAGAGACTTGAGTTTGGTGAAAAACTCTTGGATGTTGTCAAAATCCCTAGGATTTAAGCCAATAAGGTCATTCTCTAACTGAAACCCTGTCATAGTATCCTGCTTCCCAAACAAAGACTACAAAGTAGTCCAAACCTCATGGGGTGTAGTGCAAGACTCAATATGAAAAAGAAGGTAAGAAGAAAGAGACAGACATAAAGTACCATAATCTTCATCACATCTATTAAACCACTTTCTCTTTTCAGCAGCACCTGTAGGTTCAATTTTTGTACCCATGGTTACCCTGTACAACCCTTTGTGTTTCAAGTGAATCTCCATTTGTTTTTTCCAACCAAAATAGTTGAATGGAGTAAGGGGTGCAACATTATGTGTATCCATTACAAAAAAATAGAAATATATACTCAAAAATAAAAATAAACAATGCTCGCTGATCTCAAAAAAATAGCCTGATTGCACGCTTCCCAAGAAAATAATTGAAAAACTAAAGACTGAGATAAAACAGTAATATAAGATACCTAGTAAAAAAATCTGAAAAAATAGGTCTGAGATCTATGTAGAGAACTGAATCAGCTTTCTGATGCCTATTTTCTTTCACAAAACTGAGTCTAGACGTAAAAGATATGCCTCCCGAAGTGAAAACAACAACTTCTGGCTTTGACAAGCGAAAAAGGCACCAAAATAGAAAAATAAAAAATTATAACCTCCACCACTGCAAAGAGTGTCGAACCAGCTTTCCGACGATATTTTGTTTCTGAAAGAAGGCCTCCGTTTGCAAAAGTTATGAGAAAATGAAAAAAAGGCCTATAAAAGGCACTTTCACCACTAAATAGGGGCAAAAATTTGGCAGCTTCTCTCTAGCCCTCAGTTCTGCATGTGACTGGCCCCGGTGCTTGGGAGCTGAATCCACAACTCCTGATCATTGAGGTGACCCTGGCGGGGGCTAGCACGTGGGGCCTAGTCACCCATGTGATTGACGACTCTACCTTAAAGCCTGCGGGGGCTGGACGGCTATGGGTGGCGGTCTGGGTGGCGTCGCTAGGCTAGGTGGTTCCCCGGTGGTGTGGTGGTGGCCGATTGGTGACGGGGGGGCGGCGGAGCAATTTTACACTAGCCGCGCAAACTCTCCGGTGGTTTTTGTGATTTTTCAAAATAATTTTTTATTTTTTTTCGATTTACGAGCCTCAAACTGCATGTTGGGGAGGCCGTTCGGCCTCTCTAGCAATTTTTTTTTGCCATTTTTTTCAATAGGTCCAAAATCGACGAAAAAAAAGGTGTTTCTATGGGTTTTGGGTGTCCTAAACATGATGGCGACGTCCGTTTTGCCTAAAAATGCACAAAAAATATGCCAAACCCTATATGCACAAAAAATCAGTCTGGCTTGAAACTCTTGCACAGTAAAAAATGTTGTGAGAGAATATCTTCAAATCAGGAATAGGCAGCCACAAGTCTGGAGCTCTGATACCATGTAGAAGTTGATAAATCTCAACCTCATAGTCCCCAAGAATCACCTGAATGCAATCACCTGTCACATGCAACAGATATTCAAAACAACCAACAAGAGATGTTCTGTAAACCCTAAGAGCAAATATGTGCAAGCTAAAACCAGAATAATAATATTGAATGATCTGATAATTACAATGTGATCAATCCTTATGAGGAGATCAAGAAAACCTAAAATTAGGAAACCCTAGTGTGCACACTTAATAATTAATAAATAATTATTAATGTGCCTAAGTTTAGCTTAAGCAACCTAAAGGAATAAGTGACTTAATTAATTAATCAATATGATTAAATTAATTAAGTGGAATATAGTTCCTTTATCATATCAGTATATACATTTCACTCTTCTTAATCTCGTTCTATCACTTCAAAAACCTCTAAACTAGGTCGCTAGTCTCTCCTTTAAAGTTTGAATCTCATCTTTCTAGTTCTCTAGTTGTACGGATGCTAGCGCCCCTGTGAGATGCCAACATGCCACACTGTCATCCCAAAACTGTCCTTCTATCCTCAGACGAAGAGCTACTTGAGATGTAGAGTTGACTCTGAAGGTCAACTCATCTAGTCTCTTTCCAGTTCTCGGGATTGCAAAGAGATCAAAGGACTTCATAGTCTTCATCATTCTCATCCCTTCTATCCTAATCTTCCTTTAACTGAGGTAAGTTAGGGTAGCCTTTCCACTCTTGGACTTTCGTGACCTGGGGCCTTGCAGTGGTTGGTCCCCCTCTCTTACAATATCTAATATGTATAAATTTAAATATATAATTATATTCAAAAGATATTTTTAATTGGGTGCATGCATAATATGCACAGATGGAGGATTTGAAAGAAATATTCTTAAGTAAAAATTATTATTTTATTAAAAGTAATCGAGGAATTGAAGTATAGATAAGTTAGATTTTTATTTCTCTGTTTGTAAAGGGTTTTTATTTAATTAAATTATTTGGGAAATTTATTTACTATAAATCACTGAAGGGGAAATTGGATTTAGTATATTCGAAGAGTAGTTTTATTTCCTATTTTATCACCCTTTGTATGAAATTTATTCTGTTCTTATTTTGGGGAAATTTGTTTAGAAGTGTTATAAGACTTTAAGACGAGTCATTAGATTTGGGGGTTGTATTTTAATGTCACCCCTTCAATTTCCCTTGGGTAGTGCTTATAGTCATTTTCCAGTGAATCACTCGGTTACCACGAACGGGAATATTTTTCCTCCTAGGTTTGGAGTGGAATTTGTTATGTGTTGCCTCCTATGTTTGGAGTGAATTTTGTCATGTGTTGTCTCCTATGTTTGGAGTGGAATTTTTCATGTGTTGCCTCCTTTAGTTTGGAGTGGAATTTATTATCTAGCCTTGTGCACTATGTTACCCTAGGGTGTTGGTTTGATCCGTGTGTTGTTAGTAGGAGAGTGGATTTTGTAGGGGCCAAATTCCTAAAGAGGTAAACAAGGTAACCTATCGAAAGTAGTTAATCAAGTGAAAACATAATTTAAATAGGGGATTGAGTAGTAATTCATACTAATTCAAATAAGATAGCCTCACTCATAGACTCAAGTGCTCATTTGGGCTTGGGATGAGTGGGAAGGCCTGGAATGGCGAAGGTCATCTGCCTTGTCTCTTCGAAAGGTAAGTTGATTTCACATGAGTGAGAATGGGGGTCGAGGATCAATTCAGGTTGCCAGGGTTTAACTAGTTAGAGGGTCGGTAACCTATGAAGATCCACATTAGGTAACCCATGTCGAGCTGGTGTGATGACACTCTTCCTATGACAATGGTTTGTGTGTATGGTTCAGTTGACATAATTGATTTTTTTAACTCTGGAAGCAATGTAATCAATGTTTAGTGATGCACTTGTGTTTGGTTAATTCAGTCATGTGATAACCTTTGTCTAGAGGTAGTTGGTCTTGTCTAGGAATTGTTGTTACTATCTCCTTGCATGGGGGGTGGGCCTTTTGGGTGCCACTTGGTTGGGAGGGACGTGCACCTTACTCCATTGGGTCCCCTTCTTCTGTTCGTGATGGTGAGATCTTCCAGTTGGAGAGCTTATGGATACCAGTTGATATGTTCCTTTCATTTGATGTATTGTTTTGGTTAGAATTTATATTTATATTACTCCTTAATTATATTCGAGGAGGACTCATGTAAATTGTAACACTTATGTATGATCTTCCTCGATCTGTGAATAAGTATTGTAAACATTATTTGAAATTAATGTTATCTTTGGATCTTTATGTATTTCTATTCTATGTGATGCAGTTTTAATGCTTGGAATGTATGTACTTTAAATTCATAAGTAGTTAATCATATGCTGTGAATGAATTTATGTTTATGTTATGGGAATCGGATGTAACCTTAGTCTCATGTACCTTAGAGGATGTTCATGATAAAGTAGTGCATCTTTCATGTTATTATTGCACTTTAAAAGAAAAAAAATTGTACGCTTTCATAGTTGAACTGAAATTTCCTCTAGGGTTATGTGGCGAGGTGTTACACAAGGCCCCATCAAAGTTAGCTTCAAACGGCCAGAGGGAGGTAGTTTCCACTTCACCTGACTTCTTTTCCCCGCCCCAGTGGAAACTACTGTGTTTAATGCCTTCACCTGAGACCATTCATTTATCATTGCCCTATCACAGGTTGAAACATGTTTTTATTTCTTTGTCTTCTTCTTATTCCTTTACTTTAGATGGATAATATCTTGGAATATAATTCATTTACCAATTTTATCCCATTCTAGTTCTCTATCTCCTATGTCTCTTTATCAAAATTGACCCTTTGAACAAAATTTGCATGTATATGGAGCTCCCAATTCAATTCAAATTTATTACTTTGTGCAATAGAAAAACCATGTGACTTATAATGGTAAGATGATTTCATAAAATATGATAACTTGGTGAAGATATAATGCTAGGAATCTTTTGGGAGACACATCACCATAAATACTTTTTGCCATTATCATTCATTCCCTACTATAAAATTAGTCCTAGTTTTGATGAATTTACACAAGATATTGCAGTTGAAGATAACAATGCTACCAAAGATGCAACTAAATTTTATGATACCAAAGAAGTTATTCCAAAAAATTGTTCAATCTTTGATGATTCAATGAAACATTCTATTTCTACAAGAACACACACACAAAACTAGAATTTTCTTGACCTGCCTTTATTTTTTAGTTGATGTAGGAGTCCTTGAGAACCTAAAATTCTCCTATAGATCAAACACATTGGGTAAGAGTTCAATATAACATGAAATAGTACTCATGAATATTTTATGGGACTTGGGACTAATATCCCATGCTTATTTCTTATCCAATTTGTTTCTTCAACTGCCTAATTTCTCTTCTTCACCAAATACTCATTATCTTCTTCTTCTCTATTTGTATCTCATCCTTTATATTCAACACTTTATATTGATTATTGCACCTAAAATTTCAATAAAAATATAAATCTACCTTTACTTCTACACTTGTCTATCCCTCATAAAAATGATACAAAAATTTGAAACATTGAAGGTCAAGGTGAGATATCCATTTCTTTTGGGAGTTTTCTCATAATAATTCACTAAAAAGTTCCCTAATAATATACGTAAAACCATTTTATATTTTAATATATCATGAGTTACCTCCAGAAACCTTTCTCTACTTAGATGGTGATGAGCCATAAGAATGCCTAAATTCCTTGCTATAGTTTCATGTTTTTATCTTATTTTTACTAAACTTATAAATACATTATCAAACATTTTTCATACACTAAGTATTTTAAAGCATTTTAAGATGATATATATTATATTAATGAAGTATGTGAACTCTGAATGTCTATGAGTTTAGTATAATTTCATGGTTAATCATAGTTACTAATAATGAAAAATACCTTAAAGAAATAAGACTAACCCTTGCAGTGAAGAGCCTATCAGTCCACAACAAAAGGATTCTCAACCCACAATAGAAGGATGATATTTCAATGCATCTAGAGGAGTTAATCTGCTACAACATGAGCATATTTACAGAATGAGATGCATACGATGATTTAAGGACATGATCATGGATAACCAAGTTTCACCTCATCTCTTCAATAAATTATGGAGGAAGGACTCTATTCCAATAATGAATATAATTTATAATAAGGGATTCCCTATTAGCGCACATTTTCAATTTATAACAATTATCTTAAATAGTGCAAAGTCCTTGTTCAACTTCTACACTCTTGCTCTCACTAATTATTTTTTGTTAAAGGACCTATTCCTCTTCCTATTTTCATGGGAGAGTCAACACATGATTTTAGCTTATTTATAGTTTTCAAATAAGTGGACTGTCACAGACCCTATATAGGAAGGTACTCTATTGAGAAGTCGCCCAACTAGATCTTTGCATGGATTAGATTGAATTAAATATTTTGTTACATTCTATTAAGAACTCTATGTATGATTGGAATATAATAGAGAAGATATTTCAGGTATGTTTCCTTGAGTTGAGTAATTGAAGAAGATATTGTGGATACAACTTAGGCAAGGGCCATTTGAGGTACTACAAATCCATGCTAGTTTAGATAATTAATTATCTTATGCATTATAATTTCTAGTTTATAGTTTTCAGCATACATTATATTGAATGCTACATTCTATTCAGACTTTTGAATGATTAGTTGAATTAGGACATGTTGAAGCATAAAAAATTATTAATTACAATCATAAATGATAAGTACCTATAGCAGTTAACAATTATTAGTATATGCTTACCTTGTTCTTTAGGTAGGAGTTATTTTCAATTAAAATATTTTTATGAATGTATCCCTGTTCAATCACCTATACTCAGTCGATATAGAAAGTTTAGGATTCTTGAATGCATATATAGTGCCAACATCATATTTAGCATATGAATCCTTGGTTGAGAATTTAATGAAGCCCTCTTTTGAATAATGAACTACTTAATTTGGGGATTTGTAAGTCTGTTAAGTTGCATGCATGATCATCTACATCAGTTAATTAGACAATAGGGGAGGCTATAAAGATGGGTAAAGACCAAATCCCCAAATTTGAACTTCTCATATCTCCTTTGATTATTTACACATTGCTTGTAACTTATGGTGCTCTTCTTTAAATTATCTTCTACTTCTTTACAAAATTCATGCATATACTTAACACTTCTTCCTCACAAAATTAAAATACTCCTCAATTCATTTGCTCCTGATTTATTCATTTAGAAATTCCTTGAAAAGAGTTACAATATGTTTTCAAAAAACTCTACACTTTTGGTGGATTTTCATCTACCTTATTCATTGTACCAACCTTCTTCACTATCATAAAAGGTATTTTTATATGCTCAAAACATTGTATGAAATTTATTTTCTTCTCCATTTTCTTTTAATATACTCAAGATAAGATTTATTCCATCCTTTATAGTACCATATATGTTCTTTCTTCTAACATACACAACCTCTCTTGAACTTCTCATCTCTCCTCTAAAAAATTACACGTTACATAAAACTTATGTTGCTCTTCTTCAAATTATCTTCTACTTCTCTATCAAATTCATGCATATACTCAACCCTTCTTCCTCCTAATTTTATGTAATTATCCTCAAGTCATTCATTCCTTCAGGCTTTTATGCATTTGTCCATTTCTTGAAAATAAAATCAACATTTTTCTTCAAAAAATCTACACTTTTATGGATTTTCACCCACTTCATCTATTTTTCCAACATTCTTTACTAATCTTATAAAATATTTTTTTATGCTCAAGAATTGAAGGAATTTTATTCATTTATCCATTTTTATTTCAATAGAATCAACTTCCTTCCATCCTTCATAGTACTATATGAGTTATTTCTACTTGATCATACATAACCTCCCTTGAAACTTTTATCTCTCCTCTAGTAATATACATGTTTCTTGTAAGTCATGTTTCTCTTCTTCAAATTATCTTCTACTTCTTTAAAAAATTCATGTATATACTTAATAATTTTTTGTACCAAGTCTAGAATACTTGTCAAATCATTTACTCCCTTGGGGTTTTATCCATTTGGCCATTCCTTGAAAGGAATTTCAATATTTTTCTTCAACAAAATATGTACACTTTTGGTGGATCTTCACTCACTTTATCCATTATTCCAGCCTTCTTCACTAATTTTAATAACTATTTTTCTATTCACAAAACATTATGAGTTTTATGTTCTTCTCCATTTTCTTTCAATAGACCCAAAATAAGCTTCATTCCATCCTTCATAGTATCATAAGGGTTATTTTTACTAGCATAGCCAACTTCCATATCAAATTGGCAATGCCTTCATTACAAGACATGCCAAGTGTCCATGGGTAGAACATCACATAAGATATCATCCTTTTAATAACCAATCTAAAATCACTTGGAGACACTACTCATTTACTAGGATTTGGTGACCATTTTGTAATTCACGAAACTTTTTATAGGATTGGATACACACTCTTCTTTAATCATAGCTTCTCTAACATCTCAATAGATACCAAATTATATGTCATATTTCTATCACCAATCACATTTGGAACTTACCTCTAGATTTACATATGGTTGAAAAAGACTTCTTTTACACTTGTTCACTCACCTCCTTCGCTAGTTTCAATGGTTTTTCATCGTGAGGGTTTCTCCACTCTCTAGCTCTTCTATGTGTTTAGGTGATGCAACAATCTCTTCATTTTCTTGAACAATGTGGTTTCTAGCCATGCCTCTTCTTCCTATTACACTTGGGAGTGTTCAAATTCTCAATGATCCAGTTTTCCACATCTATAACATATGCCCATGAATCATCTACCTCTTTCTCTATTATTGTAGCATCATTCTCTTACTAGATACTCTCTTACTCTTGTTCTTTTACTCGAAAAAATATTTTGATAAGTACTTGCTTCTCCTTCATATTCCCCCCCTAAAGTTATTTGCTTTCTCCCTTCTACTAGAGATCCTACCTCTTCCTCTTGAATTTTTTTCTCATTTTCTAGATAATTTCTCTTCTATTTTTAAATCAAATTGGTATGTTTCTTCTATTGGATTATTTCTTAACATGCTCATCTTGTCTTAAATCTCAATACATTCACATATATAGTTATACTTCCTTTATCCAATAATTTATAGTGAATAAATTTAATTAAACCTTATAGAATCCTTATGTATAGTCATTCACTCCCAATTCCTTATAGAATCCTTATGTATAGTCATTCACTCCCAATTCCTTTTGTCTTAAATTTTAAGGATTATTTGATAGCTCCATCTCATAATATCTAAGAATAAATTTCCCTTTAATCTCACAACCATATGATTCCACTTTTCGATTCCTATTTTCCCATTCATTATTCTTTCTCCAAATATTTTTGGATATCAAATTCTATGATTATTCATAATAATATTCAAATATAAAGAAGCATAGGAACCTATAAAGATGAAATATACTTAGATAAATAATTTCCAATAAAAGATAATCTAGATCTAATTCTATAAATATTTATTTATGTAAATTTTGTTTCTAATTTCAATGTAACTATCACATCATAAGAAAATATTTTAAAAATTTACAAATAATTATTATGCAACATTTAAACTAAACCTTCAAAAGTAGCACTTATTTGACACACCCTACCATACACAACCTTGTAGATTATGTGCATAGTTATCTTTTTGTCTCACCACATGTACTAGAAAGATGGGTACAATTGCATGTAACTAAGTTTTTTTTTATCTTACCATGATTATATAGGTTATATCAAAATGGATCTTGTAAAATTTAGATTAAAAAAAAAAAGTGTGACCAGGTAGAAGCTACCATCATTTTTCTTGAAAACATCCTTATAATCTTAAGCATTTGTAGAGGACGCCACTTCATAAAGATCGTGATCTTATTAGTTAAATATAGAAAACAAAATATTATTGGTTTGGAAAATGATAAAAATACTCTCTCTCTCTATATATATATTATATAATCAATATAAATACTCAACACATCTTTGGGAGAGAGTATTTTCTTGTAAGAATCAAAAGTAACATTTATGATATCTAGCAAATACCAAATAGATGTATACATAGCTCCAAGTACTATGTATATAATGTTACTTTCCATAAGTCTTTATACAATTTATTTAAAGACAAGAAGGTTAAGAAAATATGAAAATTCATAAAAAATAAGCATATAATCAACAACTAATCAACATTAAAAATATATATTTATAAATTAAATATCTCTTAAAAATGTTTAACCTCCTCAATATTAAAAACTTTCTATTAGATATTCTATTCTTTTATCTTGAAAATCGGTATTTGGAAATTGAATAAACATTTAAATTAAATATCACGTAAATAATATTTAACCTACTAAACATTAAAAACTTTCTATTCTATTATATTCTTTTACCTTAAAAAGAGGTCAAATATATCATAATTAGGATTAACACATCCAAAGTAATAAAAATATAACATCGACAATCCCCCTTAAATACAATTTAAGGAGATGATAAAACAATTAAAGATGTAAGAATGTGTCTTAGCTATAAGGCCAATTTAGAATATGTAAACATATGTATAACCTAGATCTAGTGCAATGAATAGAATTATATAAAAAATATAAATGTAAATGATTTAGAATCAAATTACTAGAATAGAGTAAGTCTCCAAGAGAAATACATGAGTTCACCATGACTTGCTTTGTTATCATAAATAGAAAAGAAAGAGAGATACAAATATATAATTGTATAGTTTCCCAATCCAATAATGAGGATAAGACAACCAAAAATAAAGAAATTTCGTATCTAGATTTCCAAATCTAATAAGATAAAGAAAAACAAAAAATCTCATAAATGACAAATTAATTATCCTATCCTACTTACCTAATGAAAACAAATTATCCCTTTAAAATATAAAAATCCATCATTAAAATAACCAACTAATCAACATTAAAAAATATATATTTAAATTAAATATCCCTTAAATCAATACCTAACCTCCTAAACACTAAAAACCTTCTATTCTATTCTATTCAAAGTGTTTACCTATATATATATATATATATATATATATATATAATTTTCAACACTAAACATTAAAAAATATTAATATAGTCAAACATATTTTTGATTATTGAAGATTCTTAAGATTAATGTAGTCAAGCGTGTTGAACGAAAAATATCCGTTTGATTTTCTTCCACTTCTTTTTTAAGTTTCTTTGAGTTTTGTACGTTTTCATCATGATCTTGGAAATCTACATCGTTCATCATTCACACCACCGAAACGTCACTAAGATTCAGTTATTCCTCCACACGGGTTTATGTTCACACCACTCCATTTCACTGTGGAGCCCGCTGCCCACTAAGTTTCCAAACCAGAAAATTCTGTGGATGCAACCAGCATAAACCTACCGCTTTGACTGATTGTTGTTATATATACTGGAACGAAATCCCGTCATATCGTTCACCCCAAAAAATGGCAGAAAAATACGTAGTGGACGAGGTTCCCGGAGAACTGAAGCTGTTTAGCGATGAATCTGTGGAGCGTACGCCAATGGAGACACCCCTTACTCACCCGATCCCTCCTTCCAATCACACCTTCATTGATGGAGTGGCTACCAGAGACGTGCCTCTAGATGAAGCAACCGGAGTGTGGGCTCGGATATATCTGCCTGAGAAGAAGAGTGAGGAGAAGCTTCCGCTGGTGATTCATTTTCATGGCGGAGGGTTCTGCGTCAGCCATGTCGACTGGCGCATGTATTACTATTTCTACTCGCGCCTGGCCAGGGAATTGCAGGTAGTGGTCGTGTCGGTAGATTACAGGTTGGCTCCAGAGCACCGCCTTCCTGCCGCCTGCCATGACTGCCTCGCGGCGGTGGAGTGGCTTCGAACCCTAGCTCAGTTGAAAGAAGACAAGCAACCCTGGCTCACCGAGAGCGCCGACTTCCGGCGCTGTTTTCTCATGGGGGAGAGCGCAGGGGGTAATTTAGTGCACCAGACGGCCCTCGCTTACTCCACCGAAGAAAGCTTTAATCCCCTCTGCCTACGCGGCTGTATACTCGTTCACCCAGGGTTTGTGAGAAACGAGCGGAGCAGGTCGGAGGCGGAAACAGTTCCTAAAACTCCCTTCATCACTATCGAAAAGATCGATGGCTTCTTAAAGCTGGCTTTGCCGCAGGGGAGTAACAGGGACCATCCGATTGTTAATCCCACGGGTCCTCTGGCTCAAAGTCTCCATGGATTAAAGCTTCCCAAAATGCTTGTTGCCATTGCGGACGGAGATTTGATTCGAGACACGCAAATGGAGTTCTGCCAGGCTATGATAAATGCGGGGCAGAGTGTGGAGGTGATTGTTTCGGAAAATGTGGAGCATTATTTTCATGTGAATGAATTTGCCATCGCGGCAGATGCGCAGGCTGCGGCCCAGGCTTCGAATCTTGTTGCCGCCATTGATCGTTTTATCAAGGCTGGTTAATTTGTCGGGAAACTGTTTAGCACCGTCTGATTAGAGTAGTATGATACTTGCTATTTCAGATCTCATATCTTATCCAATAAATCTCCTTACTGTAAACCGATTTTTCTTGTCAAATTGTTACTGGTGCATGTAATTTAAGAAGGGTTTGTTGATAGAAATAATGGAAACTTTGTTTATTATCTTTCCATTGAACACAATATAATGCTAGGTTTTTTCAAAAAGAACTTTTTTCGTCCTCTGAAATTGACCATCCGACTGGTCACAGAAGTACCAGTCATCGAGGTAATACCAGAAAGCGCACGGGATATGCTGAAGGTCCTTTAATGGACATGCAATAGCTTCTTAGAATAATTAACGGATAAACTATTTTTGGTAACAGCTTTCATCCGTGAAGTTGTCTCACGCCGGCTTTTTTGTTCAGTGGCCGGGAAATCACGTCGTCAGCATTTATAGGAGGAAACTATTGTAAAAGGTGAGGCGGGAGTGATGGGCACAGGGCGTGGAACGACGAGAAAAAGGTGATGCAAAGACAAAGATTTGGTAGTAATATATACTCCATTTTTCATATTAAATAGAGAAGTATATATCAAATCATATTTATCTTATAATAGACACAACAATCCAATAAACAAAAAATCATGCCCATTACAACCACCAACAACAATCTCAATTACACAGATAGGTAAGTTTAGATTTCTATATTTTATTATAATTATAATCAGTTTAATCATTGCACTTTCTTTTGGTGCAAGTGCTAGTATAAAGTTAATTAAACTACTGAAAAAGATTGGATATACTCTTGTAATGGGATAGATAAAAATTGAGTTAGTATGATAGAGAACAACATGGTGGTAGGTTGGAAAGAAAGTTGAGTGAGATGCATAAAATATATTATATATTATTCAATTAAACTATTGAAAAAGATTGGATTTTCTCTTGTAATGGGATAGATAAAAATCGAGTTAGTATGATAGAGAATAACATGGTGGTAGGTTGGAAACAAAGTTGAGTGAGATGCATAAAATATATTATATATTATTCAATTGAAATCATGTTAAATAATTATATATAACAAATAATTATTGAATTTTAAAATAAGATTTTATAGTCACAATCAAATTTAAAATATTTGATTTTTTTTTCTTTTATAATTTGAAAAACAATCTATTTATTTATGTATTATTACATTTGTAAAGGAAAATAAATCTTAGGCATAATTTTGGTTAAGATGTGTGTATACATACATACATACATACATACAAGTGCATAACCATATTCTTTAATGATAATTAAGGATTCATACAATATATCAAATAGATTTTTGATTATTCAAATCGTTCGAGGCACACAATAAGAGCATATGTTTATTGATGGACCTAGACCAAACTTCTAAGACTTAACTCAAATCTCCAAATTTGAATGTCTTGCTATAAGGCACATCTGAGGATTTATAAGCCTAGGCTTGAGCTTTAACCTCAAAGCTATAGATTTGGTCTAGAAATCTAACAATACAAAAATGACACGTAGCAAACCTAACAAGCTCACTAAGTGAGTATAAAATTGTAAAAATAGTTTGTCGTGAGCACTAAAATTAATGGAGGAAAAGACAATAACTTTTGTGACATTATATATAGTGAGAATGACCCACTTAATACTTGTGAGTGGCTACATGAATCTTTCTTTTTATGACAGGGTTGTGTCTTGTTGTCAAATCATAATGTGGTTGATGTCACAACACAAAAAAACCCATGTGCTAGTCCAAATAAGGTATCAATGGCAAAATATTATTTGGAAGTGGTTTAAATAATTCATCCAATCAAATAGATGAGCATTAAAAGCATAAATAATTATAATTTGTTTCTCTCCTTGTATTGAATCAAGCTTTATTTTGACAAGTAACTTGGCAAGAAAAAGTGTAGGCATCATGTCTTTGATAATGACTTCAAGAAACCATGGATAGGTGAGAGGGTAAAATTATAACCTTAGTATTTCATAATTAGTAGGTCTAGTTAGATATTATACCACCCCTTCAAAAACTATTGCATGAAAATTTCCATGGATTAGATTGAAAAAATAGCTCATGTCAAGTGGGAAGTTTGGAGTAAAAACGTCAACATAATCTTCAAATTCTATTTGAAGAAAAATGATACTATTGAAAAACCCAAATTTGCAATAATTTAAAAAAAATCATTTTTGTAGGAATAGTCTAGCACATGGATTAAAAATTGGTTATCTAATTATCCAAGGTGTAGGAATTTCAGACATGATATGTGATGGGAGCATTGCTTAAACCAAAATTTTCAAGAAATTTTTCTTCTTCATCATAAGTATGAATGTTTATTTTATAGTGATCCTAGATTGCTTTTCTCAATCTTTGAAGCCATCTGTCCAAAAGAGAGATTTCACAAAACAAGTTAATTAATAACATTGTTAATTCAAGAAAATCTTTAATTTCACATGTTTTCTTATCTTTATAATATCTTTTTCACCATGAACAAGAGTGATGGTAGTTAATTCTCTAATTAAGACATCTACTAATGAATTTTTTTCTCCTTTAACCCATTCAATACTAAAGTCATAACCAAGGATTTCAAAATACCATCTAACAATCCTTGTGTCATTTCCTTGTTTGGTTTCTTCTTTAATAAGCTCCTCATTGTTTGACTACCAGTTCTTACAATACATTGTTCTCCTTTCAAGAATATCTTGATTTTTTTTTTCCTTTCTTTACTGCAAGTATTTCCTTTTCATAGATATGATACTTGCTCTCTGTTTTTGTAAAATTCTCAGACCTATAACACAAATTGCTTGTTTTATTTTTTATGATTCTTGTATCAACATAGCAAACCAAGTTTTATAAGAAGCATCAATATAAAGATACATTGGAAACTACTTTTATATAATTTAGAGAGCTAGAAAGCTTTGGCATTTAACTTTGATGTTCTAAACTGATTTTTTAGTTTGAGTACATTCCTTCTATTAATCTTATATTTTAATTGGTCCTGTATGAATTATCTAGCCTTGGCCAAACCATTCTATAAAGAAGACATAGTTTTCAATGGGGTTGTGCTTAAATGGCAAGGCCATATGGTTCTCAAGATGGAGACCCATGTTCAAATCCCCAAAAAGTGACATCTTAATTTGGAATTCCAAATGGTGGCTCTTGGACTTCCATTGTGGCTTCTTATTGAATAAATTTCAATAAGTGGTTCTAAGTTGAATTTGTTGAAGGGGATAAGGTCCCCCTTGCGACCTCCATTGGTGTGGGGCCAATCTAAGTAATCCCTTCTTACCGATCAATATATATGTATGTATGCATATATATTTATGTATATATAAAGAAGACATAGTTTAAACAACCTAAAAATATTTGAATCTATTTTTTGTTGTTCGAGATATCTAAAGATTCTTGAATTCTTTGAAGAATATGAGGTTGTAGTTTGATATTTCCTTGATCTAATTGGAGGCCTAAAACATCAATCTCTTTTTGACCAACTATCTTTTTTTTTCAGATAAGCATGTGCCATCTACAAACAATTATTGTAAATGTTGTAAATGGGTTGGTTCACTATCAGAGAAAACAATTATGCCATCTATATAAACATCATAAAAAAATTCAATTGCTTGAAATCTTGGTCTATTCTTTGTTGAAAGTATGACGATGTAGTGCACAACCTAAATGACATTACATTCCATTCATAAATACCATGAGGTATCTAATTCTCTTACTTTATCTGCTAGAAACCTAATTTACAATCAAATTATGAAAAATCTATTTTTATTTATGACTCTTCTAATTAAATATGCATTGAATGATATAGGGTAATTAAATGGTAATGTGATATCATTAATACATTTTTTTTCTTTCTCCTTTGAACTCTTTCCGCTCTTTTATTGACCAAAAATGTTGGGCAAGAAAATGGACTTCTACTAGGCCAAATGAAATTTCTTGTTAGTGATTCTATAAAATGTGCTTACATTTTTATTGCCTTAGAAAGGCTCATTAAATATGCAGGTTCATGAGGAATTACTGAATAACATTCCAGTTTAATTTTTATTTCACATTCTTCTTGATTTGGATTCCATAACTACAAAGGATTCATACAACATTCATTTTCAAAATTCTCCTTAGTATCTTTGAAAAACCTTCTCCTTCTAATTTTACCAATTTGTGATTTCTTTTATGCATTCTTTATTTTCCTTTACCTTTATTCATCACATTTGTAGTTAACAATTTTTAAGACAATAATCTGAATTTGGCCATCTTCATGTTTTAAAGAAACTTGGTAGTTTTTGAGGACAAATGGCTCATATTTAGTAAGAAATATAATATCACTTTCTAGCTCATTATATTTAATAAAATCGATAATGAATGTTTTCCCCATGATTTCTAAGTGCACATCTTGAGTGTACCTACCAATTTGAATGTGTTCCCTATTAATAATATTACCCATTTGAAATAGCAAACCTTGGCTTCTAAAATTATTTTGGGATTTAATTGGTCTTTACAAATGATCTAGCTAACCTTTAATCTAGGAAAGCATCCAACTAGATCTTTTTGTATCTTATAAAACAAAACAAAATTGATATAGGCATTGTTATTTTCTAATTAAATTATCCTTCCTTTCTCTTTTGTGGAAATCTCTGATGAAAATGACAATCAATCTTGCTTCTCTATTTTAAATCTAGAATATCATGAACCTCCCCTACTGAACGATTAAGAGATCTCATCTATTTTTTTGTTCATTAACCAGTTAGGTAAGTTTAGAAATATTAAAAATAAGCATATTCAACTTTAAAATAGCAATATTTTTAGTATTAATATCATCATAAGAATATTTTGAAAAATGTCTTAGAGAATGTTTCCTTTGCCATGGAGGAACTATGTAGCCTATTGTATTTTTTTTTGGAGTGATGCCTAAGTTCCTTTTGAAGCTTATATTTTTCTTCTTGGAGGTCTTTCAACCTTTGCATTTGTTTTTTGTACTATAGTTATTATTTCCTCTCTAGTGACTACATCTTTGTAAGGATATTTAATTTTTTTTATATCTATTTGTGTTTGCACATCTTTCAAAGATTGTTTTAGTAATGAAACAATAAAATCATCTGTATCAATAAATGAATCACTAGTTAAGTATGTTTTTTTTGGTTTATATTTCATCATTTTGTAAGAATTGGGCATGAGTTCAATTGGCTCATAATATTGGGTGTTTTTTGTTTACAAATAAGCCTTTGAGTATTCTATGATATCCTGATTTTGAGTTTGATCATATTCTTGGAAGACTACATAAAATTTTGTACCAAGATTGAAATTTTCAAGATAATTGGTGGCATAATGAGGTCCATTGCAAATAAAAAAATTTATGCTCTTTAGAGATTTTCCTAATCTTTATCTTATTTTGAAGAGATAATGTGAAAGTTTGTAACCTTTTTTCTGAATTGCCTCATTTTAAAGGGAACAATTCTATATCTAGACTAGAAGAGATATCATTTCTTCTCATAGAAAGATCTCTAACATTGATAATATTTTCTTCAACTGGCTTGAATGGTCTTGAATCAGGTAAATTGTTCCACCAATGTTTGAGTTTTTCAAACATTAATCTGATAGCATATAAAACCTTGGCTGGTTCATTCTAATTTCTTCTAGTGCCAAAGAAATTTTCTAAAGTTTCAATCCAAGTACAAATGACATCATATGGGTCTACTATTTGGTCAATGTTCAAAATATAGCTTGGAGTAGCATGATACCTTAATAAGGTTGAGCATTTTGAGAAAAAAGACCATTTTTTCTCATATTGAGGCTCTATCTTAACCATTGCATGCTTCTTCCAATATTATTCATGTTGTAAGTCTTGAATATCATCAAAATCTAAAACAATACTAGAATTTTGATTGTGTTTAGAAAATGCATAAAAATCTAAGTCAACATATAACTTAAAAAATCTACAAAATACTCTACTTCTTCTTCTTTTGGATCTTTGTGAGAAAATACTAGTTCATTAATATATACATGCTCATTGATTTCTTCATCAAATAATCATTTTTCTCTTATGTATAGTACTTTTCTTTTTCTTTTCTTTAGAGGAGTAATTGCCTTCTTATTTTATTATCCAGAGTTATCATGCTTAGCTTGGGAAATAGATCTTTTTAACATAAGATATTACTTTATCTAGTTTTCTAGATACCAATTCAATCAACATATTTGTATCTATTGTATCATTTTATCCATTTCTTTTTGAATTGTGTTGATTATCATATATTTGATTAATCTATGATTTAAATTTTAATTGATTGTTATAGACCTAGTGCTAATTGAAGTGTTGATGCTTCTAACTTGGTGAGTGATACCATAAGTTTCCAAAAAAATAGAAGAATAATTTTTTTCTAACTTGTTAACCTTAGTCTTAACAGAATCACTAATAAAAAAATTATTCTTCATATTTGCATCAATGTCATCTATATTTTCTTGTGCAAAGTTTTACCATTAGGAAATCTAGTTTCTTTGTGCTTCAGAATTGTTTTGCTTTTCCCCAATTCCTGTGCATAACCTAGATTCATAGCTTCATAATAGCTTACTAGGTAAGTGCACCAATTTGTGACACAATTTTGGTGCCAAAATGAAAAAAAGTGCAAAAAGGGTGAAAAAGCCATTTGGCACATGCCAAATATAATGCACGCCAAATTTGGCGATGGAAAACTTAAGTAAATAACCACAAACAGCTTTCAAACCCTCATTTCTCTTCAACCCACGGCTTGACTTGGAGGATTTGAGGTCTGCAACTCGCACTAGTGAAATCTCATCCATTTTTTGCATCCTTAGCTTGCGATTTTCCATGAGGATGTCGCCAACACATCGGAGAGGTCAAAGATTGTAAAGATGTATGTATTTTTATTCTATTTATTTTGAATTTGATTTAGAATGTAAGTTTAAATAGGGTTTTACAATAAAAATTTGTTCTAATTCTCAGGGAGTGAATCTCCACCTCGAAACATTGAAAATTCACAATCACCCCCTCACGAAGAGCCTCCTATACAAGAAAAACCCGAAACCCCTCCATCAATTCATAGGCATCCTCAAGGAACACAAGAAAATATTCAAAATCAAATTGAAAACAATAAAAGAGACATTCAACAATTAATTGGAAGATTAACCGAGCATACCGAAACCCAACCTTATAGGAGAGGGATTGTTGAATCATTGAAGTCAATTGTAACTCATGTAGGAGAAATGGGTGAGTAAATAAATTTTCAGTCAAATAAGAGGCATGAAATGAGACAATTTTATGCTAGTGGTTTTTCATATGCAAATGTCAAAAAAAAAAAAAAAATAGCAAAGACAACTTGTGTGCCCTATTTATAGACCCGATAACCAATGAACCTTTGTCTCATACATGCAGGAGGTTCCCCATCCATTGGTGCCACCATGAGTTAATTAAAAATAAATTTTGGGAGCGGTGGCGGATAGTATTTGACCAACCTCCATGCAATAACCATGAGGTGCCACAATACTTTTTGAGGAAACTCTATTGCGAGTTTTTCCTTAATAAAATGCCAAACTATTTTGACATCTTAGACTTTCAAGGTAGAGGTGGGGGATCCACACATGATAGACTTGTTGCACAACGTAATCCAAAGTTGGTACCAAGACCCTTGGCTAGACCCATGATGGAGCATGTCATTGTTCCTTCCATTGTTAAGGAAAGTGTAGAGGCGGAAATGTTGAAGTTGATTGACTCACTCACCTAGACCATTTTATAGTGTGTGAGTCCTCTAGTAGAGCATGGTGTGGAGGAGACGTGTAGGCCCCAAGCTCCACCCCACCATTGTGGCGCTTGTGGTGTTGTTTGCACGTATGATTATCAAAGTGTTCATGATGCAGGTGCACAACCTAAATCATTTGCAAAGGCGATGGATTTCACAGATGATATTCTGAATCATACATTCAATATTGACACTCAGGTAAAATTTAGCAAGTCATTTTAATGTTGTTTATTAAATTATATTATGAAATTTAAGAATAACTAAATTAGTAAAATTTTGATATGATGAAATTTCAAGATTGGACTGTTCATGAGGCATGCTCTATTCCTATAGACCCTTATACATTCTCGACGATGAGTCTACATGTATGAAACTATTATTAAAGATATTATTATTTCATTTGAACAATTGAATGTTATATTTGAATGTTTGTCTCATAACATGATTTGTATTTCAAACAGTTTCCCGATGCACCTTCTTCCTCCACACCTCAGAATTCATATCCTCAAACAACTTACAGTCAGGTAGCCTTTATTCATTAATGGTGTTGTAAAACTATGTTAGCTAGTTTTCATAATTTTACGTATATATAGATCTAAAAATTTGATGAGAAACATAAACATTGCATTTGTATTCCTTGATCTTGTCATATTATCTTCTCCTAATTCACTTTTTATTCCTTTATTCCTTCCTAATCTCATACCATCAACATTTAATATTTTACCCTATTTTCCATGATCCCCTCCTAGCCCATCCCACTAATATCTTCTAGTCCATGCTATGTGTCATTATTTCCTTCTACTCCCATCTTATTGTACCCATTATTATTTCACCCTAGATGTTCCATGATCCCCTATGTTCCACCCTATGTTCCTTTACATCATCCTATGTTATATCATCTTTATCCATATTTCATCCTAGATAACTCTTCTCTATTATTTCTATACACAGGTCAAGTTCGCACTTCGTGTGCTATAGTCAAACCCTAGACACCTCCTAATTCACCCTATGTTACATTGTTCCCTAGTAATCGCATCCCATTAACCTCTAATTGTCCACCCTATATTTTTTTATCCCATCCTAGCCCATCCCATCAATCTATACTAGTCCATCCTATGTTCCATTAATCCCTTCTATTCCCATCCCATTACCCTATCTTATTTCAACTTATGTTCCATTATCCCCTCTTGGTCTTTATATTGATACCTGAGATATTGTTTCATTTGCAGTTTTTGACATTAGACAACCTTGGTGATGTTGGTGGCACGATGGACCATGGAGTTATTGCCGCAATAGCCAATTCTGATCCATTGAGAGAGGTATGCAATCGATTAATCAATTTGACATTATATTTTCTCTTTTATGGTCTATTATAGAAAAAAATTGTGATACTTTTATGTAGTTTAATTTATATCTTGATGGTTGCTACATGTGGTTTTCACTCTAGATCGTGGACGTGGTGATGTTGTAAATATGCATGATGACTATATGTATGCGATTTAAGTGATTATATATTTTTTTATATGTCATTCCATAATTCAATTTCTATGTATTAACATCTTTACTTTTTATTGTGTCAATTGAAGGTCCAAAGTGAAGAGAAGAGGACTAGCGAGCATGTTCAAAAGACAAGAGAAGCAAGAGTCACTCCATCCAACCAAAATTTGAAGGCAATACAGGATATTTCCTTCCCCTAGAGGGAAATGACTATGTATTAGGGTTGTTTGTTGTATGCCTATGTGGCATTTTGGAACATATGTTTTGTATTATTGATATATATGTGACATTTTATGTCCATATGACTCCTTTGTAATAAGCCTATATGGTTTTTTTGGATATAATGTATATACTTTTATCAATATATATCATTGTATAGCCTTTCGACTATTTGATTAAAGAAAATATTATTTTTCTATTGCCATTCTTGAATTATGTTATCATGTGTATCGTGTAAATTGTATGCTTGAATGTCGTAGGCAAGGATTTTGTTTACATCTAATGCTTAATTAATTACTGTCGATTTCTCAATAAGCCCCATCTAAAGCGTCTTGTGTAAATAAGGTCCATTCCTGGTGGTTTGTATCCTTTGGAATGCTTCAATTACTTGTGCCTCACTTATTCACATGTATGCTTCACTTATTCACATGTATACTTCACCTATATTGTGTGTATTCACGTGTATGCTTCATGCTTCCAATGCATAGCATAAAAAATATTTTGAGGAAAATTTTGACAAACCAAAAGTATAAGAGTTTCTGAAAAAATCGGGAAAAATTGTAGAACAATAGATAAAAATAAATAAATAAAATTGAAAGGTATTTCCATAGCATATAGAGAGCAAATAAAATAAATATATTAACTAATGAACTGTAAAAAATGGATTTTTGTAGTTTATATTCATATCGTTCTTTATATTGCATTGCACATCTTTCAAAGTCAAAGCATTACTTCACTTTGCATAACTAATAACTAGATGTTGATAGATGACAAAATTTCAATTACAATATAGTTTGTACAAAGTCAACCTAAGCAGTTATGCAATTTCTTCACATTGCATAGCTAATAACTAGGAGCAGCTGCCAATTGCATTTTCTTATCATGGAATTCTATGAGACCAAATTTATTTGAGGTATTTTTTCAAATAGTTCACTACCTTGTCTATGTTACCACATTTTTCATACATGTCTACCAAAGCATCTTGTCAAACAGTTCATTGCCTTGTTGATATGGCTAAAATCCTAAAACAAGTGTTTTCGAACAAGCTATAGACACTTCGAAAATATATATCAAAAGCATAATAGTAAGAAATAACATAGAGAAGGCAGTGAACTATTTGAAAAAATGCATCAAATAAATGTGGTGATGGAATGCCATGACAAGCCATAGACAAGGAAGTGAAATAGTTGAAAAGATGCCTCAAATAAATATGGTCTCATGGTGACAAAATGCCATGACAAGCCATAGACAAGGAAGTGAACTAGTTGAAAAGATGCCTCAAATAAATGTGGTCTCATGGTGACAGAATGCCATGAAAATAAAATTTCTTTTGATTGTTATGGCATTCCATCACTAGGAGACCTCATGTTTTTGAGGCATTTTTTCAAAGAGCTCACTGCATTTTCTATGCTACCACATTTTTCATACATGTCTATCAAAGCATTATATCAAATAGTTAATTGCCTCGCTGCTATGGATAAAACCCTAAAACATGTGCTTTTGAACAAGCTATGGATGCTTGGAAGAAATCTAGCAAAGCATAATAGCAAGCAATAACATAGACAAGGCAATGAATTGCTTGAAAAAAATGCTTCAAAGAAATGTGGTCTCATGGTGATGGAATGCCATGACAATCAAATTGCTATGGATTGTCATGACATTCCATCACCATGAGACCGTGTTTCTTTGAGGCATTTTTTCAAACAATTAATTGCCTTGTCTATGCTACCACATTTTTCATACATATTTACCAAAGCATTTTATCAAATAGTTCACCACCTTGCTGCTATGGCTAAAAGCCTAAAATGGGTGCTTCCAAACAAGCTAGATGGATTCTTGGAAAAAATCCATCAAATCATAATAATAATAAGCAATAGCATAGACAAGGCATTGAACTGTTCAAAAAAATGCCTCAAAGAAATATGGTCTCAATGTTCTTGTCATGGCATTCCATCACCATGGGACCACATTTCTTTGAGGAATTTATTTCAAATAGTTCACTTCCTTGTCTATGCTATGAAATTTTTCATACATGTCTACCAAAGCATTTTATCAATCAATCCACTGCCTTGCTGCTAAGGCTAAAATTATAAAACAAGTTCTTTCGAACAAGCTATGGATGCTTGGAAAAAAATCTATCAAAGCGTAATAGTAAGTAATAGCATGATGTAGAGAAAGGAGGCCTTCAATAAAATAAACAAAAATCTAACTGATACACTAAGCCTTTGTTCCTCCAAACCCTATCAAGGGTGATTCTCCTCAAACTTCACTATTTGTCTTGTAGGTTTGTAGACCCAACTTCACCTTTTATTGCAAATCTTACTACCAATAAATAAGCCCTTCACCCTTCCAGACACCCTTTTAAGCCTTCAAAAATGTATACCAAAAACACACCAGGTCACTTTCGACCAACACCAACAAAACAAGACTACTACGCTATCCTAATTGGCCAATTAGGCCAAATTTTCAAAGAAACTATACTCCAAACTATCTTCCCATCCCAAATAAATATAGACAGTCATTTACCAAACCACAAAACCTCCAAATCCAAAAACTTTAACCTGAGAACCGCTCCTTTAAGCCCACTTTTACAAAACCCTCATTTTTAGCAAGTTTAGGGTGGGTTTATTGAAAATCATATTCCCACAACTCATAACATCTTTCCAATGCATCAAAAATGCTTAAAAATAACCTGCACATGCTTAAAATTCCCTCACAAACTACTACCCCAAAGGATTTCAACCATTTCCACTCTTAAACCACTGAATTTCACCAAAACCCATCAATTTGCCAACTAGGGTATCACACCAAACCACTCAACTTGCCTCCCCTACTCTAGAAACCATGCACATATGTTCCATACCCCTAATTATTCCATTCCATTGAGTTATAGTAGGATACAATGGGTGGAATGGCTAAAAATTTATTTTTACACACTCAACTACCTGCATTTGACAACTTTTTCCCCAAGCGAGAATTCGCCAACACAGGAAAACGCCTTTGAAATAGAAAAAAAATGAGAGAGAGGTTACTGTAGAGGGTCCCAACATGATTCCATATTATTAGACAATAATTTTATAAGCGTCATAGTGTCTAAATACTAGCATGTTGAAGTTCACAACCATTTTGCACTTTGGACTCTTAAGGGATTTTGTTGGTTGAACGTAGTTCAGAGCGATTCCACATGTTTTAGTGTGAAAGAGGACCATTCATAGCATAAAAGTACCCACCCGAATGCTTTGGGACAGTCTGTCTAGTCACACAAGTTGCAGAATGAACGTTGCACCACTTTGCAACTTTCAACTACTTGCATTTGACAACTTTTTCCCCAAGCAAGAATTTGCCACCACGGGAAAATACCTTCAAGATAGCGAAAACCGAGAGAGATTATTGTAGAGGGGCCCAACATGATCCCATAGGCTTAGAAAATAAGTTTCTAAGCATCATGGTTTTTGAATACAAGCATGTTGAAGCTTGTAGGAATTTTGCACTTTGGACCCTTAAAGGATTTTGTCGGTTGAACATAGCTCGAAGCGATTCCGCGTGTTTCAGTGCCAAAGAGGACCATGCCTAGCATTAACGTACCCACTCAGACATTTTGGGACAGTCCATTTGGTCACACGAGTTGCAAAATGAAATTTGTACCACTTTGTAACTTTCAACTACTTGCATTTGACAACTTTTTCCCCAAGCGAGAATTCGCCACCACGAGAAAATGCCTCCAAGATAGAAAAAACCGAGAGAGGTTATTGTATATGGGTCCAACGTTATCCCATAGGCTCAGATGATAATTTTCTAAGAATCATGAGATCTGAATACAATCATGCTGAAGTTTGTAGCCATTTTGCAATTTAGACTCTTTAGAACATCTGAAAGCAACCTTGCACAAACTCTATAGAATGTGTGTGCGATCATCACTGATGTAAAATTGATACTCCCTCAATAATTTCCTATTTTCCTATGTACTATCATTTTCATGAATGAATGATATATGCACAAATATAGCAACTTGCATGGAGTTATAGTACTATGATTGCACCTCATTTTGTGGTTGTAGTGTGTAGTTCTCAACGAAGTCGATAACTAAAATGATATGATGAAGTGGAAATGTGTCCTTGCATAACTTGAACTATGAGTCCAACCATTGTGCTTTTTGTTTATGTATTGCATACTCATAGACCACCTGATCATAGAAAATGCCCATAAATTGATACAATGGAATCTTATCACTGACCAATTCACACTTCTTTTCTTCTTTCCCATCTTTTAGACTATATGCCACTGTCTTATATTTGCCGAATTCCACAATTTTGTCTCCAATTGTGTGTGTACTTGCCATGTGTTGGAAAATTGGAAAATTTTGCATGCCACTACAATGATCACATGTGCCACCCAAACATGACTTCTTGTAAAAAAATTGACCATCCTCTCTTTCACATAAAATGGAAGATAAAAATTTCCTTGACGATTTAGGTGGAGGCATTATGTTACATTCCTACAAAACATTGTCAATATGCATATCTACACATATATGTCGATAAACATCATAATTCTTAGAAACCCTACAACAAGTAGTGCGTGTGTGATTTATTTTGACATAAAAAGGCTTTAGCATTTCAAAATACCTTTGACATATTTTAATTTCAGGAAACTTCTATACAAAATCAGCAAAAAATTGGGTTTGAGTGGTATCCAAATAATGCATTGGATGTGGCTCACAGATTTACTACCAATTCTCCTTCTTAAAACATCTCCTTTATTAGGAGTGGTCCTTGTGTTATCCTTCCAATAATTAACTATTAAAGATCTCAAGCCTTGAGAAATTCTTGTATCTTTCCATGGCACTCTACCTGAGAATTCCCATAACTCATTGCTATTTGGATCCTCCACTCTTTCATGCCTTCCTTTGGCTCTCATTAGAGATGATCTACTTATTTTCAAAGACTTACTTCCCTTTTTAAGGTTCACCTTGTTCCTTGTTTGATTGCTTAACAGTGTTTTTGTCATCACACGTCGTGTGGCACAACTATCCTTCATGTGTGAGGTAGAACCCACCCTCTTGTATAGACTCATCTAGTTCTTTACAATGGAATTTTCACTTGAGGCATTCAAAACTCTTATCCCAAGATCTTTCATGGTGGGCCCAAATTTGAGTTGCCTCATCATTTCAACAAATAGTTGGCATCTTCCACCCTTACTTAGCTTCACAAAAAATAAACTCCATATCCTTTGTGCATATCTTTCACATATGCATTTTGGAATCTTATTAGGCATCCATTTCAAAACAGTGGAATCGATATCAATCAAAAATGTAAGTTTTCTATACAAAACTCTAGGAGGAGTTCTCAAATATAAATTTGTGTCAACATTAGGAAGGTCAACAACATTAGGGATAGATCGTGTACCTTCAATTAGAGGTGTAATTAATGAAATACCTTGAGATTGACATGTAAATGATGTTGTACCTCCAACTTGAGAAGTCATTTGTGGAGTTCCTTCAAATAGAGATCTATTTGCTAATGTAATTTAAAAATGCAATGTTGTTAATGGTGTGTCTTCAATTGGAGATGTGATTTCCGATGTACTTGGAAAACCACATGTTGTTGTTGACATGTCTTCAACTGGAGATGTGCATTGAGCTTCACCTATGGTTGATGATGTGCCCCCAACTTAAGTATCCATTCTTTTCCTTCCACGAACTATCCTCATTCGTGCCCTTTTTTTGCCAATCTGACATCTCTCTTAGATTGCACGGGAACTTTTGGTTGAATGGGATGCAATTCCTTTGCTTCACGAGCTACATTTTTTTATACTCTTCTCCTTGCATTTTTAACTACATATTCTTCTAGTGTTAGAGGCTTCGTTCATTTCCTTGGCATGGCGTTGAATGCTACATGTTCACAAACACACATAGAACAAAAGTAAGTAATGCATTTTATGAAAATATTGATATCGTTGATTGCATTGCATTAAATATGAAACACACCATAGAATTTTATGAAAGAAGGTAGCGAGTTGTTTGGAATTATCAAACATGTCTATGCTAGACAACATTTTTCATATGATGGATTTAGATGTTTGTAGGGTTAGATATTAGAGTAGGGATTTTGAGTGTGTTTGAAGAGTTGGCAAAGTAGCTAGAGGCTGATGCAGTACATGTAGAGATCCATAATGAACTTGTTCAAATATTTAGAGGAAGGCTCTTAATAGACTTACACACACTCTTTCAAAGTTTCATCAAAGGAAATAGGCTTCTAAGGACTCCAATACTAAGGTATAAGGGCTTTGCATGAGCCTATTAAGGCATCTAACAAGATTAAAAAAATAAAGCAAACAGAGCTTGATCACTTAACTTACCAATAAACACCATTTTGTATCACTCACTCCTTAACCACTTACAAACTAGTAATCCTTCCTCATAGGAAAAACACTCATATCTAATGAACTAGGTAACTTATGAAGACTATAATAGAATTTTTAGATACCCTTTTCCATGGCCTAAAACATATCTCAAAACTACTATAAACTCTTCTAGAGAAAATACCTCAAACTAGCCCTGTTCCACTCAAGTAACTAGGCCAATAAGGCCACTCTTACAAAGAGACACTCCTTTAAACACCTTCAAAGATCTTGATCTCCATGGAAAATATATTTTTAGGTACTAGAACATTCAATAGGGTACCAACCTTCAAACCCTCACTCTAAGCTATTTCAAACTAGGTTTCCCCTAGGGGTTTATTGAAATCCAGACTTCCTCAAAACTCCACACCCAACCAATACTTGGAACACTTTAAAAATATCCTTCACATGCTCTAAAAACTTACTCCCAACCTTTATCACTGTTATTTCCTCAAACCATTACTTGAAACCTCAATTTTTGGTCAAGACACACAAGAAATCAACTAGGACAACAACTAACAAAACACTTCCGTCAACTCTTCAATTCTTGAATCCTTATTGAAAATTTAAAAAAACCTTTTGGACTTAATTTAAATAATTTATAGAGGTATCCACTGAAGGAAAATTTCATACATGCATTCTTTAGTGTTCAAAACCCTAAAACAAGGTTTCATACTCGTTAGCACCAAAATGATCATAAAACTCACAAAACTCCATGAAATTCAATCAAAAAAACTAAAAATGAAAGCTAATACATGAATTTAATGGTTCCCATATATTTTATACCATGAACCACTTGTACAAGGCCGTACAATGGTTTGAAACATATATTTACCCGTCAAAACTTAGAATTTTACACTAAAAATAGGGAATACTTCTTGATATTCTACATTTTCTCCATACTTTAACCTATTCCTCAAGGTTATCCTCACATTTATGGACTCATAAAAAAATAAAAAAATTCCTAGAACTAACATTCTACTTATCTAACCTTGCATGCACCTAACTTTGCAACTTTTGCATCTTTTAGCAACTTTTCTGACCATATTTTGCGAAATTGCAAGCTATGACACAACTGAAATCCCTTAGCTCCAAACACATTATAAAATGGTCTAATTGACCTTATTAAACACAAAATATTCAAAATTAACTAAAATCCTATCATTTTACCATGCTCACTAAAGATAAAAAAATTTGACAAAATTGAGCTTACAAGGTGCTCCTACACCTGAGGCCTGGTATGTTGATTTTTCAATAAACCCTCCTTGTTTCAAGAATAGAAAGGCCTAAAGAAAGGTTTTAGTGTTTAGATGCATTAGAGAGGGTACCCGTGACTAAGATATGATAAGATATGAACAATTTTCTCTATTATGAATGCTACAAGGAAGTGAATATGAATTGGTCAGTTGAGCATTGAATTGAGGTTTTTGAGATTGAAGATTGTTTGAAACTAATCTAATTGTGATTGTTGAAGGTTTTATCTCCTTGCTCTGCATCACAAACCTAGGGTATAATTTGTTGCAACCTAAATCAAAACTAGATAATATTGTGTTTATTGTTCTCAAAAGCACGTTGTGATTGTCAACAAAGCCATGAAGAAGATGAATTCAAAGAATGGTTTGTGATGCTATATCTTACAATTATTCACTATTTCTTTGGCAATGAGGTAACTTAGAAAGACAATAATAATTCTCAATTGCACAAAATTTTCCCTTTTCTTATTTATTAGAAAGGTAAATGGTATGAATGAATGGAAACTTACATTAACAACTATGTCAACTCACTTGAATTTATCTAAGCACATGTGATGAAGGTGAATTTTAATCTCTTATGTCATGTTTTCCATTTTATATCTTGAAGCTCCTAAAAGTTAAACTTTTACATGTAGACATCCATCTTATTTAATGTTGAATTCTATATGTAAAAATGAAGATTAATAAAATCATCAAATGAATGGTCTACCTAAAATGGATCTCAACATATATAGAGGAGGATGGGAGCTCAAGGAGGAAGCAGGCGATACGATGTTGAGTTATGGGAAAGAGATACAAAAAAAGAATGGTTGTCGATGCAGGAGAGGAGAAGGCCTACAAACCAGCATCAGGGGCAAAACTCAAGCCATCACGACAATGATGCCCATGATCAGGATAGGAGGTACGCTTCCAGGGTTAATGACAAAAACCCTAGAAGATCGATGGATCCAAGGTATGGCCCTCAACGACAGCGATGCAAGGAATTTCCATGGAAATTGGATGGAGGCGACAAAGGGATATTTCGCCAAAATATCATGAAAATAGGAAAAGAAAGCACTCGAACAGAGGGTATCAAGGGAACGAGCAGAAGGGCATGCATGAAGTAGATCGAAGAGGAGTGCAAAATCAACAAGGAAAGAAATTGATTCAAAGTCAGCTAAAAAGAAGGATGCAATGGCTCCAACCATGCAGTGGGTCGAAAAGTGTTCCAAGAAGAGTCCCTTGGCTCATTCATCTAAAGGGAAGATGAGGGATCTTGGGTTGAGAAAGAAAGCGAGTATTTCTCAAGAGATTCTCGGCTCCTTGCTAGAAGCTAGACAATCAAATTTGGAAAGTAGGGCCTTTTTTGCAAAATGGTGGGGTGATAACTGCACTAAAACCCGAATGAGACAATGGTGGAAAGATAAATGGCAGGAAAGTGTGAGCATTTAGTTTTTGGTGAATAGATTTCTCTTGATTGAATGTGCTTCCCATGATTTAAGGTTAGAAATCCTGAACTCCCCTTCTCTTACTTTGGATGGTCATGGGTTTTATTTTTTATCTTGGACAAATTGTTTTGATCCTTTAAGGCACACCCCAGAGAGAATGAGGGTTTGGGTGGAAATAGAAAAATTTCCCTCAGAATTGTGGTCTCTAGAGATCTTGGACTGGCTAGGTGGTGCCCTTGTTTTGTTTCTTTTCTCGGATGAAGTGGCCATCAAGGATGGAAATGAAGGTTTGATGAGAATTTTAATAGAAGTTGCACCTTGGAATGAGAGGTGGGAGGTAATGGAGCTAGCCATAAAAGGAACAAAATGGTCTCAAAAGGTCTTCTAGAAATAGTCCCAATGCTAGAAGTTAATTTTACAAATGTGGGAGAGGGAGGGCTTAAAGGAGTGCCTCAAACCACAACCAAAAGGGAAGGAGATTGCAGACTCAGGTGAAGGTCCCTCTAAGGGGCGGCCTGTTGAGTCTGATATAGAAAAAATGACTCAGCCAGGTGATGTAAAGGATTTAGAGAGCCTAGAATTGGACTTTCCTCCAGATGGGGGGGATTTCCCTCCGGGATTGATCCCTCGGGAAGGGAAAAAAATGGAAAATGCAGGCTCTTCCTCGACGAAGGAGAATGTGACCATTTTGGATGAAGAGCTTGATGAATGGGAAATAATAATGGAAGTTGGTAATGAGCTAATAATATTGGTGGGTGACAGTGTGGAGTTGAACAAGTAATTCAAAACTAAATCTTAAAAGCTAGATTGGGAGAACCAGGACTAGGAGGATGAACAAAAGCTTCAACTAGTGTTGTTTGGGGAGACCCCTTGGGTTGTGCCTCCTTTGAGGGATTTGAGTGCGGGAAAAGACCAATTCATGGAGGAGAAGACTTTGGAGGTGGACCTTGCAAGGTCGATAGAGAATGAATCTCAACTCATGGAAAGTGGCAAGCAGTTAGCAAAACAAAAATTGGGTATTCAACAAATAAGAGGTTTAATGTGAATCTTGATTGTGGAGAAAAGAGCAGAGTTAGGAGAAAGACTAATGAAGAGCGAAGATCCATGACCACTAGAGCGGTTGGTCAGTAGAACATCACTATGCATTTGAGATTAGGGAAGGGTGTTACCCTTCATGGAGAGCAATGAGGATCCTAAGTTGGAATGTTAGGCACTTAAACACCCCTAACAAATTGCATCTTCTGAGACGTCTGGTGGAGGAGAGAAAGGCGGAGATTGTCTTGATTTAGGGGTCAAAATTGAAAGGTGATGAATTAGGATGTTTGAAAGTGAAACTGAAAGCTTGGTGTTTTTCTGCAGTGGACTCCCTAGGGGCTTTAGGTGGGCTCATAACAATGTGGCGCTCCCAGTTAGTTATTTTGGAGGATGTGGCTGCGGGAAGGTGGTGGTTGGAATGTAAGGTAAAAATCAGTAATTCTATTTCGGAGTTCCTTTTGGTGAATGTGTATGGCCCTTTAAACTGTATACAAAAATGTAAGGTGTGGCTAGACTTGGGCTTTTTTCTAAGATCTCAGTCAGATAAGGTCTACATTCTTGGTGGCAATCTTAATTCAATTTTGGTGTCAAAGGATAAGTGTGGTGGGGTTGGAAATAAATTACAATCACAATCCGACTTTGAGGACTTTGTAAATTCAAATTCATTAATGGATATCCAGATGGCTAATGGTCCATTCACTTGGATGAATAGAAGGCAAGGCTTTAGCGGGATTGCAAAGAAACTGGATAGATTTTTGTTCAACGGGGATCTAACCACCTTTCTGTTATGTTTGGATGGTAATATATTGTTGTTTTCTGGTTCAAATCACTACCCAATCTCCCTTGAGATTCTTGGTGAGCGAAAGCCTTTGAGATTCCCTTTTTGGTTTGAAAAAATGTGGCTTTGAGATTCCTCTTTTCGAGACAAAATTCAGGAATGGTGGCAAGAGCAGTAAGTGGTTGGGAATGTTTTGTTCAAGGTGGTAAGTAAATTGAAAGGCCTAAAAAAAAGTATATGCACATGGAATAGAGAATGCTTTAGCAACATCTTTGTGGAGAAGTGCCACATAGAGACTGAATTGGCTTAAGTAAATAATAGGGTTCTTTCAGTGGGGATGGACGAACCTCTTTTTTTACAAGAAAAACAACTAATGAAGGAATGGGAGGAAGTGTTAGCCAGGGATGAAGTGTTTTGGCATAATAAATCTTGTGATACATGGATCAAAGAAGGGGACCGAAACTCAAAAAAAAATCATAACTCAACTAGGATGTGGAGAGAAAATAATAGAATTAATTCTCTAAACGGAGGATTATTTGTTGGTGGAAGATCAGGATGGGGTGGCAAGCCTGGTAGTTGAATACTTCCAGAAAATTCTAAACAATTGGGAACACTCCAATTTAACCTAGCAAAAGACTTTCTTGGAAAGGATCCTAACTTTGGTGCATCCGAAGCAGAACGTGATCTTAATGAGGCCTTTCACACTGGAGGAAGTTAGGAAGGAAAAAATTTAGATGCACCTTGATAAGGCTCCTGGCCTAGATGGTTTTCCTGCACATTTTTTCCAAGAGTTTTGGGATATAGTGGGTCAAGAGGTGGCACTGGCGTTGGAAGAATCATGATCCTCTGGCAGTTTTCTTAGGAAAGTGAACAACACTTTCCTAGCCTTGATCCTAAAGAAGGAGAAACCAATGTCCTTGGATGAGTTTAGGCTGATAGCCTTATGCAACACCCTCTACAAAATCTAGGAAAAGGTGATGGAAAATCGCTTGAAAGATATCATCTCAGGTCTCATCTCTAAGGAACAAACTAGGTTTGTCCCTAGAAGATCTATCTTTGATGGTGTCATAATTACCCAAGAAGTTATTCATTCTCTCCAATCTAGTCAAAGGCCCGATATGTTGGTAAAGCTTGACATCTGAAAGGCATATGATATGGTGGATTGGCGTTTTTTGTGTAAGGTGTTGGAATAATTTGGTTTTGAAAAGTCCTGGATCAACTCGATCTATACATGCATTTTGTCCCCTCGCTTCTCGGTCTTTGTGAATGGAGAACCCATAGGATTTTTCAAAGTGTTAAGAGGCCTAAGACAAGGAGACCCAATGTCACCCTTATTGTATGTACTAATGGTGGAAGCTCTGGGGAGGTCTATCAGGTAGGCAGTTGAGTGTGGTTTAGTAAAAAGGTATTCAGGTGACAAGTCAGCTTCCTACGTTAACTCACTAGCTCTACCTATCTCCTTTTGTGCCTAGCTCTATCTTCCTTTAGAGTTGCTCAGTTGAATTAGATTATGCACGGGTTCTTTTGGCAAGGTACCTCGGATCAGAAGAATTTTTTGTTGATCTCCTGGGAGACAATTTGCAAATCCAAGAAGGCTGGTGGCATCAGGATCCATGATTTTCTAAAAAAAAACAAGGCTTTGGGAGAAAAATTGTTTTGGATCCTATACACTCGAAATCAAGCGAAGTGGGCTAGAATCATTCAATGCAAGTATTTGATGGAGGATGATGCAAAATATATTTTGAGGGCTGCAAATCTTCCAAATGGTTCAGGGGTGTGGAACTTCATCAAGGCCTATTGCCCCTTGGTTTTGGAGTGTCTAATGTGGGACATTCGAGATGGAAGGAAGGAAAATTTATAGGAAGACTCGTGGTGTGGCTAGTCGAGATTGGATTCACTCCCGGGGTTTAATAGATCGAAGGAAATTCTATCTCAATCCTTGGGCTCCAAATTTCATGATTATTTCGAGGAATGACAAGTTGATGGAGTTTTAGAGGTTGTTTGGAAATAGTTCCTGCTAGGTTTGATCCATGTGGAGGAGGAAAGAGTGTTAAAAATAGAATTGGAGAAGCGATTAGTAGTTGTCTGGCTTGGTGAAGATCGTCTAGTATGGGCATGTTCTTCATTTGGGTCTTACACTATGAAAGAAGGTTATCTCAAGCAGGGTGTGGAGGAGGCACCTTCTTCACTTCCTCTAAACTTATGTTAGAATAAAGCATGTCTCCCAAAGGCGGGAAAATTTATGTGGGTAGCAGTTTGAAGAAGGATTTTAATGGAAGAAAGGTTATGGATGTTGGGTTACGAGGGCCCCTCAAGGTGCAAATTATGTAAAAGGGTAGAGGAAAGTGTGGATCATCTTTTGGTTGGGTGTCCCTTTGTGCAAGTGTGTTGGAAATGGCTTTGTGCCAGATTGGGCTGGAGTGGGGCCTTGCTAAACAATATCCTTTCTCTCTTTTCAGCTTGGCCAATTTTGAGGAAGGACTCTCTCTATCATGAGTTGTGGATTGTTAGCCCCTCCCTAGTTATTTGGGAGATTTGGAAGGAGCAGAATAGGCACTTGTTTGTAGGGAAAGCAAAAAAAAAAATCGGCCTTCATAAACCATTTGGAAGTTGTGATTGTTGAAGTAGTTAATGGGAGGGTCAAGTTGAGAGGTGGGGGTGATTGGAGTTTCTCTGAATGGGATACAAGCTTGCAAAGAAACTAGTTTGGATTGGACCTCCCAAAGTTGGGTGCTTGCAGTGGTATTGGAGGGAAAGAGAGGAGGAGGAATGCAAAGTGGGAACCCCCAAAAATGGGGTGGTTTAAAATGAATTTTGATGGGCATCCATGGAAATTCGAGAATTGCAGGCTTGGGTTGTTGCATCAGGGATGGTAAATGGATAATGATTGCAGAGAAATTTGAATGTCTCCTATCATGACAAACACAATGGCTGAAATTTGTTCTCTTATTGGAGGGATCAGACTATGTAGGAAATCGCAATTGGGCGTGGTGGAAGTAGAAGGTAATTCAATGGTGGTGGTTCAGGCGTTGAAAGAGGGAAGAATGGAAAATTGGTGATTACAGACCTTGTTAGACAAAGCGTGTGAATTATCCAAGGATCCTTTGGTCTTCTCTATTAAGAACATCTATAGAGAAGTGAATGAGGGGGCAAATAGACTAGCTAATTTGGGTGTTGATGGGGAACAAATGTGTAAAATTTGGGACCCTAGGAGGTGGGGTGGCTGACTCCATATTTTTCATGACTACCATGTGGGAGGGGTCAAAATTGGTGTCGTGTGAGGTGACAACATATCTATGGCTGGTGCGAGTGAAACTGGTATGGGAGGTGGCAAGAATTTATGTCCTGGGAGAATATTTTGTAGCATATTGGTTGTCTGATTAGCCTCTTAATTAGGCCAAATAGCTCAATCCATACATGGTGGGGAATGGTGTGATGGGATGTATGTTAGTGTTTAAATGGCCAGCAAGTGGTGTGAAGTCAGTGTGCCCTTCGATGGATTTAATGGAGTCTCCAATTAGCCTACCGTCTGGGAGGAAGCTTTGGGCTTTCTATGGGTAGTTATGGCATGGGTGCCTGAAGTCTGTATTCAAGGTTTGGGATGAGCTTGTCCTTAGTGTAGTGGAGGTATTGCATGGTGAAGAATTCATGTTTGGGTCTGAACATTGGCAAACCAATGTCGATAGTGTAGCTAGGTTTCTCACCTCCCTTTTGGATTTGGTTGTTCCACGAGCAACAACATTATGTATTGCCAATAAATTGATATGGGAGAACCTTTTGAAGGGTGACATGGATGTGATTATCATCATAGTGCCTAGTGTGGGAGTGTCGAGGCCGCGTGACTTGCCGAGGGCTCTGGTACCTAGGGAGTGGGTGGAATTGTTTCCTTTCATTATGGACATCAAGGGTGAGGATCTCAGGTGACACCGTGAAAGAGAGAGGTGCAAGCTGATCTTTTTCAAACACTTCATGTATCTGGAACTGTCTAGTGGTGTTGACTCGCGTCGTCTTTTCAAAGATTTCTTGCTTGTCGACGGTGTCTTGTGGGTTGATTGAGGGGCAATATTTTGGTGTAAGAAATTTTTGGCTATGGTTTGTGCTCATCCTTCTAGGGTAGGTCTAGGTGGTCTGGGTTGGGTGGCATCGAGGGTTTTATTTGAATTTTTCTCAAAAAAATTGGTGGAGTTTAGGGCTCTTGTTTGAATCTCTCTAAACTTTCCATGAGCTAAATGTAATATCTTTTTTAAGAAATTAATACAAATATTTTTTATGAATAAAATAAAAAACATCTACCTAAAATGAAATAGAGTGAATTCCACTAGCCATGCGAGAAATGGACTACTATAAGAAATGCAAATAGAATTCATAAGTAAATTTATGTTAAGTAAATGTCATGTTTTTTATTTTTTTATTCTTCAAACTCATAAAAATTTAAAAAAATATGCAAATCCCATCTACTTCAATGTTGAATTCTATGTCCAATTGTTATGATTAATAATATCATTAAAGAAATCTAGTTTATATTGTCAAAAACAAACAAATATACTAAATATAAACATTTCAATATTACCAAAATGAATATATTACCTGAGATAACGTAAAATGATGTAGAAACTTCAAAATGTCTTCTTCTACATTGTCTACCATGCAGATTGGTGGTAAAAAGGTGATGGATCAAGCATATATTGGTACAACATGAAGTCAACTATATAAAAAAGGCATTTCTTAATCGGATAAAGCGTTGAACCAAAAAAATACATAAGACAATGCAAATAGAATTCATAAGTAAATTTATGCTAAGTAAATGTCATGTTTTTCATTTTTTATTCTTCAAACTCATAAAAATTAAACTTTTTTATTATAACAAATCCTGAGATAATGTAAAATGATGTAGAAACTTCAAAATGTCTTCTTCTACGTTAACTACCATGCAAACTGGTGGTAAAAAGGTGATGGATCAAGAATATATTGGTACAACATGAAGTCAACTACATAAAAAAGGCATTTCTTAATCGGATAAAGCGTTGAACCAAAAAAATACAAAAGGCAATGCAAATAGAATTCATAAGAAAATTTATGTTAAGTAAATGTCATGTTTTTAATTTTCTTATTCTTCAAACTCATCAAAATTAAACTTTTTTATATCCCATCTAATTCAATGTTGAATTCTATGTCCAATTGTTATGATTAATAAAATCATTAAAGAAATTTAGTTTATATTGTCAAAAACAAACAAATATACTAAATATAAACATTTCAATATTACCAAAATGAATATATTACCTGAGATAATGTAAAATGATGTAGAAACTTCAAAATGTCTTCTTCTACGTTAACTACCATGCAAACTGGTGGTAAAAAGGTGATGGATCAAGAATATATTGGTACAACATGAAGTCAACTACATAAAAAAGGCATTTCTTAATCGGATAAAGCGTTGAACCAAAAAAATACAAAAGGCAATGCAAATAGAATTCATAAGAAAATTTATGTTAAGTAAATGTCATGTTTTTAATTTTCTTATTCTTCAAACTCATCAAAATTAAACTTTTTTATGCAAATCCCATCTAATTCAATGTTGAATTCTATGTCCAATTGTTATGATTAATAAAATCATTAAAGAAATTTAGTTTATATTGTCAAAAACAAACAAATATACTAAATATAAACATTTCAATATTACCAAAATGAATATATTACCTGAGATAATGTAAAATGATGTAGAAACTTCAAAATGTCTTCTTCTACGTTAACTACCATGCAGATTGGTGGTAAAAAGGTGATGGATCAAGAATATATTGGTACAACATGAAGTCAACTACATAAAAAAGGCATTTCTTAATTGGATAAAGTATTGAACCAAACAAATACAGAAGAATGTGGTCCTGAATCACAAGGTCAACCCCTATTTTACCATTTCAAGGTAAAACACATTTGGCGAGTGCCGAATGTGTTGTTTTGAAATCTTCACCTTCCATACAAAAAAATGGAGTGAAACTTGAGATAGAGAGAGGTGATAGGAGTGAGAGTTAGTCTAGGTAGTGTGGTAGCGACTGGGACCTCAAAGCGATAGAGACTTGAGAGGGATAAAGATTTATCCAGTTACAGTGGGGGAAAATACCTAACAACGGGAGAGGGGTTGGTAGGGATGAGACCTAAGAGATACAAAAAGACCAAAGGGGGAAAGAAAGAGAGAGAGGGAGTGTAGGAGAGGGGGTTGGAGTGAAATATATTTGTATAGGTAAGGTGGGAGGTAAGTGAGACTTGACAGAGAGGGACTGTGAGAGAGGTCATTGGAGTGACACAAATTAGTCTAGGTAGCATGGGAGGGAGTGAGACCCGAGAGAGAGAGACTTGAGAGGGAGTGATTTATTCAATTATGGTGGGGGAAAGTGGGAGAGAGATGGAGAGGGACCCTTAAACCGTAAACCCTATACCATTAACCCTTAAACCCTTAAAACATTAAACCCTAAACCCTAAATCCCTAAACCCTCTACTCTCTACCCTTAACCCTCTACCCTCTACCCTCAAACCCCCCCCCTCTCTCTCTCAACCCTACACCATCTACCCTTAAATCATAAATTGTAATCCCTAAACCCTAAACCCTCTACCTTCTACCCTCAACCCTCTATCCTTAACCAAGTTAAACCCTAAACCCTTAAACCCTCTACCCTTACTATAAATCATATACAGGCTAAACCCTGACCCCTTAAATTGTCTAGCCTCAACTCTATATGCCCTCAATTATCAACCCTCTAACCTAAATATTGGATCGTCAACCCTCATCTATCTTTGTACATCCCTCCTCTTATCTCCTTCTCTCTATACCATTTCTCACTCCATCCATTCCTCCCTCTCTACCATAATCCCTCAAACCTATACCCTCAACCCTTAAACACTCAACTCTAAACCCTCAACCCTAAACCCTCAAACCCTAAACCCTCAAACGCTAAACACTTGAACCCTCTACCCTCTACCCTCTACCCTCTACCTTCTACCCTCTACCCTCTACCCTCTACCCTCTACCCAATACCCTCAACCCAATACCCTCTACCCTCAAACCTAATCCCTCAACCCTTAAAAAATCAACATTGAACACTCAACCCTAAGATCTCAACCCTCTTTCTCTCTCTCACTCCCTCTCACTCTCTCTCAATTTAATCCCTCCTACCTAAGAGAGGGGGAGAGAGGGAGTGGGAGATAGAGGAATGAGAGAGAGGGAGAGGGGGGAGAGTGGGAGAGAGATGGAGGGCATGAGAGAGAGAGGGACTTGAGATAGAGGGAGAGGTGGTGGGAGGGAGATCTACTTGAGAGAGAGGGAGAGGGAGAGGGAGAGAGATAGAGGGAGTGAGAGAGGGAGGGAGTGGAAGAGAGATAGAGAGAGTGACTGTGAGAGGGAGAGGGGGTAGGAGGGGGAGACTTGACAAAGAGAGAGAGAGGGAGAGGGGGTCATACGGAGATAATTGAGAGAGTGAGAGAGGTAGAGGGGGTGAGAGGGAGAGACAAGAGAGAGATAGAGGGAGTGAGAGAGGAAGAGAGGGAGTGGGAGAGAGAGAGGGAGATACATAGAGACAGAGACAGAGACAAAGATAGAGATAGAGAGAGAGAGAGAGAGAGAGAGAGAGAAATCCCTCAACCCTTAAACCCTAAACCATAAATCCCTAAACCCTCTACCCTCTACCCTTAACCCTCTACCCTCTACCCTTAGACTATAAACCCTAAACCCTAAACCCTTAAAACCTTGAACCCTAAACCCTTAAAACCTTAAACCCTAAACCCTAAACCCCTAAACCCTCTACCCTCTACCATTAACCCTCTACCCTATACACTTAACCCTCTAACCTCTCTACCCTTAAACTATAAACCGTAAACCCTCAACCCTTAATCCCTCAACCCTCAACCCTCAACCCTCAATACTCTACCCTCAACCCTCAATCCTTAATCCCTCAACCCTCAACCCTAAACCATCTCTCTCTCTCCCTCTCTCTCTCTCTCTCCCTCCCTCTCTCCCTCTCTACCTAAACCCTAAACCATCTCTCTCTCTCACACACACACACAGACACACACTCCCAATCTCCCCCTCTCCCTCCCAATCTCTCTCTCTCCCACTCTCCCTCTCTCCCTGTCACTCTCCCACTCTCCCACTCTCCCTCTCTCTCCCTCCCACTCTCCCTCTCCCTCTCCCCTCTCCTCTCTCTCTCTCCCTCTCTCTTTCCCTCTCCCTCTCTCCCTAAACCCTAAACCCTCTCTCTCCCTTGTTGGAAATGTGTGCCTCAATCTTGCTTACTTAAATCTTCTGAAAGAGCATAATCGGCGAGACTCTTGGAATTTCTTGCTGATAAGAAGCTATTTTCTAAAGTCTTGAAGGGATCAGATTGGTGTGACCTAGGACTTGTCTTTTCAACGACAATGATCAACCTGACTTGAATGGTAAGTGAAAATTCTCCAGATCCTGTTTGATGGATGAAGTTAGACTAAAAGGTAATGATCGGTGAAAGTGGCCAATAGTTTTCCATCATGCTAACCTTGGTTCTCGGTGAAAACTGGAAATATTAGACCAATAGTGGAAGTCAGAGAGATGGATTTAGATCAATGTAAGTCCTGTCGATGGATGACATCGGTGGAACCTAGGTTGAACCTGGGTTGTTGGCCTAGCTTTGGATGTTCATTCCAACTGTGTTGGTTAGTCTGATGATCTATGATTGGAGTGATATGTGAAAAATTAGAGAAAATAAATATGTAACAAAGGCCATATCAATGCACGATCTCATATATCTCTTTATACTCTCACTTTTCTAGCAGTAAATCATATAAATGCAAAGTTCAAACATCAATCCGATAAATAGTCTTGATAATATAACATGTCAAAGAGAAAAAAAAGGCTCTTAAAATATCCATCCTACTTCCTACTCTAATCACCCAACAAAGAGAAAAATTTCTCTATTCCGATAACCACTAATCATATCTCCTCCCATTGCAAAACCCCTTTATATAGCCAAAAGGACAAGCCAACTATAGTCGATAGAGATGAAAAACTTCCAGGTGTTTGTGTCTGATACATTGCAATCTGATCCAAGGTTTGATTAGATCACAAAAATATTCACTAATAAAAATTCAGTTGCTTCATTTATGGCTCTAGATGTTGTAGAAGCTCAAGGAAGATGCATTGTTAGAGGATGATTATATCTTATTACAACTTGGAAAAACATGATCTGATCTACTACAAGGAATCATAACGCCACCCCATGAGACCAATCCCGAAGATAAGAGATTTTTTGCATTGTTTGACAAACTCCACTAAAATAAATGCATTTACTAGAGAAACAACCCGCTCGATGAAAGTGAGTGTTGTGGCTAGCAGGTGGGCATTTTTTGGATCTGTGAGAGTATCTTGGGGAAAATCCCCACCATGCAGCCACATGTCTCAGATCGGGCCCGATAGGAAAACAATATAAAGAAAAATTGTGTAGCCTTAATGTGGTACATTGCACACCCTTGTACAAGAATAAATGTTAGCTTTTGAGGTGTGCTTCCATTAAAACATGAAAAAGAAGGGCCGAAAAACCAAAATAAAACATAAAGGGAAAAATTTGCTCCACATGGCCCATAGCCTAGTTTGAACTGTTACAAGTGCATCTATCATATGTATGAATTATAGTTTCAATGAAGCTCAATAAATTGACTTTACACACTTCATTTGATTATAATCTAACACTTTGGTTTCCTCTACATTTGCATCACTTTAATCTTTAACTCAACATTCACAACTTAAATTCCCACCACTCAGATAATATTTGTGTCCCTTACAAGTCTTACATTCCTCAAAATACCAATAATGATCTAGCATATATATCTTCATCGATCATAACATCAATTAGGTCATCCTAATTAGATGTAACATTCAAAATATAACTTGTCATCTTAAGTTCTACACACACACTTCACGTCAAGATTTAAATCTCAAAATAACTTGAAATAGGTTAGCATGGACCTATAATAGATCCTACATAAGACCGCAACACTTATTCAACCTTTACATACCTTCAAACTATTAGGTCGGTATCACAAAAGACCTAATACCAAAATTATTCAACTGTGTACTCACATTTGGAAATGTGGACCTCAAAATTCAACACCAACTAGAATTCACACACTAATGTTATCTGTCAACATAGCCTAAAAAGCACAAAGCCAAAAACTTATCCAAAGAGAAGTGTGCACTCTCCCACTCAAATGAAATCTATAGGAAATGACTGTAATTTTTCTGACCAAACTTCTGTTACTTATATCTCTCAAACCAAAAGCCAAAACATGATGAAATTTTAGAATTAGATGCTTCTAACAACCAACAAAATAATGTTAGAAGTGCAGAGTGAAAACTTTATTTGTGGACTAGTGCAGAAGCAAAAACTAGAGCTTTATTACACAAAATTAATAGATTTGACAATCAATTTTCCATCACAACCAACTTTATCGGATCAAACGATCTTGCAAAAATGTCTTCTAGAAACACTCCAAAACCTGTTAGAATTAACCAAAATGATTTTCAATGATTTGCACAATGATATCCACATCAAGATACAATGTCGACATGAATGACAACACTGAAACACACCATTATATATTTGTGTGCTTGTCCCTCATGCTCATGTGTCCAACAACAAAATCAATGGTATTCTTCCAACAGTAGAGGCCCCTTCTCAACAATACAAAATCGATTTCATTGGTGAAATTACTGAAAAATATATTGCTGGGTTTGAATTGATATTTGTAAGGAACTGACTATTTTATAAAATAGATTGAGGTTATCCCCACTAGAAAATAAACTACCAAATTAGTCATTGACTTTGTTATGGAGTACATTATCACAAGGTTTGGAGTTTCAAATAAGCTTGTAATTAATAATGATATGTGCTTCAAGTTTACATAATTTTTAATCTATGATTGGACTATGGAATCAATTATTCTCACTCATTTCTAATCATCCCCAAGGTAATGGTCAAGCTAAATCAAGTACCAAGATGTTAATGAGTATCATAAAAAGGATGGTGGGAAAGAATAAAAAATCTTGGGATTCTAAGTTAAGGTTAGATTTGTGGGCTTACAAAATTACACCCAAGCTATCAACAAGAAAATACCCAAATGAGTTAGTAAATGGCATGGATGCAATTCTACCTATGAAATAACTTGTCACATGTATAAAATTCATACAAGAATTTGATGTAGAAATTGAGGATATTTTAAAAAACAAGATTAACCAATTATTTTATCTTGATGAATCAAGAAGATAAGCTCAGGTTATGAACACAAAGAATTAGCAACAATTCAAGTATTTTTTTTAACAAAGAAGCACATACCAAAAAAACTATAAATGTAAATTTGGTGTTGGTATGGAATGCAAGATCACAAGACAAAGGTAAACATGGAAAATTTTATCCCTTATAGTTGGGAGCATACATTATTGGAAATTCTCATGGGGAGAATTCATATTTTATTAAGGGTTTAAATAGATAATTTCAAGAATTTCTTTTGCATGGAAAATTCTTGAAATATTATTTCTCTTAACTATTTTCTCATCTTTCCATACATATTATTTTAGGTTTTCAAGACCCTTTGTTTGGTTTTATGAAGTTATGGTTATTTATGACCCATAGTAAAGTCTTTTTACCTTTTCTATTTGTTGTGTATATGTCTCTTTGTTGGTCTGCATCCTAGAGCTTTTATGAATCCTTGCCATATTCTAAGGAAATATGCATGCCCAAACAAGAGTCATTGTTGCACCTTATAATTTTTCTAGGGTTTAAGGTTGAATCATCTAGGTACATCAAATTTCATCAAAACCTACGTATTTAATTCATATTTTTTCTCTAGTCTTCTAATTCTTCAATGAGTGGATGATCCCATTGATTCTCTTTAACTCATATTGTTTATGCATTAGGCTTCCTTATTTTATCAACCCCTTTGTTCCTATTACTGATCGATCCCACTCCTTCAAGAATTTGATTATGAATTTATATGCTTATGAGTATGCATTCCACTGGTAGTCCCCACCTACATCTATATGGAAACTTTTGATTGCATTGCACTCACTCTTTCCAACGCGGATTTAATTCAAGTGTCAATGTGTGAGCTTGTTATTGGAAAATGTGCCTCAACTTGTTGGCTTGAACCTTTTCTAAGGACTTGATGAATTTACCTTTTTTTCATGCATTTTATGTTATACCGTGGAGTTGCTATTTCTCTTTAGCGGTAGTGCAATGAACCTTGGCTTCATCGGCGAAACGATCGCATATCAGTGAGTGACAATGTGTTGTCTCATCGATAGCCCAATATGTGATGAACTATTTGAGTGTTAAAGGGGACCATAGTGGAGTGTATCGGTTAAAGGTGATTTTGATCTACAATTGCAATGAGATTAATCCAGCGGTGCTCGTTTATTCCACGCTCCTTTGCGGTGAGGACGAGCAGACCCTTATGAAGCAAGCGGAATTGGTTGAGCATTTGAAACTTTTTGGCTTAATCAATAGTGCTTGCTAGTCCCATGCCTCTTGTGGTGGGTTCTGAGTGACTCATGAGGGGTGTGCAAGCTTCGAATACGTGTCTTTGTGTTAAGTCTTTTTCCAGAGACTTATTGGGAATATTGTAGATTCCATTTTGATTCTCCAAAATTACAAAAGTAGTGTATGAGTGTCTTGGTGGACCATGGCCACGACAAGCGGTATATGAAGGAGGAAAGTATGGGTTGGTGACTGCTAATGTGTACGTTGTTCAGTGGAGGTTTCTGACTTGGATAGAGTTTGTTTGGATTCTCTGAGAAGTTCGACGTTTACTTGTCTGGGGAAGTTGAACCAAACCGGTTGTGTAGAGAGCGAATTGATCATGGAAATTACTATGTATTGTAACGTATTGGAATAGTAATGGTGTCAAGAGTTGGATTGTTGGTTCGTCAAATGATTTGTTGAATAATTTCATTGTATGTTGTTTCGAAAGCATTGTAATATTGTTATTTTGTACGAGGTTGATCAGGGAAATATTGTTGTTGTAAATTGACATCTGAAAGGAGATTCTAGAATTTGTATGTAATTCATTTATTGTAATACAAGTGATTTCCTTTGGTGTGGTGGGTTTTTCTCCCATAAGGGTTTTCCCATGTAAATCTAGTGTCAATTGTGTTTGATTTTATTTCTCTATTTTGTAACTTCTTACATGTGCATCTTAATGAACTGTAATTGTAAACTTTTGAAAGGCATATCTCTTTTTTTCCTTTGAGTCTTGGCATTAGGAAAAAAAATTCTGCAATTGAATGTTTCCTAACAAGTGGTATCAGAGCCTGGCTAGTTGTGTTATCCTTGTGGGTAGGTTAGATTTTTTGTGTCAATTTCTGTTAAGTGGGAGTTTTGTAGAAGTCTTGAATTTGTGTAATTATAGATTGAGATGGAAACGACAAGTACGTCTAGAAGGATTGATATTGATAAATTAAATGGCAACAATTTTGAGTTGTGGAAACTCAAAATGGAAGATCTATTGGTTGACCATGATATTTGGGTTGTTGTGTCTAGAACGAAACCTACAAGCATGAAGCAGGAATATTGGGACCTCATAGATCAAAACACAAAAGGGTTGATAAGAATTTGTCTCACGGATTTAGTTCTTTTGAATGTTCATGAAGAGAAGACTGCATCTTCTTTATGGAAAAGACTGGGAGATATTTATGAGGGCAAGTCCTTGGTGAATAATTTGTTCTTGAGGAAGAAGTTGTAATCTTTGAAAATGGAGGGAGGAACATTTTTTTCTAATCTTTTGAATACTTTTAACATGTTGATTTCCTAGGTAACATCTGTAGGTGTGAAGATTGATGAAGAAGATCGTTGTATAATCTTGTTGTGTTCTTTTCCAGATTCATGGGATCACTTGGTGATGGTGATTGGGAGCATGACAAAAAAATTCCAGATGGAAGATGTGGTTTCTTCTTTTTTATTAGAAGAGATGAGAAGGAAGTCTTATGAGATGGCGAAGGAGGCTTTGGTTGTTCAAGACAGATCAAAAGAAAAAGGAAAGAAGAAGGAAAACAAGCCCAAATCGAAATTAGTAGGGAGATCAAAGTATCCTGGTAAGAAGTCCAAGGTAAAGTGTTGGAATTGTGGGCAGCCTGGTCATGTTCAAAAGGATTGTAAAGAGGAGAAAAAGAAGTGGAAGAAGAAATCTTCTAAAAATGATTCTTCTCACAGTGATACAAATGCATTTATTGCAGCCTTGGCGACTCAGGCATCAAATGATGTCTGGTTGATTGATTTTGGAGCATCTTTCCACATGAAATCTCATAGAGACTGGTTTACAAAGTATGAAGAATGCGATGGTGGAAAGGTGTATTTCGCAAGCGATTAATCTCTAGAGAAAGTTGGTTTTGGAAGAGTCAGAGTTTAGTTTCCTGATGGTAGAATTAAGGGAATTGATGGTGTAATACATATACCAAGTCTATCTTGAAATTTACTTTATATAAGCAAGTTGAATGATGTTGGAGTGCAAGTCTCATTCTCAGGAAATGGCTATAAAATTACTAGAGGCTCGATGGTGTTGGCTAGGGGTGCCCGAATTGGTACTTTGTACAAGCTGGATGCATTGGTTTTTCAATGCAATAGTGTCTCTGCAAAGTCACTGAAGGTTGTTCGTAAAAAGAAGGATGAAAATATTCCTATTGGGGAAAATTCTTTGGAAGTCAAACTTCCAACAGAAAAGACTATGCTCTAGCATCAAAGGCTTGGTCACATTGGTGAAAAAGGTTTGAAAGCATTGAAAAATAAAACCTCAGTTGAGGGGCTTGATGATTGTAACCTTGAATTTGAATTATGTGAACACTATATTTATGGAAAACTACACCGTGTTTCCTTTTACTCTAGTTCTCATAAATCTTCTGGTGTTCTGGATTATATTCATTCTGATGTGTGTGGTCTAGTGGATGTTCCTTCATTATCAAATTCTAAGTATTATGTTTCTTTCATTGATGATTATTCGAGAAGGGAATTTGTGCATATTTTAAAAAGTAAATCAAAAGTGTTTAGTCATTTTAAGGAATTTAAAATCCTTGTGGAAAATTAGACTGGAAGAAAAATAAAGTGTCTAAGGATTGACAATGGTGGTGAGTTTGAAAGGTATTGCAAAGATCATGGAATTAAAATGTATAAAACAACACCTTACACTCCGCAGCAAACTGGAGTTGCTAAAAGGTTGAACAAAATGTTGATGGAGAAGGCAAGAAGTATGTTGAGTAATGTTGATCTGGAGCACAAATTATGGGTTGAGGTTGTGGATACAACATGTTACTTGATAAATCAGTCTCCTTCATCAGCACTAGTTGATAAAACGCCTATGGAAGCTAAATCTAGTAAGAAGCTCTCTCTGAGACATATTTGTGTCTTTGGCTGTGAAGCATATGTTTATGTGTTGGATGTAAAGAGATCTAAATTGGACAAAAAAGCTGAAAAATGTATCTTCATTGGGTATGGCCTTGGTGTGAAAGGATACAAGCTTTGGAATCCTATGACTAAGAAGGTATAGTACAACAGAAGAGTAATCTTCTGAGAACTAAAACCTTCTTCAATGGATTTGCAGTCAGAGATGAAAGAAGAAGATAAAAAGAAGAATGATGTTGTTGAGATACCTCTAACTCCAAAAAAAGAGGAACAACACATTGAATGTGTACTTGAAACTAAGGAGAGTTTGAGCAGCTCTGAGAGTTTTGAACAAGAGGAAGAACCACAACCTCAGCCTTAGCCCATAAGGATGTCTACATGTGAGAAGAAACAACCAGATAGGTATGGATACTCCATGTTAGATTCTAGTTGTGCCTATGCTTTGATTACTAACATAGATGAGCCTAGGACTATAAAAGAGGCAAATGAAATGTCTGATTCAGATTCCTGGTTGGAAGACATGAATGAAGAAATGGCATCATTAAAGAAAAATGATACTTGGGATCTGGTCCCATTGCCCATGGGCTGCAAATGGGTGTTTAAAAATAAAATTGGTCTAGATGGTTGTGTCAAATATTATAAAGCAAGATTGGTTGCAAAGGTTTATTTCCAGGTAGAGGGAATTGATTATGGGGAATTTTTTTCTTCAGTAGCAAAGCTAACATCTATTAGATTTCTTTTGTCACTTGCAACAACATATGGTTTGGAGATTGAGCAGATGGATGTGAAGACAAAATTTCTTCATGGTGATCTCGAAGAATAAATTTATATGTCCCAACCTAAGCACATTGTGAGAAAAGGTAAATAAAATCTAGTTTGCAAGTTGAAAAATCTTTGTATGGTTTGAAACGATCACCTAGAATGTGGTACCAAAAATTTGAAAAAAAAAAATTGTCATTGGGATTTGTAAGATCAAAATCAGATCGTTGTGTGTACTACAAGACTGAAAATGATCAGGTTCTTATTATTGCCCTTTATGTTGATGATATGTTGTTCATAGGAAATAGTAAATTAATGATTTCTGATCTAAAGTCTCAATTGTCTGCAAAGTTCAAAATGAAAAATCTTGGTGCAGCCAGGTATATTCTAGGGATGGAAATAACCAAGGATAGAAAGGGTAGAAAGATTTGTCTTAGCCAGAGTAAGTATATTAATACTATTCTGGAGAGATTTTGTATGAATGAGTGCAAGTAGCTAGTTGTTCCAGTTTTGCAGGGGACGAAGCTATCTGTTGAAGATTGTCCAAAATCTCCTACTAAGATGGAGGACATGACCAAAGTGCCTTATGCTAGTGTAGTTGGTAGTTTAATGTATGCAATGGTCTGTACAAGGCTAGACATTGCCCAAGCAGTGGGAGTTCTTAGTCGATTTATGGTGAATCTAGGAAGGACACATTGTGATGCTGTGCAAAGAGTATTTAGATATCTGAGGGGCACTTCAGAATATACTTTGTGTTGCCATGGAAATTTGGTTGGTTCACAAAGGACTCTCAACATTCATGGATATGCGGATTCTAATTGGGCAGGGGACATTGAAAATAGAAGTTCCACCAGTGGATATACTTTCATGTTGAATGTGGTACAGTTAGTTGGATGAGAAAGCGACAAGTTGTAGTCATTTTTTCCACTACGGAGGTTGAGTACATGGAAGAAACTCACACTTGTAAGGAATTCAGTTGGCTTAGAATATTGTGTTCTGACACTGGTTTTGATGTAGGGAAAATTATTATTTGTTGTGATAGTCAAAGTGCCATTTTTCTGGCAAAAAATCCAACTTTCCATGCCAGGATGAAACATATCCATGTGCAATATCACTTTGTTCGAGATATGGTGGAGGATGGAAAGTTCTATTTAGAAAAGGTGGATACTCTAAAGAATTTTGTTGATCCATTGACAAAGCCAGTGAGCACAAACAAGTTCAAGTGGTGTGCAAGTTCAATGGGCCCTGGGGCCTATGATCTTCAATGATTTTGAAGTCTGGAGGAAGCCAGTAAGTATTCGTCAATTGGGAGCTTGTTGGAAAATGTGCCTCAACTTGTTGACTTGAACCTCTATTAAGGACTTGACGAATTTACCTTTTGTTCATGCCTTTTCCACTATATAATAGTCCTTCTTTCTCTTTAGTGGTAGCACGATAAAACTTGGCTTCATTAACAGAACGATTGCATATCGGTGAGTGACAATGTGTTGTGTCATCGATATGTTGATATGTGATGAATTATTTGAGTGGTAAAGGGGACCATAGTAGAGTGTATCGGTTAAAGGTGATCCTAATCTACGATTACAATGAGATTAATCCAACGGTGCTCATTTATTCCATGCTCCTTCATGGTGAGGACCGATAGACTCTTATGAAGCAAGTAGAATTGGCTGAGCATTTGACACTTTTCGGCTTAATCAACGGTGCTCACTAGTCTCGTGCCTCTTGTGGTGGGTCCTGAGTGACTCATGAGGGGTGTGCAAGCTTCTAACAAGTGTTGTTGTGTTAATTCTTTTCCAAGAGACTTATTGGAAGTATTGTAGATTCCCTTTTGATTCTCCAAAATTACACAAGTAGTGTATGTGTGTCTTGGTGGACCCTGGCCATAACAAGCGGTATATGAAGGAGGAAAGATCGGGCTGGTGACTGTTGATGTGTATGCCATTGAATGGAGGTTGTTGACTTGGACATAGGTCATTTGGATTCTCTGATGATAAGTTCAATGATTACTCATATGGGGAAGTTGAACCAAACCGGTTGTGCAAAGAGCGAATCAATCATGGTAGTTACTATGTATTGTAACATACTGGAATAGTAATGGTGTCGAGATTTGGATTGTTGGTTGGTCAAATGATCTGTTAAATAATTTCATTCTATGCTATTTTGAAAGCATTGCAACAGTGTTAATATGTACGAGGTTGATCAGGGAAATGTTGTTGTTGTAAATTGACATCTGAAAGGAGAGTTTGGAATTTTTATGTAATTCATTTATTGTAATACAAGTGATTTCCTTTGGTGTAGTTGGTTTTTATCCCGTAAGGGTTTTCCCACGTAAATCTGGTGCCAATTGTGTTTGAGTTTATTTCTCTATTTTGTAACTTCTTACATGTGCATCTTAATGAACTGTAATAGTAAAATTTTGAAAGGCATATCTCTTTTCTCCTCTGAGTCTTGGCATTAGGAAAATTTGTTCCACAATCAAATTATTCCTAACACTTGTGTTATTGCATTGTAGTGACACATGTTCCCCTTTCTTTTCATGTGTTGATGGTGTTAAGCTTATGACATCACTAGATGACAATTGGCATCTTCTTATTATTACGTGCTTTCTCTTTGGAGTGTGGTTTCTTACGAGTGTTGAGTTATGAACTTGTGTTATCATATTATGTAGACATGTAGCATACTCTTAATTTTAGCACACTTGCTTCTCACACTAGAGCTTCTAAAATATCCTTCTCAACTAAGCTTGCATTGAAACACACTAATGACACATTTCTTCTCCCTGAGTGTGTGTTTCTCACTACATTTATTTGCAATGCCACCACATGACATGTGGAAATTTTCTAAAGCAACAAGATTTCCTTTCATGATATGACTGAAAAATATCTACTCTAGTTAGAATCACATTGATGTGTTATGATGACAAGTTTCATCCACAACAATTAAGCACAAGTAGTAATGAAACTTTATCGAACATGTTCTTAAACAAAATGTGAGAAAGTGGTCATTCACAGGTGTCGTATTCCCATTACAATACATCATTCCTTCACAATATGACTTTTCTTATTGTATTATTTTTAAATATACACTAATTCCCTAAGGATAAATGTGTCTTCCATGACTTATGAGCATTATGATGTGGTATCTTCCCAATTTGGGCCCAGTTAGGATTAGGTGCCATCCACCTTGTAAATCCTATGGCATGGTTCCAAAAATATTGGAAAGTGTCTCTAGTCACTCAGGGTGTTGGGAAACTATTTTGTAATATTGATTCTCACCATTGTTTTTAATATATTCATAAGGGGTGATGGGTCCACTAGGAGTGGTAAAGGTGGGTTGTGGACATAAATATTTAATAGTTTTCCCTACATGTGGATGCCTAGAATAGGATAATAAAAGATAAAGAAAATGATAAATAAGTGATTGTTGGGATTCTTCAAGTGGGTGCTTGGAAAGAGGCAACATGTGTCACTTGGTTTTCCATTGTTTATTATATTTAATGTAATGTTTATCTCTCATGGTTGGGAGCCCAAGTTGGAGGGAAAGAGCCAAAACTAGTGTCCTTTTGCATTTTGAGGAGGTAATCCAAAGGTTGGGAACGTTTGGAATCAAGGGCCATATTTGCGTGCCATGTTTTGTACATTAGATGCCTTCACAATTCTATAAATTCAACCTCTTAGATGTATAATTAAAGAGGAATGATTGAATGTAATGTTACTCTACAGGAACAAGGAAAAATGGAGGCATAAGGAGGTTGTTTACAAGTACACAGGCGCTTCAATGTTGGAGGAAAATAGGAGAATGGAAGTGTTCGTATTTTAATCTCTTTTATTTGATGATAATGTATACTTGGCCTCTCTTCTTGGTGGATTTTTTTCCTACAAGGTTTTATCCACGTAAACCTTGTGTTATGTGATGATCTTGTGTTTTTTATTTGTGCCTCATTTATACTATCATATGTTGGTGTTATTCTTTATTTATTGTTGTTATAAGTTCACATAAGATAGTGTTTATAAGAATGTTATGTTCATTTTTTTTTGGCATCATAAAGAAGATAGATCTAATCATGATTTTTCCATATTAAGGCAACTTAATTTTCAGATTTGCATATAAGTTTCATATTTTCATTTTGATGTAGTCCAAGCCCTATATCTCATCCATTGAGGTCATATTTGGATAGAGATTGAATTTCTTAACAATCAATATTGAACCTATTTATTTCTCATCATTTGAGCAATATGAAAGCTTAAGGTTAAATAGGTTTTGGGTATTCCTTGTTTTTTATTTTTTAGCTTGGAAAATTGTGGGAATTTGTTAGAATGAATTGGAGGTTGTTGGAAGGTTTTTGGCTAGAAATTAATGTTTTGTGAGTTAACTTTATTTTTCAGATTTGTGAGATTAGAAGTCGTGGATATTGTCAATGTGATCTATGTTGGGCATCGTAAGCTCATGATTATGGATCTTTATGGATTTGGTTATGTTTTGGTAACTTGGAGCTCTTATTTGACAATATGTGTGTATCCTCTTTTTTGGTGGTTTTTTTCCTTTACCTTGTGGTCTTCTGCAGTGAGAAAGTGTTCATGTTGAATGGGTAGAGACATCCTGATCACATGGAGTGCTTATGTTGGTTTTGTGGTTTTATCCCTTGGTTACGTCAAAGAACTAGAAGATAATCCACTAACCTCTTTGTGAGTTTTGGAGCTGATATGTTTCTTATGTTATAAATTCTTGAAAAACTTGATTTCTTCTATTGGGTTGCAGTTTACTCTTGATTTTAGCTGTGGGTTTTTAGTTGTGTGCTTATTCCATTATTCAAGTGACATGTTTGGTGTGAATTTATTGATGGTTATATAGATTTCAAATTTATAGAGGTGTTTTTGCATTTTTTACATGTTAACTAGAATATGTGGTATGTAGATCTATGATGAGACTGTATTCATGGTGTTCTGGATGAAGATAGTTACAAGTTTGCATGGCTTCTTGGAGGGATCTTATTGATTTGTGATTATTTCTATGTGGTTTTGTTTGGAAAATCAGATCTAGCATTGATTCTGGTGTTTGAATCTTGGAAACCCATATGTTATACCTAATTATCTTTGTTTTGCATGATACTAATATCGGGTTGAATCTATTTTTTAGTTATTTGAGATTGGAGCACTGATTATGTATTTTTCCTTTGAGATGTTGTATATGTGTAGATCTTGTAAAATTTTTTGATGGGGATTCTATTTGGTAGGCCATATTATTGGTCATCATTATTACATTGGTATACTTGTTATAATGAGAGATGGTAATTAGGATTACCTGATATAGTTGTTCATTTGAATCTCTAGCAGTTGTTTATGGTGCATGAGAAGCTTTGTTCACTTTCAGTAGAGTTTTTCCAATGATATTGGTCATGATACCATGTATAATTCAGTATTACTTTTAGTGGGAGATCTATGTAGTTACATAATTTGTTTTATCTTCTTTATTTCAATATTTTGGTTCTAAGATATTGTTTTTACAATGTGTAGTGAGCCATGGGTAATCTTTGATTAGAAGAAGGATGGTCTTTTGCAATGGTTGTTGGTGTCATAAGGAACTCTTGGATTCTACCTTTAGATTGTAGTGAGAGTTTAATTACATCTTTGGTTCTATTGACAAAGGATGTGTGTAAATTGTATCATCTTGGTTTGGAGATTGTGGTTTTTCTTTACCTTTTGGGATCTCATGGTGTTGAGTTCTTTCATTTTGTTGGGGCCATGGAGGATCTTTAGCTAGGAGATGATTATCACGATTCATGGAGAGCTTGGCTACATAGTTCAGTGGGAGCTTTGGAAATGATGTTGATTCATCATTTGATGATGGATGTTTATTTTATTTGATCTCCTTAGAGGGGTGTTATATCATGATGTCATGATATGTTCTTGATTCTATAGTTGGAATTTTGATAGTGGTCTTATTTCTTCTCTTTGGTTTTGATTATTAATCATTTTCTTGGAGCTTCATGGTTTTTTAAGGTTGTATTTGAAGTTGTAACAGATTGATCAGTGGATGCTCATGGAGACTAGAGAGCCTTGGTTTAGGTTGAGAGATCTCTTATTTATGGGATCATATGTTGAGATGGTTACTCTTTGATGAGGATTTCTCACTTGAATATCAGATGCATTCTTTATTTTGTATTGTGTCTTCTCATATGATTTAGTCTTGAATATACACATTATGAAGACTTGTTAAGAAGAAGATGTATGTTTTGTGGATTTATGTTGTTCTCTTTGTTTTGGTCTTGATCTATGGTTCTAGTTTTGAACTTATTTGGAGAGGTACATGAAATGGTTTGTGTATTTGGGCATATTTCCTTCATTGTGGGAATGTTTTTTTGGTTTTATTTACCTTCAATATGATAGTTTTACATATATTTCTATCGTTCTTTCATTTGATTTGAATGTTACATGTTTATATCCCATGATTGGGCACCCAAGTTGGAGGGAAAGTATTGGAGCCAAAATTAGTGTCTTTTTTCATTTTGAGGAGGTAATCCAAAGGTGGGGGATGTTTTAAATGAAGGTTCATCTTTGGGTGTCATGTTTTGTGCATTAGATGCCTTCACAAGTCTAGAAATTCAGCCTCTTAGATGTAGAATTAAAGAGGAACAATTGAATGTAGTGTTACTTTGCAAGAACAAGGACAAGTGGAGGCATAAGGAGGTTGTTTATAGGTACACAAGTGCTTCCATGTTGGAGGAAAAAATTATAATGGAAGTGGTTGTATTGTAATCTCATTTATTTGATGATAATGCATACTTGGCCTCTCTTCTTGGTGGATTTTTTTTCCACAAGGGTTTCTCCACATAAATCCTATGTTGTGTGATGATCTTGTGTTGTTGATTTGTGCATCATTTTTGGTATCTTATGGTGATTTTATTCTTTAATTATTTTCGCTATAATTTTACATAAGGTAGTTTTATAATCATATTATGTTGACTATTTTTTAGCATAATAAAGAAGATAGATCTAATCATAGTTTTTCCATATTAAGGCAACTTAATTTTTAGATTTCCATATAAGTTTCATATTTTAATGTTTTTGTATTCCAATCCTTGTATCTCATCCATTGAATTCACATTTGGACAGAGATATAATTTCCTAAAAATTGGCATTGAACTTGTTTATTTCTCATCATGCTCAAGTAGTTGTTGTGGAGTCCATTTCATGACACAAAGGTTCTTAAACAAGTGGTTGTGCACTATTGCAACACATTCTCCTTTCACGGTGATATGTTTCTAGTTGTTTTTTCAAATGATGTTGTATTAAGGATTAAAAATGTGCTAACCACTTATCTCAACTCCCTTAACAAGAACAACAACCCACACTCAAATGGACAAATAGCTCGTGGAAAACTCTACAGTTCATTTGTATTTTATTTTTCCTCTTTAAATATTTTGATTCCATCAATTTGAGTTCACACTTTTGAGCCATCAAAATAATATTATGAGGTAAAAGTAAGCTATGGTGACGTTTGTGCTATGAATTTAAAATTAGGGTTTTAAAACACTATAAAAAGAGAGTTTTATTTTCTATCAATTTGATAGCAAGGTTATTTGATTGCTAAGGTTTTGATTTCCTAAGTTTTTTTAGTGGTATAGTTATGTACATGTGTTCTTACAATATTTTTGGATAGTCATTATAAAAATCTAATATGAGTTAGAGAAACCATTAGAGTGGTAAGGCCAAGATGGGTATTGAGAAAGACTTGTTGAGCAAACTTCTAGGGTCTTCTAAAATGGCAAGGTATTCGCAAGGTACTAAATTTATCTATGAGAGAATTCATGATAGAGAAGATATAAAATATGCTATAATCCTAGTCTAGGGATGGGAGTTTAAATACTACCATTGTATCATTGTAGACCATCCCATATCCAATATCTAGAAGTATGATATAGGGAGACTATTACTTCCAAATGTATTTGTGAATGTAGAGTTATCAAAACGATATGTAGCAAGTATGATGATAAAAAATAACTGTATAATTTTGAGAGTATGCCACTTATGATATTAACCAAAGAGATAATTTGTGAGTTTTTCAACCTAAATCCCTTAACAAATTTTAAAATTTGTTTTGATGAGTTGAACAAAGAATATAAGAGAGATAGATTCAATTATAAGGTTAGGTGGTTACCACACCACAAGATAAGAAATCCTAACAATAAGATCATTGTGTTTATAAAATATAAATTGGAACCTTTCAATGTAGACATATTTGAGGAGTACTTTATAATGACATATCATGCTCTATGTCAAGTATTGTCCATTAATTACAAGCTCCAAATTCCAATCCACCTAGTGATGACGGTTGTAAACATCCAACACGTGGATTAGAATAAAGACTTTGATTATGCATCATACATGACTAAGGGAATTCAAAAGGAGTTGGTTTCTTTCAAATCATATGATAGAGTCCCATATTTCAAACGGAACTCAATGTTAAGTCACATTTTATTATATAATGGGAAGATGATATGGAATAAGGCTTTGCAATTGAAGCTCCGAACCATTGATGGAGATCCACTTCCCATCCAAGGACAATCCCACATATGGGAAGTTCATTGTAGAAAATTTGATTATGCTTTGTTTAACCAAAAAATTTATAGGTGGTGTTGAGATTGATGGGTTGTCCAAGTAGTTGAATTTCTAAGAATGCCATAAAATATCTCAGGACCAATGAGAAATAACTAGAGAAAAGATATAATCATAACTGGGGCGATTTCTTATTGCACTCACAGACAACAGTTATTAGGTTCTATGGTTCAAGTGTTGAGCCATAAATATTTCCATAACATGTTTTGGACATAATTGAATTCTTGGAAATAATGTGGCAACTAAATGAGGTTGACAAGCTCCATTAAGATATCACAAGAAAGGATCATTTCTCCACCCATTACTATGTTCTCTAATTTCTCAATCACCTCCAAGGAGGTATTGGATTTGTTAGCCCCCAAGCTATAGGATTATAGAATAAAGGTGGGGAAGAAAATAAATTTTGACCCTGAACACTTCATTGATCAAATTAGAAGAGGAATGGGCAAGTCTACATTCTACCATGAATATGATGAGCTAGAGGATTTGATTATAAATTATAGATTTGATGTTGCAGTTTGAGAACTAGTGAGGAAATGAAAGAAATGACAAAAAAATGCTATGGAAGAATTTAATTTTGATGTCAATGAAATCACTCCTAAAGAAGAGATGGGGTTGATTAAGGAAATTGGATGCCTATTTTTTCCTAGATGGGACATAGATTTTTCTATTACTTTAGACGTAATTAGGTGAAAAGATGCCAATCAAGATGTGCTAGTTTTTGAGGGCCAAGCTAAGGAATTATACTTTTGTCAATATTTTAGTTCAAAATTTTATGCCTTGGCCATATGGGTTGTAAGGACTCACTAATGTTCAATCAACTTGGTGTTAGAAACACAATTTAGAGGAGGGGTTCCTAATTGAATAGTCCACTAAACCCTTCCAAAGACTCCATTAAATTATCCACCAAGGCTTTGTAAGCTTTTGATGATGTTAGCACTATATGTGCATTCATAGACTCTACATGACCTATATCATCAAGTATAGGTGGTTTACACATGTGCAGGAAAATAGTAAATATTGGAAAGGAAAATTAAGCATAAACTGCAAAACAAGGGAGATAACTTAATCCACTACTAATGTTGTGGGTACCTTATGCTTAACAATGCAATTGCTAACTGCTAAACCTAAACTCTACAATTTCACTAGCATTTTTGATTCTTACTTCTAACTACTTGAATCACTCCAAAGGATGACTCAATGATGCATCAAAAAACTTAAATTATGAGACTAAGTATCTTTCACGTGCATGTAATGAAGAATCTATGAAAATTAATGTAGTAATTTAAACATCTAAATTTAAAAAAATAAAGGTGGGTGAATATCACTTTGAGTGGCCCTTGCTCAAGTTATTGTACCCATAAAATAAGCCAAATATGTGCTACTTGATTCAAATAATCATAACAGTAATATGGAACATCTTTATTGCATATAACTAAAATCTACAATCTAATAAGAATCTTCATGAATTTCACATTCATTAATGCATCATAGAAAACTAACAAATATACTTCTTTTGAAATAAAACTATAAATTTCAAAACATATCTTCCAACTAGATCTACTCCTCAACCATTGATCCAACTATATAGATTCGGGAGGAGGTTTATTTGCATAAGGATTGAAAATAGAAATTAAATTAATATGTTCACTCTCCTTCAAAATAGAGAGAGACAAAGAATTTGCAATTAAAACTATAACTAAAAAAGGTAGAAGAAGAAAATTAGGTTTGCAATTATATTTTAGTGATATGACAAATATGTGCTCTATGGAAACAATCACATTGGTTTCTTGATTACTAAAAACTTCTTCTTTCCTCCATCATCTTATTGAATTCTTCGATGACTCATAAATGACCACTCCAATGATCACTTCCATCATTTCTACAACTCTCATATTTCTAGCATCATTAGAATATCCCCTACAATCAACCTAGAATCCTTTGGTTGTGAGTTCAGTTCTCAAGTTGTTGTGGATTGCAATTATTCTAGCTACAAGGAATTAGTTTCATCTAAAACATACATACCATTAACAATAATGAATTAAACATATATTCACATTGAATTTCATACACATTCTCATTCATTCATGCAAACATCATCATATCATAATCTTATTTCCACTTATCAAAGTCTAGTTTGGATGGCATAAAAGATATAAAAGGTATATAAGTTCAGGAATGTATATGAAATAAGAAGATTAAAGTTTTTCAAAGATATGAAATAAACAAGAGAAAACTAGCTATTAATCAAACTCATCATTCCCCCAACTGAGAAATTACTTGTCTTCAATTAATATTTAGGACCAGATTTTGTACTGAAGAGTCATTTCCCTAAAATCTGTCACCACATCAACTCCCTTAACTTGTCTCAAATAATAGCCTTTTCAACATGAAATATTTGCTAGCCTTAGATCCTTTGTTACTTGTATTTCATCTTGATCCCTCCCTATCCAATGTGGCATTGGGTAGAGAAGAAGGGGTGAATGAAATTTTAGTGGAAACCATTTAAGTCCATTGTCCCTAACAATGTCTATATACATGTGAGATCTTCTAATAATGGATAAAAAAATATAGAGGGGTGAGCTTCCTTTTTCGTTAATTCAAGGGTTAATTCCTCCCATCTCTTCTTCATAAACTGGAAGGTGTGATCAATAGGCCCTATAACTAGTTGCTTCATATTGGTGTAGTTATGTTCCCTGACACTCATTATTTTCCTTCCTACACCTTTATAGTTCAAGAGCTCCAACCACTCATCAATAACAACTTTAGGATCTTTAGATTCTTTCCTCAACTACAAAGCAACATATTTCTCTTGTTCAATATATTCCTACAGGATCTCACCTCTTTGTTGCTCATTCCTAATATAAGAGGCTAGTGCTTTAATCTATGTCCCCCATAAACATTAGAGGATTCCATTCTATTTGATCTTAGAGCACAAGATTATGTGAGTAAAACTCATATTGTTGGTCTTGCATATTCAGTGTAGAATCAAATAAAGTTTCTAAAATATATATATATATATATTCATTGTCGTTGAGGAGAATAAATTTTCTAAAAAATATTCTAGCTAAACTAAAAACACAAGTATTTTTCTTGAAAAAATAGTGCATAAACTCTTACAAAAGGTTTGCACTTTAGGATTTGTGCAGCCTTTTCTTCTACTTCTTCAATCTTCACTTTTAGCCTTTTTATTTTTGCATCTTTCTACTCGGTGTCCCCATTTGTTTTGACATCAACTCAGCTTTTTTATTTTTCCCATTCCTTATTCTCAAAGAACTTGGGTTATTTTCCATAATTCCACACTTAAGGTCACTACATATGATCCAGAGGGAACACAAAGTGGAGGAATTGGACCCTGGGGTACTAGTTCCTTGTTTCTTGATTCTATGATAGCAAGATGTTCTAATTCATCTAACCTAGAACCATGCTCAAATTTATTAAAAAAATCCTCCAACTCTTCAATTATTTTATCCCTCTCACTTTCCCTTTGCTAGTGTGTTTTCAAAATACCTTCTAATTGCTTAATCATTTCCATATCCTCCTATAAGTTTTTGCCAATACCCTTTTTCTCAACAAAAAATTCTTAATCTCTTTCCAAAAATTGGTCATTCCTATCATTTGTATGCTTATTACCCTATGAATCGGGGCTCTTTGCGTTCTTTTTCATGTTTTCCTTACAACAAAAGCATCCTCTAAATCAGATCTAGTGGTTCTTTTAAAGTTCCATGACTATGCATTAGGTACATTTTTTATACCAAGGGAATTCCCCTTTAATTTTGATTCAGTATCAACCATAACAACATCTTCCTCCTTTTTATTTTTAACTGGCCCCCTCATAACACCTTTCCTCTTCGACCAATGTGATTTCCTTTTAGGTTGTTTGGATTTCTTCTTACCGCTTGTAGGTGCAGAAGAAGAATAACCTTTCCTTTTCCTAGTTCTTGGTGTTTTTCCAGAGGTAGGGGTTTCTTGTGTATTTTCTATTGCAAGTTGTTTAGAAGTTGCAGGTTGAATTTCCTGTAGGCTCTTCTCCTTTGGCTCACCTATGTTGTGGGTAGGTGATGCAATAGAGGATCCAAAGGGAATTTCCCTTTCTGATACAGTAGGTTTCTCTTCTCTCTTTGGGACAATAGGTTCTTCAAATATGGTGTTTATATGGTTACAATTTAGGAAACTCTCCCAAGAAACATGTGGGAATTGAATCCTCAAACTTATTTTTATTAACAATGTGACTAATTATAAATGTGACAATGTTGTATTACTCTTCCTTTTATAGCTAGAACTCATTATTTTCAATAAATTTTAAGAAAATTTTAGAACACTCACACACTTATTAAGGCAAAGATGGCTTAAATTCTTAAAGGTATTGTATACAACAAGGATTTCCTACCATCACAAGTTAAGTATTTTATTATGTAAGAAGCTATTGAAGCCCATATCCAAGGTAAGGATAATCCTTTTGTACCTTGAGACGATGAGTCTAGGTTTTCTCCATATTCTCTGAATTTGTTCCTAGCAGCTATGACATTTTCCCTCACTAGGAACTCTTCTCCTTCCTGTGGTAGTCCTGATACCTCAGTAATGGTGGCCTTTAAAGAATACACCCTCAAACCTCTTACACTTGCTTCATCATTTTATAGTGTGGTAGTAATTATTGTGTCATGACTTCATTGAACTATGTGAGTTTCAAGAAGTACTCTACCCAACTAGCTTGTCTAAAAATAGGTGATACTATCATGTCTTCCAATAGTTGGGCATGTTTTGTTGGTTCTCTCCAGATAACGTCACCACCCATGATACTATTTTTTTCTCTAATTACCTTAATTATGTTATTTTCTAGTTCAATTTCTGGATTCAATTTCTACCTATCACACTAACTACACTACTTCCACTCTTCTATACCTTCTCAATTTGGTTGCTTCTAACTCTTTCCTTATCCTCTAAGCTTGTATTTGTGTAAAAATGGAGCAAAATAGAATGGGAAAAAATGTCACAAAGATTTTTTAGGTTGTACAGAGTTTTTGGTCTCTGAAAATCAAGAAAATGAAGAGTACCCCTCCCCCCAACTAAATATATTAAGTGTCCTCACTTAATTGTATCGGTTATGGTAGAGGGCTAAATTATAGGAAGTGGAAAATCAAATGAGAAATGAAGAATGCATGAATTAATGTTAAAACATGAAGAAAATTAAGTATTATCTATGTTAATATGAGAATTTAATTTGCATGTACTTGTAGAATTCTTGTGAAATGAAACTTAACTCATGCTAAGTTGTTGATTACTACCCGCAATGGGATTTGATGACCATTCATAATTACAATTTCAATTGAGGTACATGAATGAATGGTGTGTGTAAATTATGGTTTAGAAAGGTTGTTGGATGTATAGTAGATGGTATGTAAAATTAAATGTATGATAAATGGTAAGTGAAAAAGGTTATGGAAATGCTACATGTGAGGATGGGTATAGGTTGCATGTGCAGAATTATGAAGGTGGAAATTAGGGATATGCAATTAATTCAATGGGGACTTTTGAAATGACTGTCAGATAATTTCTATAGGTACCTCTATTAATAGGTTCCTTTCTAAATATTTTCACCTTCAAGCATGTTTCTATAGGTACCAACAGCTTCACTGACTGTTGCAAAAAATTATTATTATTGCTCATCACCTTGTCCATTGCGTGCTTTATGAATTGTGTTAGAAATTATACTTGTGTAACAACAACAGGTGAGTTGTGTAGCTCCTCTACTGAGTATTGTGTAGAACTTGTACTTTATGTAGTTGAATCATCAATTGAAGGCTCAAATTATTGAATCAATGAAAGAGGAAAATTATCCTTCTTCAGTGGTTTCTTCTACAAATTTAGCATGTGTCCATTATCCAGTAAAAAGAACCTAACTACATCAATTGTATGCAACTATACTACTCCATTGGGAAACACCTACTTCATGTCATACGAACCAAGCCACCTTGTTTGTAACTTTCCCTTGTAGTCTTGATATCTTGTCATAGAGTAGAGCCCAATCACCCACACTGAATTCCTTGGTTTTGATGAATTGATCATACCAATGGATTCATTTATTTTGAACAAATTCAATGTGGTGTATGGTTTCCATTTTGATTTCATCAAGTGCATGAGGTTGTGTAATCTCTCTTGTTGTGAAGTTGATAAGTCCATTCCCAAGTGAACAATTTCTCTTAATATTTTGTATTAAAATTGAATAGGAAGTATTACTTTCTTTCCATACACCAATTCATATGGTGTAAATCCTGTTGTGGTCTTCTAAGTTGTCCTATAGGCCCAAACTCCCTCGGGAAACCTTGTTTCCCAATATTTCCTATGTATTTGTACCATCTTTGTTAGAATGTTTTCAATATCCCTATTTGTGACTTCTACCTAACTATTAGCTTGAGGTTGGTAAGGCAAGGACTTCCTATCTCTTATCTCATACTCTTGAACTGGTTTTGTGATCAGCTCTTATGTAAATTGAGGCCCTTGGTCTATGGCAATTTCCCTTGGCACTCTATATCTTGTAAATGTGTCTTCATAGAGAAAATTTTCCACATTATCATCCCTATAAAATTGTAAATCCTTAACCTCCACCCACTTGGTAAGGTAATTTGTGCATACCACTATCTACTCCTTATTGTTGGATGTTGGTGATATTGTGCCAATAAAATCTAATCCCTATTTATCAAATGGTGATATTACTAACTATGGTTGCAATGGAATTTCATCTATTTTTGTTGGTTGTCCTATTCTCTAACACCTATCACGGCCCCTTGTGTAATTTTTTGCATCCTTATGAAGAGTTGGCCAATAATAGCTAGTGGTCAGAATCTTAAGAGTTGTCCTCTTTGCTACAAAGTTTCTCTCATAAGGTTCATCATGGAATTCTCTAAGAATTTCATATACTTCATCTTTGATATATCTCCTCATAATGTTATATGGGCCTGTGAAAAATAATTATCCATCTATCTAGGAATACCAATTGTATTTTTTCTCTTGGGGATAAATGAGGTGCTATCTATCCTAATACTAGATAGTTGGAATTTTTTTCAAACCAAGATGTATGCAGAGATAGAGAAAATAAATTCTCATTTGGGAATGAATCATCAACACCATCTTCTTCTGATTTGATTGGTAGTCTACATAGAAAATCTACCACTAAATTTTCTTTGTCTAGCTTGTCCACAATGGTAATGTCAAATTCATGAAGCAACAATAACCACCTTACAATCCTACCACCAATCACTATTTTTTTCATTAGATACTTGATTTTTGTATGGTCATGTGTATGAACACTAGATATATTGTAATATAATGCCTAAATTTGTTTACAGCATATACCACTACCAACATCTCTTTATCTATCACGGTATAATTTACTTCTACCCCTTGTAGATTTGTGTAGATGTAATATATGGCATACTCCTTGTTGCCTTCCTTTTTCCCAAGTATAGATCCTATAGAAAAATTAGAAGCATTTCTATGGATATGGAAAGGTAAGGTCTAATTTGGCCCTCTCAAGATAGGGTTTTTAGTCAATGTTATCTCGAAGTGCTTCAAAAGAGTGTTGAAAAGAATTTTTCCATTCAAATTCTACATCCTTGGATAGTAAAACAAATAGTGGAGCTATAAGTTTGCTAAAGTCTTGAATGAATCTCCTATAATACCTAGCATGCCCTAGGAAACTTCTAACATTATTTTATCTTTGAGGAATAGGGAGTGTTGAGATCACTTCAATTTTGTTGGGGTCCACTTGAGTTCCTTCATTTGACATAAATTATCCCAATACAATCCCTTATGTTATCATCATGAAACCTTTTTCATGAATCGGGGATAAGTTGTATTCATGACACCTTTTTAGCACCTTCTCTATATTTCCCAAATGCCTCATCATATGTATTCCCATATGTTGTGAAATTATCCATGCAAACCTCCATGGAATCATGGGAAAAGTCTAAGAATATACTCAGTACTACTCTCTAGAAATTGGTCAGTGCATTACATAGGCCAAACAGTAAGATAGAATAAGAATATGTGCCCCAAGGGCATGTAAATGTTGTCTTGTCTTGGTCTTCTGGGGAAATCTTAATTTGGTTGTAGCCACTAAATCCATCTAGAAAGGAGATGCAATGTTTTCCTACTAATGAATCAAGAACTTGGTCAATGAAGGGGAGTGGAAAGTGGTCCTTCCTAGTTGTAGCATTTAATTCTCAGTAGTATACACATACTCTCAACTTTCCTCTTTTCTTTGGAACAATAACTAGAGGTGAAAACCATTGACTATCAGAGATAGGATATATAAAGCATGCATCAAGTATTTTTTGCAATTTTATTTTAATTATGTCTCTGACTGTTGGGTTAATTCTCCTTTGTGTTTTTCTTATGTGTTTAAAACCATAATTTATGTAAATATTATGCATGCAAAAGTTTCGTTCTATCCCCTTTATGTCATGATAATCCCATTCAAAGGCTGCTACGTGTTCGTGTAGCACATTCATCAATGAGGTATGTTGTATATCACTCAATTGACTATCAACATTCAATGCTTGCATTAAATCTAAATTCTTGGATGTTGTTTGTACTGATGAGATGTCAATTCCTCATGCTATGTTTGGAATAAATTGGTGAGGTAACAAATTATGAAATATCTGGGAAATTGACTCAAACGTATTGGAAAGGATAATATTTTGTAAAAGATCTTGAAAACATGTCAAGAAGTCTTTATGATTTTGGTCTCTACCATATTAATTTTTCATGATGTTTACTATTAATTCATCTTCATCTTGATGTTCTAACAATTAATTGCATTCAATAGTCATCAAGGTTTGCAAGGAGTATTTATCATCCTCATCTAGGGAAGGCCAAATGGTTTGTTCTAGGTCTACATGTGGTTGGGCTGGTGGATAAAGAACTAATTTCTTAGTCACATTTCCATTAGAGATAACCATATTCCAAGACTTGCAACCTATGAAGGAATTTATTGTTTCCAACCAAGGTCTTTCTAATATGAGTGGGTAACTTGCAAGATTAGCCTTTTTCTGCATTACCATGAAATATGCAGGGTACTCCCATGAATCCAGTGTTATTTCCAAGTCTTCAATTATACCCTCAGGTTTAACTATGGACCTATTTTCCAAATGTGTAATAGTAGGTGTAGGCCTAAGTTCTAGAAATTGTAACAACTTCATGGTCTCTTTAGTCATTACATTTATAGTTTCTCCCAAGTCAATTAGGGTGTTTTTAATGAGAGTGCCATTTATCTTTACATCCCCTACAAGACTCCCAGCGTATGAATACTGGGGAATAGTTGTGTTTCTCAACATAATGTTTGCAAGTTTTCCTAACACTTGTACAGTCTAAGGATATTTCCTCTTCTTTCTTGGTTTTTTTGGTAAATTTATATCATTGTTTGGCATAAATAGGAACCTCCTTGATGGCTTGGATAAGGAATCTTTTGATATAAACATCTTTAAGTTGTTTCAGTAGGTTAATTTCATCTTATATTTGATGTCTTTGAACTACTAATATTTCAAGGAATAATGGAGGCTCTGGACTTGGATTGGTTTGGTTAACCTGATTTGACTCAGGCTCCTTAGTTGATTGTCCAAGGTCTTTGTTGGGAATTCTTCATCAATCAATTCAGTTATTTGAGGGGGGAAAGGTCCAACCAAGGTTTTCCTTGATTTGAGGTGGACATCACTCACCTCTACCCTATAAGTAGGGTGTTGAACAGCTTCACTAGTGTAGGCCCATTGAACAGGATTTTTATTGGGGTAAGATGTAGGTTGTGCTGGCAGTTCAGGTGCTTGTGGTGTTGGATTTTTTGGGTTTGGCATAATGGCTATTTGTTGTAATTGCAATGGTTTTTGTGGCTTCGGGTAATTCATGTTTTATTTTTTCCATTGTTGACCTCTTTTCCACAAGGGTTTTCATTGGTTTTGTTGGTGTGGCCATTGGTAACTATAGTTATATCCTTCGTAATTTTGTGATGATTTCATTTTTTTTTTTTGTTGGGTCTAATTGGTTTGAGTAATTTTCCACTGTTGGTTTTACATATTGGCCCAAAAATAAGGATTCCAATTAGGAAGATTTGAATTGTTACTAGGAAATGACATATAATTCAAAGGATTTTGGGGCATACATTATCTTGGTTTTCATGGTTTCCTTTGAGCTATGTAGAATAATTGTCCATCTTCTCCTTCCAATGCATGAAATTTTGATGTCTCTTCAAATATACTTGCCACCTCCTTGCATTTACAGTTAACCCTTATTTTTCTACAATGTGGGAAGTATTTTGTAAGATATGCTTTTGACTCCTCTTACTTCTTCTTGATATGGAGGATATCTAATTGTGTAGCCAAATGGTTGATAATATCATCCTTCATGTTTGACAGAATATTACTCAATTCAACTCTAGAGACTCCATTGGATGGTTTGATGATGGAAGATGCCATGTCTACTCTAACCTTCTTTGTAAATCTCCTCAAATGGTTCTTGAGAGATATATCATACCCCAATGAGGTTAAGTGCATCCATACAATCCTCATTAAGCCCCCTTAAGAATATTATCTTTAAAGACTCATCAGAGAGTCTATTCAAGTGGGATTTCTTAAAGAAAAATTGAAACCTTTACATGTAGTCTTCTAGGGATTCATCCTCCTTTTGTGAAATCTTAAAGATTTCATATCTCTTTCTATCTATTTCTCTACATTAGTCTCGGTACTTCTCCAAGAAATTTATCTTCATGGTATTCCAATTTGGAACAACATCTCTTCCCAAACCCATAAGCCATCTCAAGCCATCTCAGAGCAGCATCCTTCAGGGTTTCTAGAAATAGTTTGATCCTTTGTACATCTATAGTATTATCATAGCTTTTTTATCGCACATCAAACTCAAAAAGGAATGTATATGGATACTCCGAAACCAACCCATAGAAGACAAGTTTAATGTTGGAGGTATGTTCTTCAGTGCAGTTACTATCTTTTGGTTGGTAATGGGGAACTCAAAATTTACATGCTCTGGCGAGTCTTCCATTGCAACATCACCCATGGTGATGATATGTGTATGGGAAGTCTCCTTTGTATCTGACATTGACATTGGTGTAAGGGATTATTATTCTTCAAGAATACCCTCACTTTGTTCACAATGATCACCAATATCCTCTAAAGCTCCATGTGTTGAGGCGAGAAATCTTCTCAGAGTGTCTCACTACCTCCACATATAATAGTTGTGACTCTTTAGATCAACAAATCTTGTACATTGTTAGTAAAGAATTTTTATATTCATAACTAAAACCTAATTACCCTAATGCTAAAGAAAAAATTATAACTATGAAAGCTTAAAAAAGCACAAGAGAATCCTGAACATAGCACCATCCCTGGAAACATAACCAAAAATGTAAGGCCTCACTATTGTTTAGTCAACTTGGTGTTAGACACACAATTCAAAGGAGGGGTTCCTAACTGAATAGTCCACTAAACCCTTGCAAAGACTCCATTAAATTATCAACCAAGGCTTCATAAGATTTTGATGATTTTGGAATTGTATGTGCATTCACATACTCTACACGGCCTATATCATCAATTATAGGTGGTTTACACATATGCGGGAAAATAGTAAAGTTTGGAAAGGAAAATAAATCATAAACTGTAAAACAAGGGAAATAATTTAATTTTCTACTAATGTTGTGGGTACCTTCGGCTTAACACTACAATTGTTAATTGCTAAACTAAAATTTTGTAGTTTCACTAACACTTTTGATTCTTGCTTTAACTACTTGACTCACTCCAGAGGACAACTCAATGATGCATTACATAACTTAAATTATGAGACTAAGTGTCATTCACATGCATGTAATGAAGAATCTATGGAAATGAATGTGGTAATGTAAACATCTAAATTAAAAATAGAAATAAAGGTGGGTGAATAGTACCTTGAGTGGCCCTTGCTCAAGGTGTTGTACCCATAAGAGAAACCAAATATGTGTTACTTAACTCAACTAATCATAATAGTAAATTGGAAAATCTTTATTACATACAACTGAACTCTATAATCTGATAGGAATCTTCATAAATTTCTCATTCATGAACGCATCACAAAAAATTAACGAAAAATTGTCTATGAAACAAAACTATAAATGTCAAAACATATCTTCCAATTGGATCTTCTTCTCAACCACCAATCCAACTATATAGGTTCAAGAGGAGGTTTATTTACATGAAGATTGAAAACAAAAATTAAATGAAGATGTACAATCTCCTTCAAAATAGAGAGAGACAAAGTCTTTGTAACTAAAACTATAACAAAGAAATATAGAAAAAGACAAATAGGTTTGCAATTCTTCTTTAACAACATGACAAATATGTGTTATGTACAATAAGTCATGTTATTTTCTTGATTACTGCAAACTTCTTCTTTCCTCCATTGTCTTATTGAATTGTTTGATGACTCATAGTTGACCACTCCAATGATCGCTTCCATCATTTTTGCAACTGTCACATTTCCAACGTCCTTATAATCTCCCCTACAATCAACCCTGAATCCTTCGGTTGCATGTTGAATTATTTGATTGCTATGAGTTGCAATTATTTTGGCTGCAAGGAGTTAGTTTCATCTAAATCATACATACCATTAACAAGCATGAGTTAAACACATATTCACACTAAATTTCATACACGTTCGCACATTCATCCATGTCAACATAATCATATTTCCACTTATCAAAGTCTAGTTTGTATGGTATAAAAGATAAAATATATATAAGTTCAAGAATATATATGAAATAAGAAGCTTAAAGTGTTTGAAAGATATGAACTAAACAAGAGAAAATTGGCTATTAATATGTCTCATCGTGGGCAATAGCTCTTGAGAATAAGAAACCTTGGGTGGTAAGAGACATAAATGAGCTTGCAGAGAACCTAACTATTGAAAGGTTAAGTGACACTATTGCTCCTTAAGAATCCTCATAAGCACAACCTTGTTTAGTGAGGCAGCAACCAAGAAATTACAAGCTAAATTTTAAAATCTATAGAAAGATCATAATAAGTTGTTGTAGTAGTATAAATGAATTAAATCTTTAATTTCTCCTCCTTAGATCATAACATCAAAACATACAAATTTGTAAGAAAAATCACGAGATACATCCCAACAAGACAAGGATACTTTCATGTTGAGAATTATAAAATTGAAGGAGAAACTTAAGCAAAGCCAAGAAGAAAAGAGGGTGGAAAAACAAGAAGGAAATAGAAATATTGTTGATTTAATCAACAATATTTTGGGTCATAGGTTGTTTTATATTTTATAAAATCTAGATGATACATTAGCTAATTATATTAACTTGAGAAAACCATATTCTAGCTATGTACAATAAATGAAGCAAATTTACGAGATATCTTGAGTACATGGATTACATGTGTACCACTAATAGGATGCATGCTCATTCATGGAAATTTTGATGCAAATTCCCTTACAGATCCTTCAACTACACATGAGGTGATAGGGTTGTTAAGTGATATCTCTGCCTTCCAAATAAAATTGGATATGCAATTGAAAGAGAAATTTAATTGTGTAAGGGTTTTGAAAGAGATTTTGATGCAAAAAAATTGGATGATAATAGGGGTGATCCCACAATACTAGTTTACAATTTTTGGCCAAACTGGACACTAAACTGATTTTTTTAACTCAATCTTTACTTTTGGGCTCCTATAGCGGCTAAACCATGAGGAATTTGAAGATGATGCAAACTAGTGATTTGTGACGTTTTGTCTATAGATTCTAAATATATATTCTTCAAAAAAATTGGAATCAAATTTCACTTCTTTTTCCATCTCCTTCGAAAACTAGATTTTTTTTTAAAACAACATTTTTAAGGACTAATGCTCACCGTATACAACATAACTTATTTGTATGAAGGATAAATTCTAATTTTTTCAAATTTAGATTTCTAACTACAATATCTAACCAATTCATTTGGTTCCATAGTGTTAAATTATTAAATATTTTTTCCTTAATCAAGTTTCAAAGTCAAACCAATACAATTCAGACATAGGCGGACCATATACAACATAAAAAAATTTGTATGTATCCAAGTTCATTTTTTTTTTTATGGATCAAAGACATCAATACCCAACTTGAACATATTTTTCAAAAAAAAATTATAATCTGTTATTTTTCCACATGTGCAGAACAGAGAGCTTGATTTTCGGTGAAAAGCCTATGTTTAATAAAACTAAAAAAATAAATACATAATAAAACCAAAACATATTAAAATTATATTTGTTGGATAGCTCATTCTGAGGACTACCATCTTCCAGTTGGGTCTATGAAATCCCCTCCATTTTCATCCTCAACCCGAGCTTCGAAGGGATAAAATCTGGAGTTTTTTGTTGTGTCAGAGGGTGGGAAGGTGGGAAAAAGGGGGATTCAAGCGAACCTAAGGGGTTCAAGTGAACCCCCTTTCCACAATGGGAAAATTCAGGTTCCCACATTTAAGGGGTTCGCTCGAACCTAGAGTGAGTTTGAACCCCCAAAAATGATTTTTTTTTGAATGGGGTCATTGTTTGAAAGTTTTCCTTCCTCACTCCAATTGTAAACCACTTTTGTGGGTTCACCCTTTGTGAAATAAATGCATTTATATAATTTTAAATAAAACTTCAATAATAATTTTCCTAATTTAAGTGCATTTGTATTTTTAGGAAATGAGGACTTAGTTTTGTGTATGAAATGGGGAAAAAGGGGGGACTAAATGCAATAGAACACTAGGACCAAGCCTTCCATTTTCTAGGGTTTCATTAAGATGCAAATCAACAAGGTGATTAGATTGAATTTCAACCATGCAGGTAAGTCAATCAAACCCTGATCTACATATTTGTGGGCCTTAAGAATGAATTGGGATTGATTTGCCTCGATTGACCTAATTATACTATGTGACCTAATATAAAATCCAAGATGCTGACAATCAAAAAATGATAACAAAAGCTTGCAAGTAGATTTGAGAAGGGAAAATCTTTGTGCACCTATCCTATAAATTCAGAGGTGGTCTGAATAGGGGGTGTTGCCACAATAGTGTGTCTCACTTTTGCGACGTGTTGATTTTTGCCTAAAATCACTCTTTTTAGAAAAAAACTAATGATTTAAATATTGAGAGGCTCCATCTAAAGGGTTTTAATTGACGATGGATAGATAAGACCCCCTTAGATCAATCCCCATTTAATAGAACCCCTCTATTATTAAATCATACCCACAATGGAGTCTCCTTTACACCTATCAAAATGTTGGCAAAAAAAAAAAATTATTTAGTTTTTGAGGGATTGAATAACATCATTTAAAATTTATATTTTACAAGATTGTAGCCCACAAAACGAGCTTTCCAACAAGTATAGTTTTGATATATTTTCATTTTATCATATTTATTTAATTTTCAATTTTTACTAAACATATATTTTTCTCCAAACACAAAGCTCTTTGTTGTACAGAGGTGGAAAAATAGTAAACCATTATAAAAAAAAATCAAAAAATACCCTTTCCCTGGGAATTGATGTCTTTGTTTCACCAAAAAAAAAATGGATTTAGATAATATCCACAACAAGTTAGGTTTTATGACACACACGTATGTCCAAATTATAGTTACAGTGACTTCAAAAATTAAATTTAAAAAAATATGCAACAAAAAATTATGAAAAAATATCATTTCCCTAGATATTGATGTTGAGAATCTATATTTCAGAAATTAGAATTTAATCCTTTATAGAAAAAAAGTTATGTTGTATGACACAAACGATACTTTCTAAAAATGTTGTTTTCTATTTAAAACTAGTTATTAAAGGAGATGTTGAAATATTCATGATATATTTCAAAAAAATTGAAAAAAAATAGAATCTATGCACAAATTTCCATAATCACTAGTTCATGTCATATTCAAATTCTAAACTGTTTAGTTGCTATAGATCTCAGAAGATGAAGATTCAGTTAAAATATTGATGTAAATTTCCATCTTGGGCAAAAAGTGAGACCTAGTATTGTGATTTCACCATAGGAGGAAATTTTTTCCCAAGGGCGTATATGTCCTTGTAGGAGTATTTCAAAGTTGTTTTCACTTTACTCCAATGTCGAATCTGAGCTTCCTGATTCCACCTGCAAATTTGTAGGATCACTGTCGAATGATTTTGTAAGTGAGTTTTCATTTCTTAACAAGATGTAAGGTTTTGAATGCAATAATCAAAGATGGATCTTCAAACTTTCCTCAATGCTCTCCAAACCTAAAGCTTGCACATTCAAAGAGAGAGGAACGATTTCACCATATAGGGGCTTGCCTTAGTAAAACCCTATGTTAGTGTTTCCACTTCCCCAATTGCAATGTCAATGATAAAAGGATAAATGATAGGAAGGAACGATGAATCAACAAAGTGTTGTGAATCACCATCCTTCAATGGCTTCCTTGAATGATTGAAGTCATGCACATCACCTCAAGGTCTTGGTTAATGCTTGCTTGAATTGATTGAATTGCTTGGAGAACTACAAAAGGGTTAGCCTTCACAAACAATGATAACATAAACATACATAAACTCACATAAGATTTGACATGATGTTCGGATCTTGATTTGCTTCAATAAAGCTATGAAATACTACTCTTGAATTCTCTTGAATTTATCTTGATAATAATTTCTCCAATGATTTCCTAGATGATTTGAAATGATGCAATGACTAAGTATTTATAGACATTTATTCAATTTCTCATAAATTAGATCCTAATAGCCGACATTTGCAACTTTTTTTTTTATGAATAGGTAGATATCTATTTAATTTAGAGATAAGAATACATATTCACAAAAAAAGGGGCGGGTGGTAAGAAGGCAAACCCTGATAGTCATATGGGAAAAGCCCAAAAAAATAAAAATATCATATCACATGGGCCCAGCCCAGAATTCTAAAAGCATGAAAGAAAAAATTAAACAGGCCATTAATCAGCCAAAGCAATGCCAACAAAGCCTGGGGGGTCTCTGTCATCCATTTTTTTCCCCATACATCAGCAGGGTCTGGAGTGACATCAGGAGGAGCACCCCAACCATCATCAACTTTATCTTCTTCCTCATGTCAGGGCGAGATTGCAAGAGCTAGCCGTGGAAAAATTTTACCACTAGCAGGCCATCCAGAGCCAGAAGCAGGCGGAGAATCAGAGGGCCACCCAGAACCGCCACCACTGCTCCCAATCGCACCACTAGAAGGCCATCCCTAAGCAACCCCCAGCGAAGGAGAGCGGGCACGCCGAGGAGAGTGAGAGTCCCATCGAGTAGGGGGTTGAGATCGGGGGAGAGTGAAGCCACTCCGTTGCTGGCCCAGAGAGGGGGACCTACTGTGGGAGGAAGAGGGTGAATCAGGGACCCGATCCACAACACAAGGGGCATTGCCCCAGTGGTCCAGGAGGACCTAAAGGTGATCCACTTCCAATGCAAATTTATTAGCTTGCACTTGAATATGTAAGAGAACATTAGAACAAATAATTGCTTTAGCATAAAGAGAAATATTAACATCTAATTGAGAATGAGAAAAGATGCAAGAGTTTCTATCTTTTTAGATGTTGAAGAGGATTTCCACCCTGAAAGTGTGTCAAAACTGAGTGAATTTAACAGGAATCCCTAGTGGATCCCCAAGAAAAACCGTATGCCAAAAAAAGGGTTCCGATCGGAAAGGCCAAAAAAAATCATGTATCCAAATCCAGAGTTTCTGAGCTCTGGGACAAAACTAGAAAAGATGCTTGAAGCTTTCTAGATGCCCACAAAAAGGGAAATGAGGGTCCTGTACCCCCAAGTGAATAAGTCGAGATCCCATAGGCAAGCCTTGGAAAAGAATACGCCAAGCAAAGTGGGCCAGCTTGAGATTAACACTTGCAAACCAAATGGCATCAAATCGTCTCCACCAAACATGAGCAGAGGAATTAAGCAGCCACCTCTGGTTTAAATTTTTGATCATAGGAAAATGGGGTGAAATCCACCTGTAGCCAAGACGTGGCTTGTAGCTCCTAAGAGGAGTGTCTGGGAACCATTTCCAATCTTTCCACCAAGGCTTATGGCCACGAATGCCCACTTTATGGAGCATCTCAGCTGGAATGGCATTCAGCTGCTTGTCAAAGGTGGCACGGTCTTGGTTTTGAAGGCTATGTTGGGCTTTAAAATCATCCCACTACATAATACACATCGTGGGCCGATGAAAAAGTTGTTGCAAGATTTTAATTCCCTTTTTGTGAAACCTGAGGGCTTTGAGCCAAGACAATTTGGCTAGAGGTTGGCCATTTTGAGCAAGAAGGGGAGACCACCAGAATTTTTTCTGATTGAGTGAAGCCCATCACAAAAGCCAGCTCCAGCCCATTGGAGCCAAGGCTTGACAACCCCCTAGGCCCGCCAAATTCTTTTGGCCACAAAAGTTCCAAAAATTTGAACAGGCTCTCTCATAACCAGGAGGGTTTGAAATACTATCCCTTTACAGGTGGGTTTGTGAGTATGAAATTCAAACTAGATGCAATGCCTGAGGAGAATCTTCCAAGCTTCCTCTATGGTAAGGGCCCATATAATCCATTTGACACAAAGAGAATTCCCTTGACGTTGAGTGGAGAGCAGCCCAAGCCCTCCAGAATCCCTAGGGAGGCAACAAAAGTACCAAGCAACACGATGGAAACCCTTGTGGGTTTCAGAAGAAGCCCATAAGAAATCTCACAGCAACTTTTCAAGCCTGCTGTAAGCGGCTTTGGAGGGAGCCCAATAGGAAGAATAATAAACATGCGTGGCTGGAAAAATTTCGGAACAAATCTGGAACTTATCGGCCAAAGAAAGAGGCTTGGTAATCAAGTAAGAAATATTATGCTCAACTCTGGAGAGCACAGCCTACCAAAGCTCCCTAGGGGAAGCCTAGAAGACAAAGGGAATGCCCAGAAAGAAAAAAAATCTCTCCCTGTCCGATCCACTTCGAATTATAAGTTTGAAACCATGCAGGGGTGGGTAACACAAATTGTCTGTAGCATAAATTCTTGTGCCATTGGATGGCCAAGCCAGAGGCAAGGTAGAAATTGTTAAGGCAATCAAGGGCAATAGTGATAGATTCATCTTCCTCCAAGAGAGTGAGAAAGGATTCATCCACAAAGTAGCCATTGACAAGCTTCTCCTATGAATTCGGGAGAAGAATCCCTTTGACATGTTGTTGAGAAATAGAATGGGCTAACAAGTAACCAAAGCCTTCAGTAGCTAGAACATACAAAGAAGGGGCAAGAGGACACCCTTGATGAATGGAGTTGAAAATACCAAAGACAGAAGACTAGCAACCATTTATGGTAATGCAGGCCGAAGCATCAGCAAACAACACTCAAACAAACTAAATGAAGTTGGGCCCAAACCCCAAGGCTTGCAACATCGCAAGAATGAAAGGCCATTCAATGTGACCATAGGCTTTAGAAAAATCAATTTTAATGAACACAGCTTTCTGGTTGGAGCGTCGAGCCCACTCCATGCCTTCTCAAACAACAATGATATTATCTAGAATAAACCTAGATTTGATGAAACCAGTCTGCTCAGGGTGCACAACTTGAGGCAAGAGATGGAAGATTTTCAAAGCCAATGCTTTGGCAATGATCTTGTAGGAAACATTGAGGAGTGTGATAGGCCTCCAGTTATAAATATCCTTCACATCCCTAGGGTTAGGTATGAATTTTATATTGCCCTTATTTATTAAATTACCTAGAGAATTGGTATGAAAAGATTCAAGATAGACATGATGTAAATCGCTCCCAACATAATCCCAAAGAGCTTTGTAAAATTCTTAAGGGAAGCCATCAATCCCGGGAGCCTTGTCATCGGCCATAGAAAAATGGCTTCCTTGAGATCATCAATTGTTAACAATTGATCACAAAAATTGATCTGGGCTGAAGAAAGCCTATGTGGTACAACAACAAGGCAGTCCTGAAGAGCTTGTTGTCACACAAGCATGGAATCCTGTGTAATGAACACCTATTCATAATGGCACACAAAATCCTAGAGAATGTTGAGAAGCTCTGAGAGCACCCAAGTGCCATCCTTAATTTTTTTGATGCCTAGGGATGAGTGTTTGGCACAAAGTTCCAAAAAAAATCTTTGGAGGCACAATCACCGATCTTAAGCCAATGTAGTCGAGCTTTGATTTGCGCTCCTCTAGCAGCATAATTATTAGCCACTTGCTTCTTATGTCTTAATTCCGCCACCTTGACTTGATGTGATGGGGAAAAGGGACCGGTCGCTAGAGCCTCCATGGTCATATGCAAGTCACTAGTGTTAGCCTCATAAGATCGCCGACAAAAAATAGCCAGCTGGTGCCAATAAATGTGTAAGAATCAAGCAATACAAATGATGGCATTATTCTACTAGGTAATCCAGCCTGTTTGGCTAGCTAGCGCCCATAAATGCATAAGAATCAAGCAGTACAAATGATGGCATCATTCCACCAGGTAATCTAGCCTGTTTGGCCAACTGATCTGCACTCCAAATTTCGCACTCGACGAATGTGGGCCAGAGTGGGCTTGTGGCAGAGAAGAGACGTGTTCAGAAATAATTGAGTCTTACACATGCGGGGTTGGCAAGAACTCCATTCAATGCAAAAATAAATTAGGAAGTGATCAAACAGAGTCACATCCACTAACAGTTTCACTGGCAAGGCAGAGCTAACAAAAGAAAAGAAAGATTGAGTCGAGATCATGGCACAATCAAGGCATTTAAAGACTCTATCAGAACCAGCCCTGCAGTTACACCAAGTGTGCCAAAGGGAATGAGAATGGCGGCAACCATTGTTGGGATAAAAAAGCCCCAATTTATTACACATGTAAAACCATGCCTCCCTTTCACCAGCAACCCAACGGAAGGGTAACGTGTCATCCTTGTCACATGCCATCTCAACCATATTGAAATCCCTACAGAGTAGCTAGGTGGCAACCGACAAAGAATCAGAAAGCCAATGTCAAAGCAAAGAGTGCTCCACAACATCATTGGTGTTGAGAAAATGTGTCTCAACTTCCAGCTTGAAGACCCTATTTTCATGCCTTGGCAAAAAACTTGTTGCTTCTGTAGTTTACCGCCTTACCATGCCTGGTTTATTCCAACCTTAACCACTTTATCGGGACAATTTTCTCTTACCTTGGTGGTACCGCGGTGAAGGCCTTGGCGGTTCTCTCGTTACCGCTCGCAGTCTCTTCCTTGGCCGCGATGGCCACGGTTGGCATCTTTCGGTCTATCTTGTTGGTCACCACCATACTGTGAGTGGTTATGCAATCGACCGCGGTGGCTGTGGTTTGTCTGCCAATGGTGGCTCTAGCAGTTACCGCAACACCACGATGGTTGTGGTAAGACCGCCAGTGGTCTAGCTGACAGTCACCGCTCTACCGCAGGGTGGCCTGTCGACCCCCGCAATAGTGCAGTTTGACTGTTAGTGGTCTCACAAACTGGTCACCGCCTTACCACGGTTAGGCCTTGACTGGGTAGCGGTAGCACGGTGCAGGCTTGGAGAGAGCTTGGTGGTTTTGAAGGGTGAGCTCGGACGAGCTCACCGCATTACCATGGGTCGACTCAGATGGAGCAGCGGTAGCGCAGGCAGAGCTCAGAGACACTTTCCACCACATCGTGGATGGGTTGGTTGGGCTCGGTGGTACTGTGGGGAAGAATGGGTGAGCTTGGCCGAGCTCACCGCATTACCATGGATGGGTAGTGTTAGCTCAGTGGTGGAGTAGTAGATTCTTAGAGAGCTCGAATGAGCTCAAACCTAATTTGACCGAGTTGGACTTGGAGTCAAATGTGCTCAACGAATTGTTGGTGGATGCGTGGCAGGTTGACAGCATGTTGATTGGCCAAAATCTAAAAATGGTAAAAGTGGTTATTGCAGGCTCACTTAGGCTGGCGATCAGGACCCAATTTGGGTGATGGCATTAATGTCTGGGTGGCTCGATGCAGGGAGATCAACATGGGAATATCAATTGTGTGATTGGATGTCTGATTCATGAACCTGATGGTTGGTGATTGGTTGAGAGATTAATTGCAGCATATGACTTTGTAATGCATGTACAACAACGTAAGATGGAATTCGAACTATATGTTAGAAGATAACATTGTAACAGTGAGATAGAACTTGAAGAATTTTTGTGAGCTGATCAGAGAAGACTAAACATTGTATGTTGTTTTATTACTAGAATACAATTGTCTTGACTTTGTGTGGTGGGTTTTTTACCTGAAAAGGTTTTCCCACGTATATCTTGTGTCAATATGTGAATGCTTAATTATGTTATCTATTTTACTGGTTAAATTCATCTCAAGTAGTTTTAGAAGCTATTAGAACCTGTTTATGCTCTTCTCCCCTATTGTATTAGTGTTAAGGGAATGTATTCTGCACTGTTGGGTCATTAGATCCACCTCATTTTCCCTTCAAGTGGTATCAGAGCCTGGCCCATTGTGTTATCCTTGAGAGAAAGATCAATTTTTTGTGCTAATATTGTTTTAGTGGGAGTCTTGTATTGTTGAAACTTGTTTCTGTTTGAGATGGCAAGTACTTCAGGTAGAGTAGATATTGAAAAGTTTAATGGCAAAAAATTTGAGTTATGGAAACTCAAAATGGAAGAATTGTTGGTGGATAGAGACCTTTGGTTAGCAGTGTCTGGTACTAAGCCACAAATTATGGAGTAAGAGGATTGGGATCTTGCTGATAGAAAAGCAAGAGGTCTGATAAGACTGAGTCTAGCCAATTTTGTACTCTTGAATGTCCATGAGGATCAATCTGCAACTTCATTGTGGAAGAAGCCTGGTGATATTTATCAGGGAAAGTCTCTGGTAAATAAGTTATTCCTGAGGAAGAAGTTGTACTCCTTGAAAATGGAAGAAGGTGCATCTATTGCAGACCATTTGAACTCGTTTAATATGAGTGTTACTCAGCTGGCGTATGTAGGTGTAAATACTGAGGAGGAGGATCGTTGCATGCTCCTGTTGTGTTCATTACCTGATAGTTGTGATCATTTGGTGATGGCTATTGGAAGCACAATCATTGAATTCAAGATGGATGGCGTGGTTGCTTCACTCTTGTCTGAAGAAATGCGAAGGAAGTCTTCAGAGATGGCCAAAGAGGCTCTTGTTGTTCGAGGTAGACCAAAGGAGAAAGGCAAGAAGAAGGACAAGAAGTTGAAATCCAAATTTGCAGGGAGATCAAAGTCTCCTAGTAAAAAGTTCAAGGTGAGATGTCAGAACTGTGGGAAACCTGGTCATATCTGAAAGGACTACAAGGATAAGAAGAAGAAGAATACTTCTGACAATGAATCTTCTCAAAGTGATGCAAATTCCTTCATTGCAACAACCTTGACAACTCAGGCATTAGATGATGTCTGGTTGGTTGACTCAGGTGCGTCATTTCACATGACGTCCAATAGAGAATGGTTCTCTAAATATGAGAAGTATGATAGTGGAAAGGTGTACTTGGCAAGTGATTCAATGTTGGAGATCGTTGGCAGAGGAAGAGTCAGAATTCAATTTCCTGACAGGAGAGTCAGAGAGATTGGTGGTGTACTACACATTCCAGGTTTCGCTCAAAATATTATTTCTATCAATAAGTTAAATGATGTTGGTGTAGAAGTTTCATTCTCTAGTAGAGGATGTAAAATGTCTAGAGGTGCAATGGTGTTTGCTAAGGGTGTTCGTACTGGCACTCTATACAAGTTGGATGCACATCTTGTTCAATGTAACAGTGCCTTTGTAAAGTCAAGCAATGTTGCTCCTATAGAGAAAGATGAAGACACTTATTTGTCTGCAAATGCTTTGGAGGTAAAGCTCCCAGCTGAGAAGACTATGCTATGGCATCATAGACTTGGTCACATAGGTGAGAAAGGTATAAAAACCTTGAAGAATAAAAATCTTGTAGAAGGGCTTGATGACCTTATGGTCAGCTGACTGGCACCGATAGCACGTGTTGGGCAGATTGAAATACGTGACTTTCTAGGTATACCTAATAGCACCAATTTGAATGTCTACAGACTCTTTCAATTCCTTAGATAGATCAACTTCCACACAAACCCGCTTTTGCGGACGAGCTTGGAAGAACTTTTCAGGTTTAATACAAACAACCCTCCCCAGCGAAGAAGCAATGTGGTGCAGGAAGGGCACACATGGTAAAGGTAGACCGAGAAACTCAATCCAGACTGGGACCCGCATTTTAGCTTCATCTGAGACAAAAAAATCCTGGGTCCATGCCTAGAATACCAACAATAAAGACCTAACATACCAAGGCCCATGCCCTAGAATTGCTTGGACATGATTAACTTCCATGAAGTGGAACAAAAAAAAGCCTTTGGTCAAGTTCTGGACCATATCAAGGCGGACCCCATGAGGGGCCCAAGCCTTGTTGACCCATTCTTTCAGCATACTTTCGGGGGGAGTCCTCCCAACAAAATAACCCACAAGGGTGTGTTGTCCAATCCATTGACAAGAAAAGTCAAAATTAGGTAAAGGCAAAACGACATCAGCAGGGGCATCAGAATGCTTACCTCGTGAAAGACTTTCAAAACAAATTTTCGAGGACGTTTGTTCAAAGGAGGATCCATTGAGCTGCACCAATGAACCGTTAACACCAACATGAATTGTTGGGTTAATGTCGATTGAAGGCATAATAAATCCCTAAAACCGTAGTAAATACGACCGTACTCAATAAGGGAAGAAAAATCTTGCGCAAAAGGTGCAGTATGACGCAAGAGGGGCCAAGGGTGACCGCAGAAAACACAAAACCCTAGCAAAGATCATTCACTCCTTTGTTCCATACCCTCAACATTCTCAACTTGAATTGGAAATGATAAAATATTGGCATTGACATATTCAAATATAGGACCATGCAGAATAGGGGGACAATATCACCATCGAGAGACTCTATCCTTGCCATATTTTTTTGAAAATAAGGTTTCAAGGGCAAAGTACTAGATAAATGCATGTGTTCGATGCTTGTAATTTAATGAAAAAGGGTAAAATAAGCCTTGAAATGCATAATTTAGGAAAGTAAGGGTTCAATCAAGTCCAATAAACTAAGGGGGAGTAAAACATAGTATGAAATAGTCAAGGGTGACAATTTTCGATGCTACAGTGTAATACTAGCTTGGATAAGTTGCTAAGGTTAGAATCAAGCCTCCATAGTCTTATCAAGGAAACTAAAGCACTTTTGGATGCAAGTTATGTGACCCACACAAATAAGGTTGAAATTTTTTTTGACACATCAATGGCTATCAAAATAGATATATGTATCATGGTTAGAAAAATACAATGGGTGAAATGGATTTTTCCATGTCATCAAGGGGTTACAAGTTTTCCCCATATGTTTTCAACATGAAGGTAGAATCATATTTTTTCCACTATAATGGCACCAATGAGGTTTATTAGCTCAAGTTTTTGAAGAGGTTACCAATATTTGTGGGTTGTTACACTTATATTGTTTCAAAAGAGTAAAGGTTATCAAATGTAAAAAGTGGAAAGTGCCATTTTCTAACGAGCTTGCATGTTCTTTTCACCTTTAAAAGGGGAATTGTATTTTATTGTTATGGTTTCTGAGAAATTATATTGGGTAGGATGTAATTCATTTTGGTCTATTATGGGAAATATTATATTGTGTCTATGCAAATATTCTACAACAAAATTATTATATTTTGATTGAATCTAATATGAAAATATGCTTCATTGTGTAACCATCTCCATTTTGTGATGTCAAATTTCTTTTGAGTAATATAATTAAACATTGTAGAGTTCTACAAATTTCTTGCAATGATTTATTCTCTTTGCTAACATTATGTTCAAGGAATGGTATAAATTCTTTCATGAAAATAATAAGGATGTTATCACAAAAGGATCATTAAGTAGGATCACACTATAGATCACACTATTATAAAGTAATATTCAAATGACCATAATAGTATGTTTAGATGTTGTGAATTGAGGATGTATAGTACTATGACTATGTAACCATAAATACGTATCAATTTGTCTTTATGAATTCCCTCAACCTTATAATTTCTTTCAATATAATAAATCTTAAGCCAATCTTAACTTAATTTTAATTATTTACCATCTTCAAACTTGGATTTAGTGGATTACAAGGAAATAATCAAGCTTGTGAATTAAGTTTCAAGCCCTTGTTATTACATATGAAGTTTCACATCTACTAGACATCATTTTATAGCTATATCATATAGTTTCATTTGGTGTCATGAAAGGTGGATCCACCTAGGCTTTGCAGAGCCTGAAGTGTTGAGGAGAACAACTATAAAATATGTCTCTTGTTCATTGTCCAAGCTTTCATTGTCTTTGAAAATAAGACTTAAAAAATATTTAGAAGTCATTGAAGTGCAGGTTGGAGAACCAAAAAGGTTAAAAAAGATCATTTTTCTCTTTCTATTAGGATAACAACATATTAGTTTCTTTCCTATTAGAGATAGTTGATCCTAGTGTGGTGTCTAGTGAAATAATTTAACAAAGAGAACTAGTATTTTCTTTGTTGGATCAAATTTCTTACTAGGAATTTTTTAGAGATTCAACACTCATTATGTCGCTTGCACCAACCATCAACTATCTCTAGAATCTAGAGGAACCTACCAAAAATAACTTTATATAAAAAATTCATTATAATTTTTGTTTTGAACACTACTTTTCAACTTTCTTCCAAAAAGGGAGCCCTTGGTTGTTCTAATCTTTCATAAGGATCTGGTTATTTTCCTACTCTTTCCCATTGTTTTTTAGTTTTGTTCTATGTAGGTTATTAAAGAATTTTTACTCCTACTTTCCTAAGATTTCTCAAATTGTCTTCTTCAATCAATTAGTTATTTTTAATTTCATTTACCTGTGTTGATACCATGGATTGAGGAAAGAAACATGTTTTTATCCATTTTATGTAGCCGCCCTTCCATGGATTTTACTCCTAGAATGAATATTTCCTAATATATCTCTTAGAATTCTTTATAGGTTTATGCTTCTTCTTTTAAAAGGTTCCCAATAATCCCTTCCTCTTTGATACAACTATTCATGGTTTTTTATTTTTTATACAATTGTTATTTGTCTTTAAACTATGTATTCAAAGGATTTTGGATTCCAAATGAGTTAGAACTTTATGTATTATTTTTATACCAACAAATTGAAACATCATGGTTCCCTAAAACTTTAAATGCTCACTCCAGAAAACTTGCATCTTATCAAGATATTGGACTCTTATAGCTATATAGACTCTATTTTGAAAGGGAAAAGGTAAGTGAATGGTTAATTATAATCTCTAGAAGGATTGGGGCATGTTTTGAGCCTAAAAAATTAAAGGATTCTAAAATCTAATCTTCACCTAGCCAATGAGGAGACATCAATGACCTTTTCCCATGTCTCTCTAATGTTACAAATTTTCATTCTTCCAATGGCTTAAGAAAAATATCCTTTAGTGTGGGCATTTATATATGTTTTTTAATGTAAATTTCTTTAACTATTAATTCCTCTTATTTTAAGGTTTCTTAGATAACATTGGATCATCCCAAGTTTTTTTTAGTAATTGGGATGTTTGAGCCATGTGCATTTTAATAATAGACAATGTTTCCTTATAAGAATAGTCTACAAAATCTAGCTATCAAACATGGGTATTTTCTCAACTTTCAAATACCAAAGGTTCTAAAAAATACCTAATTTCCTATAAATCTCTTTCCAATTACCAATTCCACCTTCATATTATAGAAATTGGATATAGTTTACAGGTGAAATTAGGTTGCAAACTCAAATCATCCAAGTACATAACAATGATAGTTCATATTTGGAAACAAAAATAACCAAACAAGATATGCAAACCATTACACAAGTTATACATGGAGAAACCCTTGTATGATAAAAAAATCCAAACCCAAAGAGATCCAAACTTATATTAATCCTTCAAATGAGTCACATCAATTCAACTTATCCTTGTGAATTTGTGTCGTAATTCATTACTTCTACAATGATCTTATTTGTCCTCTTCCTCCAAGCTTCAAAACATAGCCAAAATTAATACCAAAAACCATGAATGGTTTCCAATACAATGAACTCAAAACCATGAACCAAGTAATCTACATGTAAAAGATAAATCATGATGTATTTGATAGTCACAAGCATATTTCTAGAAGCTTCAAGACTTTCATAAATGTGCACATCCAAATTTACTATAGAACAAAAATAATGCACTAAAAAGAAAAATAACTTCTTATGTCCAAAAAAAGGCTACCCAATTCTTATGCATAGCCAAAGATGACTTCAAGTACACATTTTACAATGTAATAGATGCTTTTTACACCACTTTAAATAATGATATTTCCTTCCACTTCATTCCAGGTGTCCAAAGGTGTTGTCATTGACCAAATTAAGCTTCCTCGTGCTAAATGTCACCTTGCAAAGAATATTTCAAGTGCTTAGAAAATGATGTTTAATTATAAAAATTCTCAGCATGTGGGACATTCAAGTCCCCCCTCCATGATTCTTGGAGTTTCATAGAATAATAGTTAACTAAAAATAAGATACATTATCATGTGATTGCAAGGTTAATATCACCAATCCTAACATTCTTCCACTTGATATTCGCATTACAATGACAAAATAAGGAGTAAAATAAATAAATTGAATTAGGTGCTAGGAGAGGCAAGGCCCATGGCCTCCCTACACCAAGAGAATTTCCTCATGCTCATTAGATTAGTGAGAGAATATGCAACATTCTCTTAAATGACTACCTTTTATAACATGACTCTTACCACTCAACCATTTTTTAAACAAGGTGATATTGGGTATCAATATATTTTGTATGAGCATGAAACATTAGTTTTTTAACCAAATAGATGGCACTTTGAATATCACATCCAATCCTCAACTATTTACACTAAAATCTTATACATTAACACTATATTTCAAACCATGCCACCTCTTTAGAAGCATGAGTTGTAGCCAATGCAATTATAACTTGTTTAATCATCCAACTAGCTTCTCCAAGCAAAGTAAATATATATGCTTGTGGGCCTCATACAATAAAGATCTTTGGCTCTATCTAAATTAACAAACCCCTTCAAATCAATCATCATGCTTACATCATTAGATAGCAAACGCAATAGTCAGAAGTCACACTTCAATTATATAAAAAACCTTTTTACATACGTCTAATATTTTTACATTAATGCAAGAGCATCTTGGGTGTAAGAGCAATCTTGTATCACCCAAAAATAAATATTTTAATTTTCAATAAGGGCTTAGGGGTTAGAAAAGATTAAATTAATTAATTTACAACTTTGCAATATTCCTTGTGGCAAAATTGTAAATGTAATTTTGTGAGGAATTATGTCTCGATAAATGTTTCTAAGACATAAATGGGAGAATATTCCATTTGGGTGTCCCATCTCTAGGTGGGGGCCACTCGGTATGCATGTTCTTGCATGCTCAATTGCATGTTTTGCATGCATTTTCATGTTGGGGCCACAAGCTTTGCATGTTGCATGTGTGTATGTGGAGCTGTCAGAGCTGTTGGGAATCAATGGAGGTGTCATAGTTGACCAATATGATTGGCCAAGAGTTAGGGGCCCATGTAAGGGCCATGTAAGAAATGAACTATTTTATATTTCATATTTTATCTCTCCTCAAAGTGGGCGCGGGATTTCAAGGTGTTAAGGATCGATTGTTTTGAAAACCAATAATGGTTTTCTCCCCACACATTCTATATATATATTGGTGCTTGTTCATTTGGTGAAGGAGGCTTTTGGAGAATTTGTGGTTGCATACCCAAATGCTTTAGAATGAAGCCAAAATATTGAAGACATTATGTTAAAAAAAATTGTATGTATGAAGCTCGAATTGTAAGGAATCCCATGAGCTTCATGTTTATGTAATCCATTTTCAGATTTTGAATACAATATATGTTGCAGATTTCTCTTCCATAAGTTGTCTTACATATGTAATTTCCTGCCATCTTACATAGTCTATTGTATGTGTTTGTTTTTAATTTTGAATGGGAGGTTTTCTCGTCATCACACATTTATATGACTAAATGCATCACTATGAATGACCTCCAGAACTTGTTTAGCCCTAATAATATTATATTTAAAAGAACCCATGTTTTTATATACACAGTGTTCCTAAAATAAAAATTAACAAAGTAAACATACAAACCATTAACCATCTTATTTATGAGGTTTTTGAGCCCCTTCCCACCAATATGAAACATCCTATGGTGCCACAATTAATAAAATATAGAGTTATCGGTTGCATTAATAGAGTTACAATATGTAGATGCATCAAACCTAAACAAGGTACCACACCTAATACTCTTAGCCAGCACCGAATTCCCCCCACTCAACCTACAACTACTCTTCTCAAAAGTAACATGCATTGCTATATCATTTATTTTAAATATAGAAACCAAATTTCTAGCTAAATTAGAGATATACAATGCATCTTTGAGGGTTTTCACCCTTCCATCACTGAAAACTAATGTTACCTCCCCTCAACCCATAATCTTCCATGTGTTGTCCCCGAAGAGAACTTCCCCACCATCATAAGTCAATATGTTGTAAGCCACTCCTTGTGAGGAGTCATGGTAAGATGCACCTAAATAAATCAAGTATCAATAGCTTTGTCAGTAGAGAAATTGTCCATAAAGGAATCATCATTAATTTTATTTTTATTCTTACAAACCTTCTTGAAATTCCAACACCTTAATCTACTCTTACCGAACTTTTTAGACCTTCCCTTGGACTTAGAACAATCCTTAGACTTGTCCTTATCAACCTCCATGTCCTTACCTCTCTTTAGATCTTCCTCACGCATGCAATGTATCCTTCAACCCCTCCAAAGCCCTCCTCATTTCCTTTGAGAGTAGAGTGGCAATGAAGACATCCAACTTTATATCATCTATAAAAAAAACCACTAGTTGCAAAAACAAAATTATCCCAAGATTCAAGTAACGAACATAACAATAAATACATGTATAATCCTCATCTATCTTTATATCAATTGACTATAACTAACTCAAGATTAGACTAATGAATTCAAGTGTTATGCGACTAAGTCCCCATCCTTCATCTTAAGAAAATATATCTTTCTTTTCATAAATAACTCATTAATGAGACTCTTAGTTTGATATATCTCTCATATTTTTTTCATATTATATGCAATTGTCTCATTATAAACATTCAATAAAATGAAATCGAATAAATACAAATGAATAGTGCCACATGTTTTTTATTTACTTTTATACATTTTTCATCGTACATCTTTTATGGTTTGTTCTCGCTCTTTACTACAATCCATTGATCTATTTATCCCAAAAGATCTTCCATCCTTAACTTCCAAAGCTCATACCTAAAACTAGCTATGATCCTTTCACACTGAATCTAAAACTACAATCAAACACAACAAACTCCTTCTGCAACAAAAAAACACAATCACACAAATAAAGGTATTCCTCTCTTTAATCAAAAAACTGTGGCTTTGATACAAATGTAGAAAGATAATATAAATTATAAATGAAAGTATGTTCTAATCTCAAAGCATCCAAGTACATAACAATGATAAATCATAGATGGACACAAAAATAACCAAACAAGAGATGCAAACTATTACACAAGATATACATGAAAATCCTTACAAAAAAACACAAAACAAAACAAACTCCACCCCAAAGTCATCCAAAGCTTATATTGATCATTCGAAAGAGTTACATCAATACAACTTCTCCCTCTAAATTTCTACAACACCTCATTACATCTAAAATTACAACAACAAAAAAATTCTTCCTACACCAAGCTCTAATATATAGCGAAAAATAATATAAGAAATCATGAATGGTTTCTAATACAATTGACTAAAAACCATGAACTTCAAAATACCTCATGACATGTGTTCAAAGTGAACATTTTTTCTAGAAGCTTCAAAACTTTTCTCATAAACTTGAATGTCTAACTTCACTAGAGGGCAAAAACAATCAACTAGAAGACAAAATAACTCCTTATATCTAAAAGTAGTTACCCACAACCACTACTTACACTATCAAAAATACTCTCTTACACCCTTTACAATTGCCATATATACTTCTCACACCACTATAAATAATGATATTCTTTTCTTACACCAATTACAATGTGATGATCTATTTCTTACACCTTATAAATAGTGATATTACCTTCCACTTCATGCCAAGTGTCTAAAGGTGTTACTATTAACCAAATTAAGCTTTTTCATTCAATTTCACCTTGTAAAAAATATTCAATGTGCTTAAAAAATATATATATAACTACAAAAAATATTTCTCCTCATGTGGGACATTAAAGTGCACCTTATATGATTCTTGGAGTCGCATAAAATAATAACTAACTAATAAAATGTTAAAATTAAGATGCATAATTACTAAATTGCAAGATTAATATCATCAATCCTAACAGATGTTGCAATTTGATTTTTAATTCACTTTTTTTTTGTCAAAAAAAAGTTATTTAATATTTGTTTCTTGGAATAATAATCTTACCACTATCATTTTCTTAGATACATTGAGGCTCTTAAAATTCCATAATAGGAACTTCATTTAGATTATTTTTGTGGATGGATTTTAATTGTTTTGGAGTCCTAACCTCTAAGGTTGCCTAAAGAAGTTTTGATTTAGCTTCTCTACCTTTCATTAATTTAAATCCAACCTTGCTTTGTAGGTATATTTATGATGGGCCAATCCTATTTTTAAAGGTTGTTGCATTTTTTTCAATTTTCAACATATTTCATTCTCTACATTAGATTCTCCACCCTTCACAAGGATTGACAAATATGGGACTTCTTCCAACCTTCAACATTCAAAGATAATTGATATTCTTATTAGTAAGATTTTCTTACAAGTTGAACTTGAGTTATCTATCATCTTTAAAAAAACTTTAAAGGTATTTATTTTCTGTAATTCCTTGTGTCCTCACGAATCTTCTATCTCCAGACAAGTTTCACTTTTGGGGATTTTGTCGACATCTAAGTTTGAATGCAAAATTTCTTCATGTGCTTTCATCATGGTAGATTTTTATAATCTAGGGAATGAATCGAAGACACCGTCTTGGATTTTAGCTAAAATGATAATTGTTAAAGCTTCATCATTTATTTATTTTTTTGACATACTCGAGTGGAAATTAACTAGCCTGGGTTTCAACACTATAAGGACAATCTCATATGATTTTTCTAATAAATTTATATCAATGAATCTCCAAGACATTTAGGTTAACAATTCTTAGAAATCAAAACTCTTCATTTCAGCCTACTGCTTGCTTTCTGAAGACAATAATGACAAACAAAAACCCTTCTACTGAACATCCCAAAACTGCTAGATCATTGATCTAATTTTAATTAACCTCATTCTTTCAATATCAATACCCTTCAAAATTTCTCAACAAAGATTCTAGTTACCATTTTCTCCTTTTCATCTTATATCAAATCATCATAGATATCCAAAATCAAGCCTTGTTTTATCATTTGCTCACTTAGACCCTCTCTTGATTTCCATTGTTAATGTTATCATCCTTTTGTGTCTTGCTTGGATTTTACTCTTGCTCCTTGGTTTGACATTTTTCATAGCACAAGAAACAAACTTCTACTATTTTACTCTTAAAAAGAAAAATCAAGATTCTCTAAAGGACAGCTCCACAATGCCTTATTAACCCCATTTCTCAACAAAATCAAATAGTCACAAATCACCCCAATAAGTGTCACTTATTTAATGATAAAATTCATATGCCAAAACGTTATATTTGGACATAATATAGACTATGCTATTCGATACAAAACAATGTAATCAAATAGTCACAAATCACCCCAAAAAGTGTCACTTATTTAATGATAAAATTCATATGCCAAAACGTTATATTTGGACATAATATAGACTATGCTATTCGATACAAAACAATGTAATCAAATAGTCACAAATCACCCCAAAAAGTGTCACTTATTTAATGATAAAATTCATATGCCAAAACGTTATATTTGGACATAATATAGACTATGCTATTCGATACAAAACAATGTAATCAAATAGTCACAAATCACCCCAAAAAGTGTCACTTATTTAATGATAAAATTCATATGCCAAAACGTTATATTTGGACATAATATAGACTATGCTATTCGATACAAAACAATGTCGTTTTCGGTCATAACATTTCCACCACGACTCAAGAAAAGCTGCTAGGAGAATAAAAAAGATTATACCATTTAAAAATCTGGAATACAGCCAAAACAAACAATCAGCTTGGCATTTTCCAATAAGATTAGTAATTCCCAATATGAGACTAGTAGACATCAACCATAAAAATTAATTCTTACAGATAAATACAAGGTCAAGAAAAATGACGCACCATGATTACCGTCACAAATTGCTCCCAAGACATTTTACAAACCATGCATTTTAGATCGGCATACAACATATAAAGCACTCAAGTAGAAGGCCGTAGTGCCTCTAGTGGAAACAGTATATATTATCATGAATGCACCCGAATTGGGCATGTATATCTCATCAATCTAGACTGATCTTACATCAGCATATAGAGTCGTTCTCAATATTTAGGTTGAATATAAATGCATTAATTTCTCACTTCAAATATTTCTCAAACCATTCCAACATTTTTGTGTGTGCCAATTCAGCATTTGTTACAGCAATTTCATCATTCTGATCGTATCTTACAGTCCAGCCATGAGCAACTCCAGGATAGATGTTCACAAAGCTATCTACCTGCAATGAAAAAGGATGCAAAGTGTTACACGCATCATCTTTTAACAACTAAACAAGTTTCTCTTTAATGAAAAAATGTTAAAAACATTGCACATAGAATATAAAAGATCTCTCCTCTAAGGGATATATTGAATCACCCTTCAGGAAATCAGGTGGCTGAACACAACTTTGGATGCAAGTTGGGACATTATGCGCTGTGATAATTTTTTTAAAACCGCTTCTTGCATAAAGTTTCATACAAGGGCTCTCATGATGTTTAAATTTTTAGCTGCTAAAGGATAATGCACGATTGGACGCTGCCATATAAAAGCACTTTTTCCGTTGCAACTTATATTCATCAATAGGCTTGAAGTCCATCCTTAAACACTCTTTTCAAGACAAGCAAATTTCATATGACATCAATATCATAATTTTCTGGTAGGGTATACTTTCTTATTAGTTTCATTAGCTATGAGCACATACAGCTCATATAAGACCAACGTTTCCCTTATGTTTCAATAATTTTAAGACATTCATGGAGGCCAAGCTAGTTATTTCTCCTTGCATAGGCTTGTGATGCCCCTTCAATCATCACTGGTAGTTTCACACTACAATTTGCATTCTTGAAGTCCAAGGAACCATTTGAATCATTGGGTTTCTTTTATTTTTAGAAATGTATCTTACATCATGAACTAAAGAAAAACATTATTCCAACAGTATTGTAGGAAAACTCTCCCTAGATAGACCAAAAAGAGCTAACATCTAAGCCTACACCCCAAGAAGCATTTACTCAACGTCCTTCCAAATACAGTTGCTTTTAATATTAACAAGTTAAGCCAGCTCCTCCATGAAAATTTCAACTCCCCTAAGCTGAGAGTGAAGGGTCCTCATAAGAACTAGCCTTACACAGAAATCAAATAGTAATCAACCAAATTGTGTGCCATGAAAATTTGCAGGTTTCCCTAATCATCCAACTATAGCCAAGAAGAGAGCCTTGCCAACCAAGGCAAGATTGAATAAATAATTAAATTCAACTTGAATGCAAGAACTAAAGGTTTTGGTACAAGGATATCTCCAAGCGTAAGAAGCGTGATCAACAATTTCCTCTGTATCACAAAACCTGTATCAACAATATGTACACCACTATTGTGAAGACTTGTCTTTACTGCCAAACCTTGGTGGAGCAATAATCATCCCAAACCATTTTGCTTGTAGTAAGATCAATATTTCTAAATAGATTGACATGGTACCCCCATCTCTTGTTCAACTGAGGAGCAAGTTCAGAAGTGTATCTCACAAAATCACAGAGATCCTTCATTACACAGTTGAAAAAATATTAAAAACCTTTTCCATCAATCTCTCTCAAGTCTCTCCAATAAATCTGACTGTTGGAGCTGCATTTGAAATAGAAAGTTTTCATGGATTATTTTCTTGTTCTTGGTGAACAGATTTATCTGATCCCTTTAACTTTTAGGCTGTATTCATGGTGTTCTCTGATATAGATTAAGTTTGGTTTAATCATGGACGATCAGTCATTTCCTAGGATCCCTAACATGGGCCAAAAGAGAAATGGCCTAGTTCTATTCAAGTGCAGATTTAATCTGATAACGTACTGCTAGACAGAAACTAGTATATTACAGCAGATATGTATGCAGAAATAACAGTAAATAAATGCAGCTGAACACCAAAGCTATCGCGCAGGACTGATGATACAAAACATAGAGAAGTATTTCAATTTGTATGAAACTAAAACCAAATAATTTTAGTCTTTCATCACAACTTTTCACAACTAACACTTTATAACTGCTACTGATTATAATTTTATAACTTGTGTTAATGTCTTCAATTCAACCTTCAAGCAAAACAGCAGGAAATGAGCCCTCTTGAACACACAACGCAGGTGGTACTCCTTCCAAGTCTTTGTATTTCCAAGTAAAACTTTCCTTATTGTTGCTATGGTTAATTCTGCATCCAATGTGCTCCTGTTTAATTTTTTAGGCCTTCACTTGTCCTAAATTGTCCTGCATCCATAGTTGATGGATTCCTCATGTAAAGTCATAAGCTAGTTGATTATTCAACTCTGCTTCTCATATACTGTAATTCCATGTAAAGTCATAAGCTAGTTGATTATTCAACTCTGCTTCTCACATACTGTAATTCCAAAATATAGAGCATAATTACTTATGTTATGTCCTACCCTTTGGATTCACTTTGAAATACTGTGTGGTTTATCTATTCCACTTCAAAGAAAATAACGCTTTAGTATGGTGGATGAACTCCTCCATTTCTAGTAGGCTTAGTTTTTACTCGAGATTCCATCTCCAATTGATACTGGTATAAGCATTTCATACCTCTCCATTTTCCAATATAGCAGTTGTTGGTTGAAGTAATAATCATCTTCTGAACAAACAGTATATGTAATACTCCTACATCAGGTTCAAATTGATCTTCATCTATAGCTGAGCCAACATTGTAACTTGATTGTTTTTTACCATTTACTTAATCTATTAGTGTGTTCAGCATAAATTGGGCGCATCCAATTTTAATGGCAAATGTCTTCTGTTCCCAGTTGCATATGGCATTGATTTGTTCCAACCATGATATGACAACTGTGTTCTAGCAGTCACAATATCTTGACTTGGTAAAACATCAACTGGGTCAATATTAATCTGATTGCCTATTGTCAATCAAAATTGGTTTCGTAACAACGAGGGTTTTCACAATTTCTTCCATGACTCTTACAAAATTATGTCCATCCCTAATCCTCTGATTATAGTATTTATTATTTTTCAATTCTAGATCACCTACCTTAACTGTTAATTTGGCATCACATATTTTCCTAACATTATGTTGGCGTATAGCACATAATACATCTTTTCCAAGTTAAGTTTCATCAAGGTTAATCTATAGGCCTAGGTTCACTTGCAAATACTTAAGGATGATTCTAGAATATCCCATTTATCCTAGTCAAGTAGGTAGGTGTAAATATACACTTCGGACTTGGTGCATTGTTTCTATGCCCCAACCTTACCTAGATTGATTAGGAGCTATTAGTTGTTAAATTAGAATTGAATGTCACATAAGTAAGTTTTCAGCTTAGCTTGGAATCTCATTTAGCACCTCTGTTATTCTCTCTTAATTAGACTACCTAGAACACTTGCATATTTGAAGGTGCACATTACATAACAATTATTAGAGTCTGCGGTTAGTTTTTTGATAGATTTTTATACTCTAACCGTTGTCTTTTTTAATACAAATTGTCTCAATATTTATTGCAATGTGAGGTGTTTATTTGTGAGTTAGTTCCAGGATGTAAGATCTTGTGGCTTGCTTACAAAGTGTCTAAAACTCAACATGCCAGAGCCAAAGGTCAACTTCTTTTTTCCACCTCAAAGGTGCTTTCTAGAGTGGTTCTGACCCCACCATCAACTGCAGAAAGCATGGTATTTTACTGAGGAAAAGAAAAATAACTCTGTCAGTTACCCCAGGAACAACCATCCCAAACTACCTTTCACAATAAAATTCAGATTCAATGTACAAACACTATAATAGGCATGCAAATATTCTATTATGCTAACAATGAACTTTAAACTACAAACAATGAGCCTGAAATTATCTTGCCAATGCTCTGCAAGACTCATTACTAAAGCCCATGTACACTATTTTTACGTATAGCAGTACAGGGTGTTAAGTAAGCCAGTGTGAACACACCTGAGGCTCCATATGAATAGTAATCTGACATGCAAAATGCACGCATCAGCCTCCAACTGAATAGTGGCAGGCACAACTACTTGGTCAACTAAATTCACACCTACAAGTGGACATGTGTGTACTCAAACCATTGGTTAGGAAACCAAGGTTGAGTTTACCTAAATTAAAATTATAATAGTTAAGTTTATCTAGGTTAAAGCTTTGACATTATTTTTATGCTAACAGGAAAACCCTCCTACGTATGGATCAGCATCCTTTTGTAGCTAGTAGATAATTATTGTTTTAAAGATGATACTACAGTTATGTGGATTTAAAAGCATGTTCATTACTGCATCTTTTGATTTGAAAATGTGTCCCAAGGTAGATCTCATTAGCGATATCATTCTATCATTTTTCTCCAAGTGCATATTTTGTTCTCATACAGATCCTTTCAGCTGTCTACGGAATCATGCCAAAATAAACTTTCTTCATATGGTCTGAAATTTTCCAAGAAGAGTGCTATTGTCTAAATCAAACTCTCAATACTTAAGTGAAAGCTCTAAATCATATGATCCTTAATGAGGGCTGTACTACTTAGGTGAAAGCTTGTTATCCTTCTGTTCTTCCAGGTCATCCACTTATATGGTTATAACTTATAATTGCACAAAGACCAACTCCTATTTTAAAATTTCATTCATTGTGGTGCTGATCAACTCTCTGCTTCATTATGTTCTGCACCATTGCCAAGTTCTCCCTCAAACTAGAGAGTACCTCTTGCTAGTGTTGAATAATACCCATATAGTGCCGAAAACAGAGACATTTTGGATGAAGCGTGGAAAGAAGGTTTATACCACCATTTTGCTAGAGGCAACCATTGCACCCATCTCTCCAGTTAATCTAAATAAAAACAATAGAATTAACCCTCCAAACACATGTTAGCCACCTTAATTTGACCATTTGATTGGGGATGATATGATGAGCTACAAGCGAGTACTCAAACAAGAGAATAAATTAATCCAAAAATTGTTGGTACTTATAGGACCATGATCACTTACTATGATTTTTGGGATCGCTATAGCTTCTAAATGGTCCAAAAAAGTTGTTGCTACAGTATTTGCTACAAATAACTATGACAAAACAAAAAAATATGCATGATTGGAACAACAACCATGATGACATTTTTCCCTTCGAACTTAGGCAAACCAGTAATCAAGTCCATGGATAACTATGCCCACCTTGGGCTCACAATAGATAAAAATTACAGAAGACCGGAAATATAAATTATCTCCCCCTTGTTTTCCCAAAATACCATGCATTCTACCACAAATTTTGGACATCTCCTTTGAGCCCTTCCCAAAAGAATTTATTAATTGATTCTATGATAGGCCTTCAAGAAGCTTGAATGCCCAGCTATTGGAGAAGCATGGATCTCTACTAGAACGTTGAGCTTAAGGGTTAAGTTCTTACAAAAGTACATGTCCTAGTACCATAGAGCATCTCCTTTGTAGGTAAATTTATCTAACACGCTTGGATCCTATTGGAGCTTGTGACAAAGATTGTGTATTTGTGTCCTCCATTATTGTGCCTCGTCCCCCCAATCTACCTACAATAGGAAATGGCACCCAATAATGACTATTGGTTCATTCCTCCCAGCTAGATCATCAACCGCAACATTCTCCTCTCATTTCTTGTATATGATCTCAAAGTCATATCTCAACATCTTTGTGACCCATTTTTGTTCTTCTAATGACAACCTCTATTCCAAAATATATTTGAGAACATCATGAACCATTTGAAACTTAAATTGTTTTCCCATTAGATATGATCTTTTGTTTGATCACATGAAAGAAAGCCATCATTTCTTTCTCCTAAATGGGCTTCAACCAATTCTTACCTTTAAGTTGGCAACTGTCAAATGCAATTCCTTCTTGCTTGAGTACAGCTCATATACCATACCCTCAAGCAAAACATTCTGCAATTAAGGTTTATAAAAACGCTGAGGTAGCTAAAAGTAAAGTGGTGCACATGGCTTCCTTTAGCTTCTCAAATGCCTTGTTGGTTGCCTAAATCCACTGGAAGGACTCATTTAGGAAAAAATTGAACATCACTGCTATGTTATTGTGATATTTTGCAAATCGACGATAGTAACTTATAAGCCCTAAGAAATTTGATAGTTTCTTGAGGGTCCTAGGCACTTTCCACTCTTCAATGGCATTGTTCTTGTGAAGGTCCACCTTGACACCCTTATGCAAAACAATATGACAAAGGTAATCCACCTCTTTGACACCAAAAACGCACTCAAATAGCATAGCACTAATGCTTTTCAAAAGTGTCTAAAACCTGATTCACATGTTGCAACAGTTCCTCCCAAGTTTTCCTAAATATTAAGATGTCATCAAAATATACCAAAACAAATTTCCATTGAAATGGCCTAAAGATTGAGTTCATTATACCTTGAAATGTAGATGGCACATTTTTTTGGCCAAAGGGTGTCATTAGAAATTCATAGTGGCCCTCGATAGGTTTTGGAAGTTGTCTTACGTATATCATCTCAAACCCTAATTTGATGATAACTAGAATGGCAATCAAGTTTGGTAAAACAAACAACCCACTGTAGCACATCTAACAAAAATATCATCTCAAACCCTAATTTGACGATAACTAGAATGGTAATCAAGTTTGGTAAAATAAACAACCCAATGTAGCTCATCTAACAAATCATCAATTACTAGGATTGGAAACTTATCTTAGATGGTATACTTGTTGAGATATCTATTATTTGGACACGTTCATTGGGTATTGTCTTTCTTACACACAATTACAACTAGAGAGGAATAAACACTCTGACTGCACTTGATAATATCTACCTTTAGCCTCTTTTGTTAAAGGGCATGCTTTTTCTGAGTTTTAGAGTGAATTTTCAGAAGTTAAAGTTGATTTACAGTCAAAGGATACTTTCACAGGTTCAAAATTGAGTTTGGCTGAATTCTTCTTTCTTCCGTCTTATTCACTCATTTTAGTAGAGATTTGTTGAGTACTTAGCCAAAAAAATTCATTTCCAGTCTGATTTTTCACGGAATTTTATCTTTTTAACAGGTTGAAAGTGAAAATTTTTGAATAAAGGTCCAGAAAAATCAGATTTAAAATCTCCAAACTAATGTCAATTCTTTTCATATTTATTGCAGGTTAATGACCACCAGAGAAGAACCTTCGAGAAAGACCCAGATGAAGTTTGCCAGCAAAGGATTGCAGCCGGAATCAAAAATCAACTCCAAATGGAAAAACATAACGGATACCAATCTTGGACACAGATTTTAAAGACTTCAAGAAGAGAATGTACAGACAAGACAGACTCCTGCCGACACCCGTTGTTCGCTGGATGATGAGAAATGGCATTGTCCAAGAGGTTGGATTTCCACCAACTGTGGAATGTGTTGAATTGATGGTAGAGTGTGCCATTCACTACAATGCGCAAGAGAGGCAGATCATTGCGTTGGACAGGAGAATATTGGCTCATCTCGGAGAGTTGGCAATTCAAGAGGCATTTGGCATACCAACTTATAACCGGACTTCATACAAAACCAAGGAAGATGCCAGAAGACTTTATGAAGATTAGTTGGATCTGTGTGCAACAAATATTAATAAGTCATGGTTAGAGAAGTCGAGGCCTTCCATCAAGAAAATGCCAAAGAAATTGCTTCAAACGGACTTCAAGGAAGAGTATGGGGATATTATTTTGCTATTAAACAGAATAATGGGCAACCCCCAAGGCGCACCCTTTGAGACCTGGATGCATTACTTCATTGACAAGATCACCTCAGGCATCAAGATGTTCAATTGGTCCTAGATGATTAGTGACAATCTTCATGAGCAGTTAGTCAATTTGGAAAGGACAAAATCTTTTTACATGAGTTCCTACATCATCTACCTGTTGGCCAGAACTTACAAGTACACAGGATTGATCTGCATAGGCGTGGTAGGCAATGGTGAGAATGAATTCAAGTCCTATGATTATTATCCGCAGTTGCAGCTCAGTGAGAAAGCCCACTTCAGACGGATAAACGATGACTTCCTAATGTACATCACTAGAATATTACAAGGAGGAATTCATCAGAGGCTTACTCATGAGGCCAAGAGCTTGATTAGCAAATATGGATCCTGGTTTATCCAATTTCCAAGATTCACATACATAAAGATTCAAGGATTCACTGGATGTCCTTACCGACTTCCAATTTATCCTACCAATAGGATGATCTTGCTAGAGGTCCTTAGGCAATTGGAGACATACCAAAACCTCTAGAGGTCAAAGTAGAAGGCAGCCATTACCTTCCCATTCTTCATTGGAAACATGCTGGAGTCCTATCCGTCGGCACAAGCAGCTGAAAGTGCCAGGTTGGAGATGCAATGGTATCCATTCACATCTTACCGGTCCAAGGCCGATTTTGATCCTCGTAACCACATTGGGACCATGAATGGAAAGAAATATAAACATAAGGTAGACTTGGAGGACTTTTGGACAGATGTTGCAGATGAATATGATATCAGAAAAAGGTTATGGTCCAAATTGCCAGTGAACTTGATTAGAATGACCGAGCTTTGTCACATGCCTAATCAGCTAGAGGACGATGGAGAATATGTCCAGCCACACTATGATGAGAATTGGCCTCTTCCTCCTATGAAGTGGTCAGAACCTGAGCTCACAGATTTAATTACCTTAATGAGGCTAGTTGTCAAGTATTCGCAGTGGTGGGTTGACCAACAAATCCAGGAGTTAAGGCGAAGAAAATTGACTCTCACCTATGACTTACTAGGCGAGATGGAATCATATTCCTCAAACGCAAGAGTATCTCAAAGTGCTAAGTTGATTGAATGCACCAATTCTAGGAAAAGGAAGGAGGCAATTGATGACCTTATCAGGTCAAAAGGGAAGACGGCTATAAATGACGATCCTATTCAGAAGAAGAGATTGGAGCCATCCCATTCCGCCACATCCAGGAATGAGAATAAGGTGTTAATTATTAATGATGAATCATTGGCCAAAATGAGGATTCCTTCTCCTATACATGAAGGAAATATTGAGTCAACCTAGCCAAATGATGATGAGCCTCCATCTCCTACAGGCACAGAGATCCTTGAGTTCAAAGATGAAATGGATATCCCGAGTGAGGAATTTCAAGAGGGAATGATTTCCGCTCTTAGAGGAATTCAGGATATCCCATGTGGAGAAAATAATCAGGAAGAGGATGGCATTGAACAACCTTCTAACTAGTTGAAGGAAAGATTGAAGATAAAGGCACCAGTTGCGATTTAGGAGGAGGATGACACAACAGATTTCTTGGCCAGGTTAGAAAAATTTATTGCGAAGAAGCCCGCCAAGACATTCTCCACAATCCAAAAAGATGAAGTCGGCTGCCGTTCAGTACAAATTGTTGTTCCAACAATGGATAAGACAAGGGAGGATATTGCTCCCCATGAGTATTCCATTACTACTATTGACTTGGGTCCGACAACAAAAGGACAAGAGGTTGAGGACTTGGATAATTCACTCGCTACCATCAAGGCGAGGTTGGAAAAGGAAGTGGCAAAGAAAAGAAAATATAGAAAGGAGATTGAACGCTTGAAGGAGTACATTCAGCACCTAACCAAACCTCTCAATCAGGGCGATGCAGTAGCTCTTCCACTCTTAAACTCCTCGTAGGAAGTGGTCAAGGACTTTGAAGAAGAAATGGTCATAGCTAAAGAAACTAAGGAGTGGATGGTGAGCAAAAACGAGGAAGCAGCTATATTTATGGAAAGATTGGCATTGGCCTATGGACAGACTTCTTCTTTGCTCTCCAGACTCACAGTCATGATAGAAGCTTGGGACCACCTTCAGGATATTCAAGATAGAATCATTCCATGCCTTAAGAGTGCTGAAAGGAGTCTCGAAGCAGGAGTTGATTGATGGGAAGATAGTTGCAGCAAGCGCCGCATATGACTTCCACACTTGGTACTGGGCATTGACAGCACGAAGTGAGGCCTTGGAAAGAGTGAAGGCCGATGGAATCAGAACTGAGGAGCAGATTAAAGAAATTCAAACTAAGATTCTCCTCATAGTTGCGGATGTACTTGAGAAGGAGATCATCCGAGAGAATGACATGCAGCTGGAAAATCTAAAGCTTAGAGCTCAGGAGATCTTCGCCATCACTAGATCGGTCCTGAGGCAGATTTGACCAAGGAAGCAAGCTTCTTGTCTATCTGAGATGTCTTCCTGAAACAAGAATTGGAGTGGGAGAGTGCTTTTGCTAGATGCGTTGAGGACTTGGATGGATTGGAGTTCAAGGTAAACATGTTGCCACATGTCATGATGGAGGAGGTCATCTCGATCGTGTCTAGGTTCATTGAACATACTGTCGCTCGAGAGGATAAGGATGCACTCCCTTGAAGATAGCTCCTCGTGCCACTTGTCCTACATTCATTTGTTGTTGATGCTATTTTGGGAAACCCTAATAGGGTTATCATATTTTGATCTCGGTCGTTAATCTTGAATTAATCTCAGCTTTTCTGTAAATGCAATCAAATCTTTCCTAAAATTGAGATCCTAATACCTAAGGGCAAAGACTAAGTTCGAATTTCTGAGTAATACAATTATAAGTTAAAATGAACTTTCTAGAATTTCTTCTAACTGCGATTTCCAGATTTTCTTCTAACTTCGATTTCCAGATTTTAGATTAAATGTGAATGTGCTGATTGCAGAACATTATCTGATTTCTATGTTTGCATATCAAAGAAGTAACTTCTATTTGTAAGAGGAGAGACCCGCCTACAAGGGATGCGTCCCTTGAGAGGACGTGTCTCCACGTGTGGAGACACGTCCACTCAAGGGACGTGTCCCTTTGCGCGCGGGTTTCCTCAACAGTCATTTACCATTTGTTTAAGTGTGTATTAACATACACACCCTTCTACATGATGGCGTATGAACTTAAGAGAATTCCGATTTCACATGAATACAGAAAAATCACGGGAATGATAGAATTTAATATGACTTCATAATTTCAATTTTAATTGATCTTTATAGAAATATCATAACATGTATGATAATTTCGATCACTTATGAATGACAATGATACTTGCATCATTGTCATTCATATCTGACCGAAGCTATCACACATTAACACTCCCTCTTAGCTAGGGAAGATATTTCAAATCAAATAAGTCAAGATATTCTCTTTACATGTGATATGATATGTTTTCTCAAAGTTGTCAAGTCACATGACATTCTTCATAACACATTTTGACATTTCTCCACTCCCTCTTTAACTAGGAAGAATAACTTCCAAAAGTGATATCACCTAACTCGTGATATCAGAAGATATGATATGCTTCTGAAAGTGTCAAGTCACATGACATTCTTCATACATATCTTCATTATGGTATGTGCACTAACATCAAGCCACATGATGTCTACCATAGATCATGGCATATCCACAAATATACTCATCCACCATGATCATCTCTTATGGGTCACAATGACCTTCAGATATCAAGTCTCATGATATCCATCAAGGTGTCTAAGAGATACTATCATGACATGTCTATAGATATCATGCCATATGATAGTTTTATCATTGTAGAGTCGTCACTTTACAATGTCAAATACAAGTGTTCATTATCAGAAAGATCGTCACCTTTCAATAATGTACACAGGAGGGGTAGGCCCATAAAGTCATGGAGTCACACACATGACACAAGAGTTTACACATTAAACATCTTTATATATTAGTACAATTTATAAACAATTTGTATTTCAAACATAAATAACAAATTACATTTCAACCATACCAAGTTTTTTCCTGAAATGTTCTACCTTGATCCGGGAGAGAGGCTTGGTGAGAATGTCTGCAGTTTGATCATTTGTACTAATATACTCCAACTGAATCACTTTCCTTTCCACCATATCTCTCACATAATGATAGGGGATCTCAGTGTGTTTAGATCTGTCATGAAAGACAGGATTCACAGAGAACTTTATACAACTCTTGATTATCACAATGAAGGATTCAAGGGCTCACCAAAGAGTCCCATAATCAATCTACGAAGCCATACTGCTTCTCTTGCACCCATTGAGGCTGCAATATATTCAGCTTCTGTTGAGCTTTGTGTAACTAATGATTGTTTTCTACAAATCCAAGAGATCATAGTTGATCCCAAACTAAAACAGCATTCTGATGTGCTTTTTCGATCAGTTACACTCCCGGCCCAATCTGAATCTGAGTACCTAGTAGATCTAATGGATCATTTTTGTAATGAAGCCCATATCCAATGGTGCCTTGAAGATATCTAAAGATATGTTTTACAGCCATCAAGTGAATTTCCTTGGGTTCACACATGAACTGGCTGAGGGCATTTACAACATAGCAAATATCAGGTCTGGTGTTAACCAGATACATCAAGGATCCAATCATCTGTCTGTAAAGGGTCGGATCTGCACATTTGGATTTTGCTGCTGCTTCTTTCAATTTGTGAAGGTTGGTTTCCATGGGTGTGGACATTGGTCTACAATCCAACATTCCAAATCTTTTCAGAATGTCAATAGTATACTTCCCTTGATTTAGTATAATACCTTCTGATTTCTGCCATACTTCCAAACCGAGGAAGTAGTGAAGAATACCCAAGTCTTTCATGTCAAATTCAGAGATTAGATCTTGTTTCCCTTGAGCAATGAGGTGATCTTCCCCTGTTATTAGCAGGTCATCAACATATAAAATAATTATAAGCATATCACCTTTGATTACCTTGAAGTATAGATTGGAGTCAGCATTATTCTTGGAAAATCCTAATTCCAAGAGATAGCTGTCAATTCTTTCATACCAAACCCTGGGAGCCTATTTAAGTCCATAGAGAGCTTTCTTGATCCTGCACACATGTGAGTTAGATTTATGTATCAGAAATCCTTCAGGCTGTTCCAGGTAGACTTCCTCTTCAATGGTTCCATTCAAGAAGGCAGTTTTCACATCCATTTGGTGGACCTTCCAACCTTTAGCTACTGCAATGGCTAACACTTTTCTTACTGATGTATAGCGGGCAACAGGTGCAAATGTTTCTTCGTAATCAATGCCTTCCTTTTGTGAAAAACCTCTAGCCACAAAACGTGCTTTATGTTTTTCTATACTACCATCAGCAGTATGCCTGATTTTAAGAGCCATTTAGAAACGACAACAGATTTCTCTTTTGGTCTGGGCATTATGTCTCATACATCATTCTTTAGGATGGATTGATATTCCTCCGTCAATGCATCCTTCCAAGCTTGATGTTGGAAGACTTTCTTCCTGAGTGATCCTTTAGGTGCTGCAAGATCCTCTGCTTCTTTGATTATCTTCCTTGCCCAAACTGGTCTCTTTCTGCCAATGTCATGTGTGTCCTCATTTGAAGTGGTAGGAGATTTAAGTGGCATTTCCTCAGGATGCTCCCTTTGAATCTCAGGGGTAGGTTCCATTTCAGGTATCCTAAGGAAATAGATCTCTGTCTTATTTTGAACTTTATGACCTTTTGAATGGTTTTAATGTTGAGGTCAAACAACTTGTGAACTCCCTCTAAATTCCAGCACTCATGTAGAGTTCCTTAAGATGTAGGTTTCTATTATACATTTTAAGGTTTTATTTTCTTTTCTAAGACACAACTTTTACAAGATCCTCCATGGGATGTTTTTTTTTTTTTTTGTTTAAATAGTTGAGTTTTAGATCATGCTAGAGTTTTCCCATCCATAAGGGTAACTCTAAGTCCATTTGTCTTTTAGAACACAAGGTCTTCAGATTCATGATCTGAGATTGTCTTTCCTACTTTGGCAAAGGATGCTTGTTGTTTAGATCTGTCAGGGCACTTCATTGCATAGTGACCATATTGATCACATCTAAAGCATTGTACTTGAGAGATGTCTTTTCTTTTAAAAGATTCCTTTGCATTGGAATTTCTCTTTCTTTTAAAATATCCTTTCTTGTAGGAGTTTTTCTTGTTCCTTTTATTAGACGTTGTGTTGAGTACATGAATGTCTTCATCTATGTTCTTTTGTTTATTTTCTTTAGAGGAGAGTCTTGTTTCTTCTTGAAGGCAGTCAGTTCTTAGCCTATCAAATTTAGGGAGTTTAGATCTCGCACTTAATCCTTGAACGAATGACTCCCATGAGTTTGGTAGGCCTCCTAGTGCAATTAAGGTTAACTCTTTGTTGTCAATCTGATATCCAATTGTGGATAATTGATCCCTAAGTTCAATAATCCTCATGAAGTATACATTAATGGACTCCCCTTCATTCATTTGAGCATTGTTGATTTGTTGTTTTAATGCTAAAGTCCTACAAGTGTTATTGATCTCATAAGTACTCTCAAGAGATTTGTACATAAGGTATGCAGTTTCATGTTTTGCTAAGATAGGCACTATATGATCCCTTACTGCATCTACAAGGATTTTCATGGCCCTTTCATTGTTTTCGATCCATTGACTTTTCTCAGGTTCAGACTCAGGTTCCCTTTTATTTTCTCTCACAAGTGAGTCTAGTTTATTCTCTTTTAGGATCATCATGATTCTAAATTTCCATGATGTAAAGTTATCTGCTCCTGCAAGACGATCTTCAAATCTGATCATAGTTGTCATTATGAAGAATGTAAATTCGAAAAAATACGAATTTCTTGAGCAATCTGACTTTTAGATTTGATTTGGATTCACACAACGTGGCTCTGATACCATGTAGATGTAATCAAATCTTTCCTAAAATTGAGATCCTAATACCTAAGGGCAAAGACTAAGTTCGAATTTCTGAGTAATACAATTATAAGTTAAAATGAACTTTCCAGAATTTCTTCTAACTGCGATTTCCAGATTTTCTTCTAACTTCGATTTCCAAATTTTAAATTAAATGTGAATGTGCTGATTGCAGAACATTATCTGATTTCTATGTTTGCATATCAAAGAAGTAACTTCTATTTGTAAGAGGAGAGACCCGCCTACAAGGGATGCGTCCCTTGAAAGGACATGTCTCCACGTGTGGAGACAAGTCCGCTCAAGGGACGTGTCCCTTTCGCGCGGGTTTCCTCAATAGTCATTTACCATTTGTTAAGTGTGTATTAACATACACACCCTTCTACATGATGGCGTATGAACTTAAGAGAATTCTGATTTCACATGAATACAGAAAAATCACGGGAATGATAGAATTTAATATGACTGTTCATAATTTCGATTTTAATTGATCTTTATAGAAATATCATAACATGTATGATAATTTCGATCACTTATGAATGACAATGATACTTGCATCACTGTCATTCATATCTGACCGAAGCTATCACACATTAACACTTTCATTTGTTTTCAGAAACTCTATATAAACTCTTATTCTCTCATTATTATTTTGTGAATAGAGTTGTATGAAATTGTTGCGTATAGCTGCTTCGGATAATAAAAGCTCATGTGCATGATTTTCTTTGAATCCTTTGTGTTATCAAGTGGTTGCATGGTTGCATATCTCCTTCAACAATAGATTAGATTTAGAATAGAATTTGATTTGAATGCATGTTAGATGAATGAAGGATTTGATAGTATTGATTCATGGTGAAATTTTCGCTCATACTTTCTTTGAATAGATGGCTTTTATTCAATGCGTAAAGTTAGCCTAAGCTTATAATTGTGGATGCTTAACTTTTGTCTAGATAAATATTGTTTGATTTGATGGTAACTATTCCTAACGTGAAAATCATAAGCACACCCCTTGAAGATTGCACCCACTTTGAGTAGTTGTCCTAGCGTGGTTATTAGTTTCACCTAGTTGACACCATCTCCTGAGTTCTTAGAAGTAGCGTAGAACTTCTAAACCCCTATCCTTTTGCTATTTTTTTGAAATCCCAAGTTGAAAATTCAGAAAAAAAAAAAAAAAAATTTACTATCAAGTTTGCCTAAGCCCTAACTTGTGAAAGATTTGTCAAACGTAAGTCCCTTTGTGTATTACCAGCATATCACAACGCCCATTGAGCTTATCCACACATCAAGGCCTAACAAAAGAAATCTTGGAATCGCCATATGATCTTCTCACAATCTTATCATACGCAGTGATTTTGTTCAAGAGAGGATAGTGTCTTTGGACATTTTATTCTGTGTTCGATGGGTAATAAAACGCACACCAACATAACCTTATATCCATGTGGGATCTAATGGATATCAAAAAATCTATTGGGTTAATCTAGGTGACCAAATCCTAACCATCAAAATTTCACATGTCTCCTTTTGGTAATAAGTTTTTGAGGTCCAAAATGAGTACAACAATGGGTTGAGGTTACACTGTATTTCAATCAAGACTAGTTTGTCCTAACAATTTACCTAATGGGGTTGTGAAATTGTATGTGAGACTAATAGTCTCTTGACCAAATATATAAGAGATGACAATTTCACATTGATGCTAGCCATTTCTCTTTTCATTTCAACTTCAATTTGTGCATACTCTTATTCAAATGGTGCAATTCTCCTTTCATTTCAAACTACATGTTGTGCTTACCCTCTTCCAAATGGAAAACTTTGTCATCTAATAAAGGCAAGATCTTATCAAAAGTCCCCCCTAATCCTAACTCCAAAACTATATCCTCTTTGTAAGGATTTTCCCCCAATATGTAGGAGTTCTTGCCCCAGCCTCTACTTTGTGGCCCCATCATGTTGAGGCTTGATAATGCAAAATTCAATTTTCATGTTGACTGAAATTCAATTACAATTTACAACATAACAAAGCAAAAAGCTTCGAAGATGGCATATGCTAACTAGAAAGTACCTTTCAAATACACATAATTATATTCTTAAGGGCATGCAACCAAGGAAGCAAAGAAAGCTAGCATTAAAGAACAAACCAATTGTTAAGGGGATGTGTTATGAGATAAGTATGCGATGTACTTCAAAGGGCACACATGGATCCATTTAGATGCCATGTAAGACTTGATGCTAACACAATAAAGCTCTTGTTGCTATGTCTATGGGGGCCTACATTGCACAAGGAAATGAAGCACTTATTGTTGGGGTGTGACACCTTCCTAAAGCTTAATGCTGCTATGGTCATCTATGTCCTAGTAGTCAATTGAAAGAAGAAAACTCAATTTCATTGGGCCATTCAAGGTAAATGCATCAATCAAGGTTCATAATGGTTGCCACTTCAAGAGAGGCTAAATGCTGCTATGGTCATCTATGCTAGGGAGTCAATTGAAAGACAAAACTCAATTTCATTGGGCCATTCAAGGTAATGCATCAATCAATGTTCATAATAATTGCCACAACATATCTCACCAAGTAGGAAGAAGTGAGAGCCATGCCTAACAATAGTGCTCAAAGCAAGACTCAATTTATCTACTATATAATAGTCATCAAGATTGACATATTATCATATTAAGACAAATTACAACCAATTAAGGTGGTCACTTTGTCATCCATGTGATTTGACTAGTGTTCCAAGACTTTGACTCACCTCGGAATCGGCAAGCCAATTTTTGACTGACTTTGACTTGGAGCCCAGACTCGGCAAAGGCTCGGCAAATTGAAAAACCCAAGAAATTTAGAGATTTTTAAGGATTTTAAACTTATTTGATGTACCCTTTAATAAATAAACCTTAAAGACACAATAACCTCATCAAATAGAAACTACTTTGATCGCATACACAAACATACATCAATCACATAAGTATAAGCACAAATTTTAGCTAAAGGAGATTTCACATTTAGATATATAAATATTGTCCAATGTATACAAAACTCATGGAATATGAAATCCATGGCATCAAAACAAATATCAAACCTAAAAATATAAGTCTATGGCTTAGAGGAGCTTGCATTACTCATCCCAACATCACCACAAGTCATGTGCTAGAGTCTAAGATAGGTCCTGGATGATGATGTAGCCATGATATTTGCTTGTGTCTCAATGATTGGTTTGTATATTCAAGTGAGGAATTTATTATTAAGTTTTCTTGAAGCCTTCAAGACTGCATGTTTTGTTGTCAAACTCATTAACAAACAAGAACGGTTAAGTAAAAAGGTAAATGGTTATATTCTAGTTGACCTTAGCTAGCATACCAATAGATGGTATTATTCTATGAGTTGCCTATGTAGGGCATTACTAATACATTTTTGAATTATGAAAATGGCATTTCTTGCCAACTATGACTTAACTTGTATTCAACAGTACAATGATTGTAGCATGTCAACTTTACCTATGGCCATCCTTGTTTACTAAACAAGTTTGTCCAATGTATGAAACAAGATAATCCTTGATTGTGGCTTTGACTATGAAGATGTAGAGATTTGCAACAGGGGATATGTGTTTCGTAGGTTTTATGATCATGATTCATCATTGACCTATTGCATGTTTAGACTTATAGTTTGATGGGGGTTTGGGGGTAACACCACAATGGGGTCGAGGGGTAGTGCCCCTCACGAGTGTCTGGGGCAGCGCCTCCAATGGAGTCAAGGGGCAACGCCCTTTGCGAGGGTTCAAGGGCAACACCCCCAATGGGATCTAGGGGCAATGCCTCGAGCGCACTCCCTATCATAAACCAAATAAAGACCTTCAAACCCACATAGACCTTCATGGCACACACCATTTTCATATTTTGTAAATCCTAGATGGGCATGTCATAAACCAAACAAGCATTGAACGATTGTAAATTCTTTTTAAAAAATTATTTAAAATGGCCAAGTCCCAGGCTCGAGACTCGCCCAGACTCAACAAATCTAGCGAGTACTCGGAGCCTGAGTCTCCCACACTCATTGAGCCTATCTCGGCTCATGACTCGCCAAGTTTGGGCAAGTTTGTGTGATTCTTGGAACTATGGAATTGACACCTAATAATGGATATAAGATATTTGACTCATTGTCCAACCTGTAATATCCAAGAGATAATAAAGTGTTTATTTCAGCTAAGCTGCCAATTCAGGTTCAAATTGTAGTTACAAGGTTCAAGTGGAACATCAATTGGCAATTTGTTTTGGGCCCCAAATTCATTAAGGATTAGGTATGGCCATCTAAAACATATAAATATATTTTAAAATAAAAGACTATATCCAAATAAACAAAATTAATTATAATATGCATATTTAAACAAAGTTAACCATAAAACATTACTATTAATTGAAGGGTATAACTTCATTTCTATTTTTGGAACCGATGGAACGCAAGAAGCTGAAGAGTAATGAGAAAGTGTGGCGTGTGCTGGAGAAGGGTGGCATCACGAGCTACTTGGAAAAACTTCACGGAAAGGATCAGGAGATCACCAAGCTTTTTGCGAAGGGTTGGAACAATGGCAGGATAAAACTCTTCAAGAGAAAAGTGGTGATTGATGAAAAGCTAAAATCTGATGTCACTAGGATGTCAATGGAGGGGCTTAAGTTCTATAGGGACCGAAAGCTCTCCGACCAGGCGATTAAGAATTTTCCTAAGTCTGATAAGGGGAGGAAGGATCTTGTTGTGACCTTTTCACACATCACCCCATCCAAGATGGGGACCCCCTAATTTTTGCTCCATCCTGGTCTTTTGGCTTTGGTTCTCTCCGTCTCTGGTCTTTTGTCCTTCCGGGGGTGTCCCGTTTGACCTCAGTTGAAGTAATTGACAAATTTAGGGTTGCTATCCTTTGGGCCCATCCGAGGTCAGGATTGAGTTACGCAGGTGAAATCTAAGTGCAGCAACACATTCAGAAAGCTCAAGGCAAAATCCCCCTGAAATCTCACTGAAATCTGACAACTTACTATTTTTAGTAAGTACCTAATTTAAGGCTTGTTCCTCAGGATTTCGGGATTCTAATGACTTCAACACAATCAGGCAACTTCAAAGTGCCTACATATGGAATTTGAACAGATTCAGACAACTGGCTATTTTTAGCAGTTCAGCCTTCGGAGGCTATTTTCAGGGTTTAGACAAGCAATTCTCCAGTGAATGACAGGAGAATTGATCTGGGTTTTCCAAGACCTTCGCGGCGGTGTAACATGCAAATCAAGATGGTAACTTTCAGAGTTCAGCCTTCTGAGGCTATTTTTAGAGTTTGCATGCAAGAATTTTCAATGCATGTCCAGATATTCCATGTGGGTTTTGCGAGAGCTTCGTAGTGATATGACATGCAAGTGGATCGGATCAGTTTTCAGGGACTTACTATTTTTAGCCAGTGCCAGAACTTTGACCAGTTTTTTGGGTTTTTCTGGGTTTTTCAAGATCCCACGGGCACTGTGACATGCAAACTCGTCCGACATCTGATAGACCTCTTTCGGGACACTTACTATAAATAGCAACTTCAGTCCAGCAGCCACCTAGCACTTCATTCCAGCAAGCAGAACGACAAACAGTACAAATCAAGAGCAATCGGAAACACATGCAAGTCAGATTAGGGTTTCCCTGCCATGTCTAAAAATAGATGAAGCGAAATGCAGAGATGTCAGAACGAAGCACGCCACCATGATCAGCATCCTTCAAGGTACATGCTGGCAAAATTTGAGCGGAATCGGAGAACTTACTATTTTTAGTAAGTCAGGGCACGGCTATAAATAGCAGGTCTGCACCCAAGGTTGGCATCAGCACGACACCCAAGTTATCAGGATCAGGCGTTGCAAGTTTCAGGTCAAGCGGAGCTACTGAAGCAGGCAACTTTGAAACTTACTATAAATAGCAGGTGGCTAAAAATAGCGCGTCATCACTAGAAGCAAGTATGAACAAGTCTCTCACAACATCAAAAGCAACTGGAGCGAATTTCAAAGCAAACAGAGATACGGAAATTGATCAATTCTAGGGTTTGCTAAAAATAGCAAATGGCTAAAAATAGCATGTATTGTGCCGGATAAGATGTGAACAGGATGGCAACACCAAGTGGAGGCACAACCACGCCAGTTCCAGTTCAGAACAGCGCGAAAATCAATGAAACCCTAATTTCTCCTAATTTTACTAAAAATAGAAAGCCAGAACAGGGTTAGGGCATTGGAAATTCATAAATGATAACTGGCATTAAACACCTTCATACACGCCCAGGAGAAATGAAAGATTCAAAAGTTCTAAGTGTGAGATTTCCTTAAGCAAAGGTGAAATGCGCCTTCAAGAGGAATAGAAATTCTGCTAAGGCAAGAGATCTTCCTCCTCATACCCCCAAATGTGCCTAAGGGAGGTGAAAAGTCACCATAGGCGTGGAATTTTCCCCCTCACACCCCAAATGCGCCTAAGGCAAGGAAGTTTTCCCCTCTCTATAGCAAATGCACCCAAGGGAGATGAAGAGCCACTTGATAAGGGCGGAATTCCTTCTAACACTAGCAAATGCGCCCAAGAGTGGAAGCATCATAGGCTAAATGCGCCCAAGGAAGCTGAAGGGTCACAAGATGGCATTTTTCCTTTGCAAATGGCAAATGCGCCCAACATGGAAGTAGCCTAGCCCATATGCGCCAGAAGGAGGTGAAGAGTCAAGGCAAAATGTGGGGTGATGAAGTGGAAATGCGCTCAAGTGAAAGTCTAGTGTGTGAAGTGCGCTAGAGGGAGATGAAAGGTCAAGTCAAGGCGTGGGAATTCCTCTTCTCCATGGCACATGTGCCCAAGGTAAAGTATAGAGGGTGAAAGGTAAAAGGGTAAGAATATGAGATGCACTTGAAGGTGAAGGCTAAAAACGTAGAGGATGAAATGTGCTTGAAGGTGGAAGTCCACTATGGCATATGCGCTTGAGGAAGGTGAGGAGTCACCATACGCCAAAGGGGAAATAATGCTAAGGGGGTGTGATTTTTTTAAAAGGACCAAGGATTGTTTATTTTATTTTCCTCTTCACATCATGAAGTGCGCCTAGTGAGTGGGGACTTAAAAATGAAAATTGCTAAGTATGAAAAGGCTTAGGCATGGAATTGCCCAAGGGAGGAAATGAAAAATGACATGCTATATGCGCCCTTCAGAGTTGAAATTTATATTTTTAAATAATTCCTAAGGTATTTTCTAGAGGGGAAAATGAAGAGTACGAATGAAGATGGTGCTAATTTCCAGAGTTATGAAAATCTTCAAAAAGGAAAATTCTTCAGGGAAAAATCAAGAAAATTTGCCAAGGCAAAGAAGATGGGAAATTACAGGAGTGGAAGACATCCGGAGGATAAGATTAAAAACATTAGCCATTTTTATTATTTTTAAATAATAAAAATTAGAAGAACCCCTTCGTCCGGATACACATGAAAACAATGGATTTTGGGAAAATTGTTCTTCTAGGTATTAAACATTTGCAATTCAGAAGTGAGTCAAGCTTACTCCACGCCATGTCCACATCATTTCGATGGATATTTTTGCCCAGTGCCTATTTTAAATAAAATTCCGAAGGCAAAATTGAGAGGTTTCTCTAAGGCAAACGAGCAAAATGAATGAGAGGCATTTCGCTAGAAGTTTTGAGCTAGACAATTTTGCCAAAACGAAGACAAGATCAAATGACTTAGCCAAACGTTTTGAAATTGTTCAAGAAGTGAGTGATTTAATATTTTACGAAATCAAATGCGACGAGGCAGGCCTATGCAGAGGTGATGAATTCATAATTCTAGAAGATGCCTCAGATGACAAGTGTTACAACGGAGAAAAGAGAGGGAAAATGAATTCGAAAATTTGCTAAGTATAGCCTCTGCAGGAATTCAACCAGGCTATAAGATTTTAAAATCTTCGTCATTCCTCTCACCAGTTGCTGAATGCCAAAATATTGGCTAAGTGAAAGTACGAATTTTTGAAGAGATTGCAATTGCTGAGAAGTTCGAAATTGTGAGAGAGCTGAAGGAGAAGTGCAAATTTGCAAAAGTTGGAGTTGCTGAAGGAAGTGCGACTCAACTTGCTGAGGCTGCAGTTGCTGAGAGGCACGAATTCCCAGATTGAAGTTGCTGCATTTGCTGAGAAGGTACGAATTTGCCAAAGGTGAAGTTGTTGAATGCTGAGGTATGACTTGAGAAGAAAGTTTGATGGTTGCTGAAAGTTGCTAAGTTAGAAGGAAAAGTACGAACTTCAAAGAGGAGGTTTCAAATTTGTTGAAAGTAAATTGCTGCAAGCAAACATTTCCAAGTATTTGGCCTCGTGTTGCTGCAACCAGAGAAGAAACTTCTAAAAACGTTGAAGTAAACAGGCGTAGTTGAGGTTTGCAGCAAAAAGTGACAAAGTGTTGCAACCTTTTTATTTAAAGATCTGCTGGCACCCTCAAAAGCGATATATTGTTTTATAAAATCTTGTTTTCTAACGACTCTCTTACATTTTTGCAGAATGGCCGAATCAAGCAGAAGAGCTGCAGGCAAAAACAACCACACCGAGTCCAGACAGGCTGTGATCAAGAAATTGGGCAAGTCATTCTTGCCAGAATCCAAATTTTCATCAAAACTCAACAAGCTAGCTGACACAAACTTAGGCTCATTCAACATGGAAGCATTCAGAAGGAGGATATTGGGGACTGGAGGCCATCACCCGTCAGTGACTTCGCACAGTATTGTCAGAAGTGGATTGTATGCAGCTGCCAACTTTCCGCCAGCTATCCGGTGTCCGGAACTCATCATGGAATGCGCCTACCACTACAATGCAAAATAGAGGACGGTCACTTCGCCAGATGGCAAGGTGTTGGCTAACTTGACACCTGAAGCGATCGGAGAGGCATTCGGGATTCCAGCTCATGAGAAGATGATCTACAAGACAAAAGAGAGAGCTGGAAAGATGTACTCATCCACCATAGACCGATGTGCTGATTTGATAAACACTAGGTGGATGATTAAACCCAAGCCAACTCGCACTAAATTGCCCAAGCAGATAGTCTCAGAGGACTTGAGACAGGAGTTCGGTGATCTCATTATGATGCTGAGCAGAGTTGGAGGTTGCCCCCAAGCGTTCATCTTCGAACCTTGGATGTTCTATTTTGTCAACTTGGTGTTAGAGGGAAAAGATTACATGGATTGGGCACTGATGATCAGTGATAACATACATGAGCAGCTTCGTGGCGTGAGGAGAATGAAGACATTTTACATGGGCTCCGACCTTGTCTATATGCTGGCTCGCATGACGAGATACAAAGGAATCTCCTACAAAAAACCAATCGGTTGTGGTTCCCATCAGTTTAAGATATATGAGGCTTGTCCACAGTTGCATCTGACAAGCACAACTAATTACAAGAGGGTTAATGATGCCTTTACAATGCATATCACGAGTACCTTGCAGCAGAGAACCCACCACAGAATATCAAGGGAGGCACAAGAAATGATTGAGAAATTCGGATGTTGGTTTATCCAATTTCCAAAATTCACCTACATAAGGCTGGAAGGATTTTCCTCCTATCCATACAGATTGCCTCGGTATCCCACAAACAGGATAGTGATGCTGGAAGTATCTAGACAACTGATTGCCTATGATAAGATTCAGAACAAGAAGAAGAAAGGTAGACTCGGATTCCCGATTACTATGGGAAATTCAGATGAAATCTGCCCATCGCTGCAAGCAGCAAGAGAGGCAGAAGCGGAGCTCCAATTCTTCCACCTTTCCTATCACACCAACAGGCATTACTACGATCCCCACAGAAACATCAAGTGGATATTGACAGAAGAGTTCAGGCACAAGGTGCAAATCGAGGACTTTTGGGCTAGTGCAGTGGATGAGATCGAAGTCAGAAAGAGGATGTTCTCTCGGATACCGTTAGGGATGGTCAGAGAGTGTGAGATCAACTCAGTGCCAGACCAGATTGAGGAAGATATAAACGTAGTACAGGCTGACTACGAGACAGTAAGAGATACACCTTTGCCACTCCCAGATTGGTCTGAGCCAGAGATCACTGACTTGGATACACTTTGTATCCCAGTCTTGACATTTACGCGGAGTTGGGTAGAAAGGCATGTCAGCCGACTCAAGGGAAGGTCAATTCCCCTTACCTACAATTTTATGGGAGAGAGCAGATTACAGGCAACTAATCAGAGGAGACGGAGTAACCCAACTCCAGAGCCTAGAGGGAAGGAGCCAGTTCGACCTGAACCTGTGGTAGTTGAGGAGTCCATGCATACACCATCTCAGACACATTCTCCAAGCTTACAGGAGGTGTCGTTATTTGTTGATCAGAGGGAGAGATTGGATGTAGAGCAGACGGTGCAAGTGGAGAGTCAGCCACCTCGTAGAGAATCAGTGGGTCAAAGCATCAACATGCTCCAAGAAGATCATCAGCAGGAAAATCAGCAAGAGACAGATGAGGGGACGGCTACTGATACTCAATTTCAGCAGGAAATTGAGGCGGCTCTCGAAGGTGATGCTACTTCAGATCAGGATGCCTAGAGCTCGGGAGACACAGAGCCTATTGATGACGGTGAGCCTCGTCAGAACGATGGCAGAGGAGAGGTTCACGAGGTAGAGGCTGAAATAGAACAGCCTTTTATTATATCTGACATGCGGCAAGAGGTGCCAAAATGGCTAAGGGACAGAATGAGGCATGATCCCATGGATGAGACCGATCCCGCAGCCGAGATGGAGGAATTATTACAGAGGATCAACGCACCTCTAGCAAAGAAAAAGGCTAGGAAGTTCTCCAAAATATCCATAGATGAGGATGGATTCCGAACCTTGCATATGGCAATTCCTCAGGTAGAATGCGATAGAGACGAGGCCGTTCCTGAGAACTATGTTGTGACAACTATGGAACTAGGCCGCCCTACTGGAGCACAAGTGGTAGAGGAGTGCGATAATTCCTATCGGGCACTCAAGGATAGATTGTCCCATGTTGAGGGCAAGTACAAAAGGTTGAAGGTAGAGCACAAGACACTGATTGGCTACGTGCAACACTTGTCCCATCCTTGTGGGCAAGAGAATCCGGCAATTGAGCTTCCAGCTAAGTTTTCCAGGGAGTCAATCAGTGGGTTAGAAGATTTGAAGAGAATGGCACAGCAGGCAGACAAGTGGATCGCCAGTGTGCGTACAGAAACAGGAAAGTTCATGGAAGATCTTGCACATGCCTATGGGCAAGCTTCCGATATTATGGCCAGAATGGAGGCAGTTAACCATGCTTGGGGTGAGGCTCGCATCTATCAGACGAGAGTTGTTCTCCGTTTAGGAGCCTTGATGAGCATACCTCAACAGACTTTGGTTGAGGGAGGTGTTATCCAACAGGGAGATAGATACGACTTCGCCAGATGGTATTCTTCAGTAGTCACAGGCCGGGGATTCTATGATGCATCACAGGCAGATTCTGTCAGGGTCAGAGAGGCCATGACAAACATCTTAGATGGAATTCTCAACACGTTGGAGGCAATCTTTGCCAAGAGGTTGACTGCTGAAGAGGTAACTGCAGATGGATTGAAAAACATATTGGCCCCATTCTTCTGTGAGGTGAAGACCTTCACACAAGATGATTTCGAGAACACAGCCACATTCTCCAGTACCATACAGAACACCCAGGACGCCCTTGTTGCCTGGAAGAAATCATGTGCCCGGCATGGGCAAACAGTTGCAGTTTTAGAGTTTCAGTTGGATCACATTCCTCCTATCTCCGATCAGGAAGTTGAGGCAGTCTTGGCCAGATTCATCAGATTCGCAGCCAACGAGAAGGAGAAAGGAAACGCCCTTCTGGACGATGACCTTCTGGAGGGAGACGACGTGCATTGATGACAGGGTATGGTGCATTGATGAGGAGTGGAGGGCGCATTCATTGCCCCACTCCTCTCGGTGGCGGTTTTTAGGGCAAAAGCCCTAATTAGAGCATAGGTGGCTCAATCCGAGCCCTTCATTGTAATCAGATCTGAACCGTCCACTAATTGGACTCACTATAAAAGGGGCATCCCCCCTTCATTTGTAATTAATTAGAACTAGAATCGAATCAGAGATAGAGTTGAGCTAGAGAATAGAAGGCATATAGCATTTAGCTTAGAAGTTAGCTTAGATTGAGGAGGAAAGGAAGTTTTCCCATTGAGGACTTTGTAAGAAGTTGTTGTGAACACTCTCATAATATAAAGATTTATCATTGTTTGGTGGTTCTATCTTCTATTGTGAGTAGCTAGCAAGGCTTGTTCATCTTTCCAATTCAAGTGGATAGAGTAGAGTAGACTTTGTTTTATGCAAGTAGTTGTTAATTGTGGAGTGTGGCGTTGCGATTTGAGCACATCTTCTTTCATCTATACCACTAGCGGGCTTACTGATGGTAAGTTCGCCTTGCGTGGTCAACTGGAGTATTGGCACTTAACTTCGATTGTGGCTCATATGTCCGTATGCATCGTGGTGATGGTATGTACATGTTGTGTCCTAATTTGAACGCCTTTCTCATCCTTTGAAGATTGCACCAACTTTGTCAGAGTTGTCCGAAAGGAGACGAAGCAAAGTTTGGTTTGAAGATTGTTTAAGTCGATCCTTGTCCTCCACCCTTTAGAAGTAGATTTGTAGAATTCCTATCCCTATCCCTTTTTAATTCAGTATTTCCCGGTTAATTTAGGAATCAGAGCAATATTGTCGAATCATTTATGCCTTAACTGCTTCACATAATCGAACAACTACGTAAGTCCCCTTGAATACCCAGCATATTCACATTAGCCAACTAAGTCTATTCGCGATAAAAGGAACCTTGGAGTTGAACGCATGAACTTTCATGAATCTTAGCATGCGGGATACTTTGATCAAGAGAGAATAGAGTGGCTGTTGGACATTTTATTCTGTGTTGGCGCTGTCATAAAACACACGTCAACAGATCTGTTGAGAGCTACCAAGAGTAGCTATGACTCACCAAAATTAAATTGCTTTGGCGGGAGGTCTTGAGAGTGATTATGGAGTATATTACTTTGGACAATGGATATACCAGGGTTTCCAGCTATCACTTTGTGCTCCTGAATCATTTTCAACACCAGGTCAAGGTTTCCCTTCCTTTCTATCTCTCTACTTCTTTCAATGCGAATCTTCAGGACCATTTTTCAAACCCGGTGAGGTACCCCATTCTTCATGAGGGTTTGCTTGTTCTCATTTATGAACATTTTAAAGCAATGTTGACTATTTCCCATCAAACCCCTTCTCTACACTCTATTTCTGATAAGGAGTTGGGTGCTAGCTATATGGATAAAGATGAGTGGGAAACTGATATGGAGGAGGAAGAAGAGCGCCCTTTGAGGGCTAAAAGGAAAGGTAATAAAAAAAGTAAGCCTAAAGCCTGTGCCCTTCCTAAACCTAGTGCTATGACCTCTACTGGCAGGGAAAAGGTCATCTTCCCGAGGTCTGATGTAACTAAAACGAAGCCGAAAGGTGAACCCAGTGTTTCTCCTTAGGGGAAGGGCAAGAGGAAGATTGTGGAGGACCCCTCCTATGATAACAACCAAGAGGAGTCCCAGCATACCAATTCGTCTGAGAATTCCAGCTACCCAGCTATGGATAGGGAGGATAGACCTCGGTACTCCTACTGGTTTTTTTTTTGTTGGTCTTTGTATTTATCTTTGTAGACAGCTTCTTATCTTATATGTTGAACTTTCTTATGCTTTATCTTTACTTTCTTTACTGTTAAAGGGTTTCAGGGTCCCTTCAAAACCTGCTTTTACCTTAATCAAAAACTTCATTTGTATTTTGTAAACAAAAAATTAATGATTTTATTTTCCTTTTTTTTAACAATTGGCATGAGATTTGCACCAACAATGCAAGGGCCTTCCAAAGTAGGGTTTGGGTTTATTGGAGCAGGCCAAAAAAAAATTCATGAAATACCCAACCCGAGATAATAACTCAATTCAAATCAATTCAAAATGAGTAGTAATGTTTGAACACTTTCCACATTGCTTCTTTATTGGCTATGCCTCTTCTTGCTCCTACTTCTACATAGTCAAACCCCAAATCTGTCATTTATGCAGATGCAATCATTTGAGGCTCTACTACTACTGGAACATTAGTTTTAGCAAATGATGACAACTTTGCCATCATTCCTTCTACTGGTGTCGTCTCTTCAGATTGTAGTATCCTGGACCCCACTCTTCCCAAGGAGCCAGTGCCCACTATACCTAAAACACCTTGCAAGCAGGCCCAAATGGAGGTACTCATGACATGTCAATTGGGGTTCATCCCTTGAGGACTAGGTTTTACTAGCAAACTTAGCCACTCATAAGTCTCCTCCCAATAGCCTTTTATGCTGCAAGAAACTCTAATGCATCAGCCTGATCTAGTTCCATGTTTGGGCTTCCATCCAATTTTAACCCTTGGTAAGGACATTTTGCAAGCAGTGAAAAATTCTAATCTAGGCCTGATTTGTAAGTTCAATAGGTTTTGGCCAAGTCTTCCTGATCTGCATGCATGGACATCTAAAACTTGGCCTGCTAGCCTTCAAGAATCATTGGGAATCTTCCCTAATGCATAAGAGTTTTTTCTCTACTATGTAAATCACATGCAGACCAGTCTCTAATATTGGAGAAAGGTCCATAGTTCTAGGACATGAATGTTTTGCTAGTTAAGCCATGGTCCCCTGCCTTTAACCCGATGACAAACATTTTCTATTATGCCTATCTGGGTGAGATTACCCTATCTCCCACTTCAATTTTGGGTCAACTCCTGCCTCCAAGGTATTGGTATCTCTTTAGGGAGATTTTTAGCATTTTCGCAAATGGATGGACTCATTCATTCAAATTCTACTAGGATTTAGGTGGAGTTGGCCATGTCAAAGGGTCTTGCTGATGATATATGGCTATAAGTAGACGATTGAGTATGGAAACAGGTCCTTGACTATGAAAATGTAGCTTTCCACTACAGAAGATGTTTCTAGGTTGGACATATAGCTTGGGAATGCCATTAGGTAAACCAAAAAAATCCTAAAAAGGCAACATGGTGGAAGGGGACATCTTTATGACATTTATCAATCAAATGAGCAACACCAGATTCCTCAGATGAATCTAATTTGTCCCCTTCTACACCCCAAAATCTGCCTCTTAAAGAGAAAAATCTAGTAGTGCAAAAGGATACAGAAAATGCAACTCTTCTTTCACCTCACTATACTGATGTTGTTCGCTCTTCACTGGCAACAGTTGTTCAACCAGAGGTTGTTCCAATGTCCACCACAATGAGGGGAAGGTATATAGTGATAAAACAATGACTGCCAAGATGAGGAAAGATATCTAGTGTTTTATCTGATGGTCACAATAGTTGAAAATCCAATTCCCATGCTATCCCCATTTAGACCAAGTACTGACATGTAGCCCTCGGGTTGGACTCATGCTGAAGCATTGGACATTGGTACTAACATTCCAAACTCCCTCCTGAAAAATCAATCTTTATCAGCATCCCCTATTTCACCGAATGATGTTTCTTCATTCTCATAGGAGAAAGAGTTTAGCCTAACATGGCAAGCCACATTGTCGTTAAACCTTCACATCGAGCCAATTTGATGTTGTTAAATTTGTGCATGCTACACTCCTTTTGGTGTTGCTTAGCAATGTTGGTGGTTTTTTTTGTATCTATTTCAATATGATTTATGGGGTCCCATAATTAACCCCCAAAACAAAATCAAAAAACATCTAGGCATGTGCCATTTTAGCTCATGCACAACCAAGAATCCATGTAGATGGAGCATCTAGTACCAAGTCTAAGAATGTAATGAAGAATAGACTTGGGTGATGAAGAATATCTCAGAGAACAACTTGAAGTTGGACAAACTTGATGAAGACACTCAATTACTACATAGTGGGTGAGTGAGATCATGCAGAGGCAAAGGAAGTATTGGCATAATAAGAACTTAAAGACATAATGAACATTACAACAAACAATATGAAAAAAACTAAATTTAATATTCTCTATTTAGGAATGTTTGAAAACTGAGATCGCAAAAAATGGCAATATGAGGTTGGAAATTTAGATGCCATAGTCAACAAGGATAAAGTCAACAAGTTGAAGTTACACTGACCTACAGCGGAAGCTACAAATATGATCAGCCTCTACCTTCACTAGGATCAAAGGTGATGACTAAGAAAAAGATAAAAGTCAAAATTGGTTAGCCATTAGAAAAGGCTAAGTTCAACGAACAAGTTTAGAAACATGTATAAATATTTTATTTGGACTCCAAATATGGTATTGCTTAGGTATATTCATCTAAATAATATAGAACATATAAAAAGTATAGATAAATTTTTCCATAATATTGATGCTATATGCATAAAAGAACACGACAATACTGCTAATGGATAACTCAAAATATCAAATCAATATATCACATAGGCTTATATTATCTATTCAATCTTCAATAAGGAAAATATTCAACATTCCTAATCAAATTCAACAACTACATGAACTAATTGTCATATTGCTCTTCATTGAATAACCAAATTAGCAATTGGTTCTACATGCAATAGGATTAGCAGCATCTTGATTGTGTTAATAAATTGTGTCTTCAACTTTTTCTGTTTGTTTTTTTTATTAAGGCTGCCATATTTGGACTAGCACTGTTTTTAATTATGTTTTTATCATGGCAATCAGGTACCTCAAATAATGGAACTTAATTGATACCCACAAGGTACCTGGACCAATGCCAACACTAGAACAGCAATGCACAAGTAGAAAGACCTCTAGAGAAACACCTAGTAACATAAGGTAAAGGTTGAGAAATTATCAAATATGAAGATAAAAGGCAATTTTAAAGTACAAAACTAAATAGAGAATGTTAAAAACAAAATTATATATAATGAGGGAAGAGAGTTAAAAACCTTGAATTCCCATTGAGGAATCATAAAATGGATGAGATCAATTCATAGAAACACTCCACTCAAAAAGGATGAAGTTCTCCTATCCATCATGAGAAGAAACAAAATGAAAAGAAATCATGCTCAAGTCAATTTTTTAAAGGAAATTCCTAAACCCTAGCCCAAAGAAGGACTTGTCTCTCATATGAGGACCATACCATTGTTTCATGGCCATATAACATTGTTTTCTAGCTGCTCAATTTTCCTCCAACATACACTTTGTCCTTGTTATATGTCCTTTTGTTTCTCTTGTATTTTATTCTTTGACAATCTCTGCTATTTTCAACCACCTCTTGCTTGCAGAATCATACAGATTTCCTTCACAAGCTTGTATGTAAATTCATGCTAGACTGTACAACCTCCTCATTATGAATTGTAGAAACTGCCTTCTTGTCATAAGTAACTCTGTAAGAACTAAATGAAATTTTGTCAAAATGACTAAGAAGGCCCTTTGTTTATCATGGTTTGCATGGCCCTAAAAACTTTCATGAAGATAAAGAAACAATTAAGGAAGCTAGGAAAATTCTTGTTCATTTTCAGCCTAAATGGTTTAGAGATCTTTTGTAGGTTACAAGGGAAACCTTGAACTAGAGAACAAACCCCCATGGGGCTCTCTTCATTCATTCAACCATTTGGCTTTATCTTTGTAATTTCTAGGCCAAACCTTGTTGGGGGACTGCATTAAAAGGAAAAGCTTTAATGGGTATATTGTGGGACATAAGTCAAGATTTGAACCAATAAACATGGTTGATAAAACAAAAGCACCACATATCACCAATACTTTTATGTCAGGAATTTTAAAGAACTCCCTGGATTAAGCATTTGAGCAGTACAGTTACCTCAATAAGGAGTTAAATTCTGCCAACAAATACGCCACCTATACTATGGGCAGTGCAAACCTTCATTGAATACATGTGTACCCTAACTTCTAGAGTAGGGGTGGATTATGGTATAGCATGGTCCACTTCCTAGGTCCTAATCACACAAGCAAGAGTAAATATGACCCATAAACTCTTCCAAACTACTTCCTAGTTGCACACACAAATGAAGTTTACTTTAGAGAAGAGAATATTGTGAACAAAAACAAAAATTAAACTTGCAACAACTCACACAAACTCAGATTTTTATCTTGATAAACCCCGATGTGGAGGAAAACCAACTTTGATGGTAGTGGCAATGTTCTTTATACCTCTTCCATTATCTTTGGAAGATAATGACATCAAGTAGGACTTCATTTCTATCCTCTACTTCTACTTATCTCCTCCTCACTATGAAAAGATGAAATCTGTAATACTCTTCTAATTCTCCAATGTCCCAAACACATTATTTCCAACACATTACAATCCCCTTTATATAGATTTCTCATGATAATAGAGTTCTCCCGAGCTGTAGAAGAATTTCTGCAGACACAAGTAGCTAAAACAGCAGCCATACAGTTCATATTTTATGTCTGAAGTGCTCATTATTGATGGACAGTAATGCTGTTACAATGGTACAATGTAGACCAATCAATACAGCAATTGCAGTCTCTTCCAACTACCTTATGCTCTATTTCTACTATTATGTTCCTATTCCTGCATCTAAATTCACTTTAGTGTTCAAACTTCTTCTTTTTTCAATTGCATTTTCCAAATCCATTTTGGATAACACCTCCCTTCTTAAAGAGCTTTTAGTCCCACAAAAGCTTAATGTGTAATGTCCCCATTTTCCGAGTGATCACCCAGCGGAGTCCACTAGCTTATTTGTCATGCCCCCCGAAATTTTAAATGCTAATAAATTAATAAATAACAATATAAATATTAAAAATATAAAATTTTGACGCTTAATATTATTATAATTATAATTATTAATATTATAATATAATACTATGAAATATACATATAAAACTAATATCAAAATAAATATGTTACAATAAGGAAACTTATAATAATATCTTAATATTATATTAGGAAATACAATTACAAGATAAGTAACGATAAGCAATGGCAGTGATTCATTACCAAAGACAGCAGCGAATGAGTTTTGAAATAAAGCAGCGATTGGGAGACATTAAAGGCAGCATTGGAGGATAAGACAAAGGAGCGCTTAGTCTTAAACAAAAAGTCATGCCTTTTTGATGCAATATTTCACGTGTTAAATTTTCGCTACACTTAGGCATTTTGAAGAAATGAGTCCAAATACTATTAAATCTGTCAAAAAGGTCAAAATTGGGGTTTGCATGTCTTGAGTGGGGGTCAAAAATTTGAAATTTTCAAAATCTAACAATCTAGGTCGATTAAAAACAATCAAATCTATAAAACCCAGAAAAAAAATTAGTAAGAGTTGAATACAAACAAATGACATACAACTGCAATACATCAAAGGTGAGCTTCCAAAAACATTAGATAGTTAGAGTAACATTTCCTCTAACTCTTACAACATGAATAGTCATAGAAGGTACAGAAAATTAGACCAGCAATGAAGAGATTCACCAAAATGTTCATAACTCCACCAAACAGAGTCCATTTGACGTGAAACTAAAAGCGGATGAATCTTAGAGCAAAGGCGTCCAAAACACAACAACTAGACACCTTCAAACTTCGCACCTATCAATGGCACAAATCCCAATGCAATCACGCAAGAAGGTACGACCTCCAAATAGGGTCGATCTTCTCTCAAAAATCTGCAAACTTTTTTTGGGTTTTTCTAGGTTTCTCAAGAAAAGGATACTTGTAAAATTTTCTAAAAATAGAAAGTTTGGCTTCTAGGGTTAAAAGACTAATTTTGATTGGCTTAAAATACTTCCTCATCAGGCTGGTACAATCAGAATCACGAAAATATCAGTTTTTCCCTAGTGGGTCTATTCTGCTTTTTCAGAAGCTTCTTCTGGAGAAACAAGGTTATCAATGGAGGTCAATCAGCTGCCAGGTGTTAGAATCAGACGTTCAAGCGTCAAAGAGAAGCTGTCAATGGCGAACATGCACAAAAAATGGAGAAAGGAGAGAGGAAACAAAAAAAGTTGAAAAATGCAAAAATTTGTCTGAGGCTGGAGAAGTTAGGTGCCCCTGCTCAGTTTGGGTGCCCAAACTTCAATGCCTTAGAAATTTTGATGTTTTCGATAGCCAATGACAAGCAAGGCACGTCAAACGAGGTAAAGTTTGAAAATTGCATAAAAATGGCTAAGTCTACCAACCATGGGTGCCCCTGAAGAGAAGGGCGCCCAACTTTTCAAGGAGTCAAATATCAGAATTAGGGTTTCTGCCTCTAGGCCATTGTTGCTCAGAATCTTCCCGCCTCTACAACAAATCAGTTAGCACGATCATCCGACCATCCAGTCGACCAGAATCTCAAATCAAACAGGGGCCATGATGAGGTGTTTAGAACTCTGAAGGTAAAAACAATGAAAATATTCTAACACTGGTGAACATGGGCAGCCCTGGAGAAGAAGGGCGCCCAAGTTTTTGAGAAGTCAAATGTTAAAATTTGCAGAAGGCACCTCCAATGTGACTTCGTCAGACTGGATCAAGCTTTCCAACGCAATCATCAGCACGTCCGTCGAAGCAGGCAGTTATCAAATGTGGTAGGCTGAACAGAGGAGAAAAAGTGAATGAAATGACAAACGTCAAAAGCAATAGTGAAAAACTTGAAATAAAAACTATCTCTAGAAGAGATGGGCGCCCCTGAAGGAGAAGGGTGCCTACGGTTTAGAGCCTCTAGATGTCAGTTTTCAAAGACGAAGTATCCAGGTGACCCCTTCCAGAATCTTCTCATCTATCTGGTGAATCCGTCAGCCAGTCAATCTGACCCGTATAACGCCAAGAATCGTGAATTCATCTGAAGGTCAGAAGACGAGCAAAGTTCGAAGATCATAAAAATGGCTAACACTGGAGAAAGTGGGCGCCTTTGGAGGAGATAGGAACCTGACAATTTGAAGGGTCAAATGAAGTTTTTGTCAGATGATGTCTCCAAAACAATGTCGTCAAATTCGATCAGGGTCCGTGATGAAACGTTTAGTTCATCCGTCGGATCAATCTGGAAGCCGGGAGATAGGATCAAACCAGGGTTGAAAATTGAGGAGAAGTTGAAAACAATGAAAAAATGACTAAGTCTAGATGAAATAGGCGCCTCCAGCCAAGAAGGGCGCCCAACTTCCAATGCCAGTCAAATTTTTGAAAATTTCAAAAATTGAAGATGAAAACAAAAGTCTAAGTTCATTGCACAAACTTGAGTAAGGGTTTTGAAGAATTAGGGCAAAAGAAAGTTGTTTTCTCAAGGCAAAGCATATTTAAGGCACCTTTGTGTTTTATTATTCATTATTTTCTTGCAGGAGGTCTTCAAGGAGAAACAAAGCAACCACTTCAAACCCTTATTTTCAAGATTCAAGAGTTTAACTTGCTGGTTTTTCAATAAATTTTCAGATCAGCACTCAAGAATGCTTGCTTTTTCATATTTTTTTCATCTAGAACATCAAATCTTTGAAGGAGGCCATTATTTTCAATTTTCAGCGAGTTGGTTTATACTAATTCGATCTCTGGATAGTTCTTGAAAGATTTTCTCAAAGTTGCAGCAGTTGTTTTTTATTTTGCATGTCAAAGAAAACTTCAAAATCTTCCATTTCTAATCTTCTGGGTCTATCTCAAATCTTCTTCTAGACAAAACCCATGTCACAACTTTTTCTGAGAAATTTCAAGTGGTTGTTTTTTCAGTCAAAAACCAGGGTTTTCAACATATGATCAACTAGCTTCATCCAGAATATGCTCAAGAACAATACCCAGATGCCAGTTTTTTCTGCTTTTTCGAAGAAAAAATAGGGTTTGCTGCTTTTTCAGTCTTCAATCCAAATTTTCGAAAATGGACGATCTAGGTTGGCTTGTAACGAAATTCTAAACAAAACCCATATCTCAAAAAAATTTCCAAATAATTCATCCGTTTGACGAAGAAAATCAACAAGTTATTTTTAGGGTTTGTGCTAAGCTTGTCCAAGCATAGTCAAGTTTACAGTCAATCTTCATGTTTTTCAGCATGAAGTACTCTCCCATCGAATTCAAAGCCAAACAGGTGTTGTATCATAATTATCTGAACGGATGATGTTGGGAAGTGTTTTTCAGTACCATCATGGACATAAAACGTCATCATCTTAGTTGAAGAACGTGCAGAGGGAGTGGTATGAGCGAAAGGACAAGTGTCAGAAAAAGTTGTGCAATACTCTTCCATGGGGGAATCAAGATAAGTGTCAAAATGCACAAAAGTTGCAAAGCCTCCAAGTTATCAATCAGTGGGTCATCTTTTGGGTAGCGATGTTTTTCAAGAATAGAACTCATAAAGAAGTTGAAGATGTCAAAAATTCTCTAAGTTTGATTGCAAAAAAATAGAAGATCTTAGAAAGGCAGAATATGGCTATAGATAGTATCAATTCTCCTGATAGAGAGTCAGTTTCCCGTTTTTTGGCGGATGTGATAGAGATTTAAAGCAACAATCTTCTAAAAGCTTTATTCAAACTTTCTTTCCATTCTTATCTCACGTTTTCTTTCTATTCTTTTCTCAATTTTTATCCATTCTTTGAAGAATAAGGAAAATGGAAAACAAATGTAATGAGTTGGCGTTTCCTATTTTATATGTTTTCTTAGGTGTTAGATGTTATCTTCTTTATGTTTAGAAATAAAGCTTGCGTGTTGGCAAGTGTTAGTTGTAAAAGCAAAGAGATTTTAGGGTTCCCTACTCCTCTGCTTAGTTATAAATAAGAGCAGTGTTTGCTCGTTTTAGTTTAGCCATGCTAGTGATAACAAGACACAAGTGCCTTTAGTGCATTCTCTTTGTTATTCAGTGTTGTTCACAACTGCGCTTGTGATAACAGAATCGTTGAGCTTATGCCTTCATGTTTGTTATCATTTAGTGTCAATTCACTTTGTGTAAAGAGAAAGTTTGCATGCCTCCTTAGCTGCAAATCCTTGTTTAGTGCATGTGTTAAGTGTCAATTATAATCAAGTTGATCGCATGTTGCAAGTATTTTGCTACAACTTGTTGTCCTGAAATTGTAATCTTTGTGCCAGAAGTTTGAGTAAATAAAATCTTGAAACTTGCTTTGCTGCCCTCGATATAAATATCTCAAATTTTCATTTATTGTTTTGTGTTAGAAGTATGAGGAAATAAAATCTTGAAGCTTGCTTTGCTGCCCTTGAAATAAAGTCTCATATTTCCATAATACTTTTATGATCTCCTTTTTCAGCTTGCATTGAAATTTAATAGATGTATGTTGAGGAAAGTTTATTCAAGTATCTTTGTCAAAAAATCAACCTCGTCCATTTCTAAACTCTTTTGCTTTGCGTTTGCTTGAGCGGATAGAAACGTTTTAGCATAAGTTAAGTTGTAGTTGTCAAGTTTCATTAAAGGGAAAACCTTAGCTACAACATCTAGAGTTCTATAACCTTGTGTTCTCACAGCTGAATTAAAAAGATAGGCAAAAATTAGTTTTAGTTTACTTACTTTATGCAACTCAGCAAAAGAGGGAGCTTCCCCTCCTAATTCAAAGAGCAATTTAGTGCACATAGCTATATGTTTCCAAAACGCATTCCAGAGGTGCGATTTGAAACGCCAACACCACGTAGATATGGGAACATATGAGGGAATAGATTCTGAGTTTTAGGGGGGGTCATGAAGGAATAGTAAATAAATCTGCATTTAGATGGCAACAACAATAGAGTATGGATAGAACGGCAGATCGAGAAATAAGAAAGAGGCCTACACTTAGAGAGTAGCAACAGTTGATATGATCAAATTGGAATATGAAATATCCCTCTTACTTTTTTTCCAATTTTTACACAAGCATTTTCACCCGTTAACATTAGAAATATGAAAGATAACAATATTGAAATGCAACCCTTCACTTTTTGATCACCCAGATCCCAGTGTGAGCAAAGGTGAGAGCATACGGTGGAAAGGGGATCTCGTTAACAATACTGAAAACTGGAAAATACAATGTGTTACGGCTCGGCCGACCAACTAGGAAAATGAAAGTACTTAGGTGGTGAGGCTAGCCTCTTCCACCTTTCAACGAGCTACAATGGAAAGTAAAGTACTGGAAAGTAAATGTCTAGGCAGCAAGCCGACCTCTTCCACTTTTTAGCAAGTAGAACTAAAATGTAAAGTGCAGAAATATTAAGAAAACTAATCAATACTACTGATTCAGCGTTACAATATGAAGCTTCAACTGCACTTCAATGAGATATACATATCCAATGATCACCAAATTGTTAGGGAACAATCTCCAAGCAAAGACAAGATATCTAACATGGGAAATATAGCAAAATGGAGGAAAATACTAGGTCTAATATTAAAATGAACAGAAAATCAGACCAGCAATCTTAAAAATCACCTATATGCTTGTAACTTCATCAAATCACCTCCGATCAACCTCAAATTGGAAGCCAATGATGCCTAGGAGCTAGGCGACCAAGAACAAACTGATAAACACCTCCAAACAGCTCTATATGATTTAGCACATTTTCCAATGCACACTTAGAAAATAGTACAACCTCCTTGAACTGGATGACCTAGCCTTAAAAATCAGAAACTTCACCGAAAATTATAAAACTTTGGGCAATGGGGCATCCAAGACAAGTGAATCCATAGAGTTAGAACCCAAAATGATAGAAAAATCGCTCAGAGAGTTATGACCAGAAATGTACTTCAGCCAAGCACCAACCAGCAACTCCAAAATGATGAAAAACACACCAAAATGAACTGAAACTGAAAAACAACTAGTTATCACACCAAAATCAGAAAACATCATATGAATCCATCTCCAATAAGCTATGTCTGCAACCTCTATGCAATGCTCTGAAATTTGAAGTGCAAATAAGTTAATAAATAAAATAAATAACAATCTAAATATCAAAAATATAAAAATAAATATTAATAATTTACTATTATTTTAATTATAAATAATATAATAATATTCATTTAGAACTAATATAAAAATAAATATGTCAAAATAAAGAAACACACAATATAAACATAAATAATGTATATCAAAAAGAAACGACACTTTCAAACAGCGGCGATTCATTTACCACTCAGCCTCTACAAATGCAGCAATTAGGGTAATAAAGGGGAGGCAAGGATTAGAAGGGATGTGTCTTGGTGACTCTTCCCCACCGTGGGAAGTGTAAAGGAGGAATATAATCAGCTTCAAAAGGGGAGAAAAAAAGAAAAAGGAATAAGAATAGAAATATGTGAGGTATTTTCTGAGTATTGCAGCAGATTGCTATTCATAAGAGAAGATAAAAGCAGAATTAGGAGAACGGTTACCAGCAAGGAAAATATGCAAAAAAAGAGATATGTACAGATCTTATATGAGTAAATAACGGATTTGAAAGAAATATAGAAATAGCAAGTATAATACTTGAATCACGAAAAAAAATTTAAACACCCACAATTTTGTCAAAATTGCACTTAGCAAGTAGTTATTTATGTAGAGACCCAACTGCAGACCCATCGCGCTAGTCCCGAGTGAGGAAAACCGCCCCAATCGTGGCTCAAAAACCCTCGATTTAGCAAAAAATCGTGTGCAGCAAAGAGGTAAAAAACCAAATCGCATTTTTTTAGTCACATGCTCAAAAATGGCACGATTCTGAGTGCCATGAATTTTTAAAAATACCAGGTCACACGGAGGGAATCAAACGCCCACAGACCCTTCAAAAATCGCGTAACTTTAAAAAAATTGCCCACAAACTCAGAGGTCGTGCCTACACGTTTTTCTTAGTCCCACAATTTTCCAAATCGATGTAGCACCAGATGCAATTTTCACAGAACAAGACTTCTGCGATTTTCCTCTCATAAAACCCTTGCTATTTTTCTTTGCAAAAATCCCCCACAAATTTTGTGACCAAAATTCACCAAAAAAACCAACCTCAATTCTCAAAAAAAATCCTTGCGATTTTTAATAGTCGAGCAAACCTTCGATTTTTTGAACAAAAACATCTAAAGAATTTTCTAAAAATTTCTTAGGAAAACACGAATTTTTATTACAAAAATACGCCAAAAAGTTAGCCTAAGCTCTGATACCATGAAATGGTAATTGATTATCATTGTTCGTTATTCAACAAGGAGAAGAATACTCCTTATATAATAAATTACAAGATGAAAAACAATAAACTAAAAGTTGCTAAAACTAACTAAAGTAAACTAACAACTAAGATAGGAGATCTACAATTAGTTCTCCTCCACACCCTAAAGTAAGATGAAACCCATAGTATATTTACTTGCATCAATTGCCACCTCAAATTGCTTTTGTAAATCTAGAGAGCAACCACAAAAGCATGAAATATCTTATATTTTAATGTTTCAAATGCATTATCATGTTCATTTCCCCAATGAAAGTCTCTTCCCTTTGATGCAATTTGATGAAAAGGTGCAACTATATAGGAAAAAAGGAATAAACTTTCTCATGAATTGTGCAAACTCTATGAAACTTTTAGTTACAATTGCACTCTTTAGGGTAGTTCAACTTACAATTGCTTCAATTTATATGGGTCTAACATTAGTTCTCCTCCTACTACAACATGCCCTAAATAAACCAATTATTTTTTGTCAGATTCACATTTATTTAGATTGCATGGTAATAGTTGTCATTTTAACCTTTGCAAGGCTTGTTTAATATAGACAAGATTTTCTTACCAAGTTGCACTGAAAAATTAGGATATCATCTAGATAGACTATCAGGAATCTATTTTTGAAATCTCGTAAAACATCATTCATCAATATTAGTTAAGTTCCAAGCACATTATTTAAACCAAAAGGAAGTACTAACCAATCATAAAGACTTTGCTTCATTTTGAAAGTAGTCTTCCAAATGTCTTATTTGATTTGCACCAAATGATAACTAGACTTATAAAATTGAACTTATTAAAATAGTTAGCATGCTTTAGTTAGTCTATCAAATCATTTATCCTCAAAATAGGATACCTCTTCTTAATGGCAATTTTAGTAAGATCTCTATAATCAATATACATTCTTCAAGAATCATCTTTCTTCTACACCATCATTATGGGTGTCCCACAAGATCAACTATTGGAGCAAATAACCCTTTGCTCCAATAGATCATAAAGTAGTGATTGTCAATAGACTCAATACAACCTAATGATAGGTAAAGGATAACTTGGTAGGAATTGAATCTCATGCTCCATCCCCTTTTTGGTGGCAATCTTCTTGGTTTCGTGAACAGTTCCTAAAAAGATGAAAAGACTCTATCAAAGAATTTCAATTTAGAATTAGTCATAATTAAATTTCCTAATATGTATTTTTTCATTTTTAAACAAAAGCAAACGAAACTGCTTGGTCTCTTGAATTAACTAATGGCTTGATAGGAACTTACACTAGCTACTTAAGGCTTGCTTTGTGATGCATCCTTGAACCATCTATACTTGTTATCCCTTCTCGTAAAGATAAGGACTACCATGAAACAATATCAAAAGTATCAAGATGAATCATATCTACTTCAATCTCATCTATTTATTGTGTTAATCTCATATTCAACATTGCAGCTTTTTGTTACTTGTATCTCTACACCCCTTTTCACCCATCCCAAATGGTATGGATGCGGATGTTATCGTGTCTTCAAACCAAGCCTTTTTACCAACTTTTCTGAATTGAGATTACATTGTGAACCAAGATCTACCAATGCATCTACTCTAGTCTTATTAATTTTTAACTCCAAAGCAAAAAATTTGTTCAACTCTTCAAGTATCTCTTTTCTTACTAAGCATGCCTTCAAGTTTATCATTTATACTCGAACTATCCTCTATTTCAATACCATCATCTTGGATGGTTAGCATAACCTTCTTAGGGCAGGTCCCCATGCGGCTGCTTAGCTTATTTTTGTTAGCAGCCACTGCTCAACTTATTTAGGAATTATTTGTGGAGCTGGAGGCCCCATGAATATTATATTTTTCTGCTTATTTTTAAGCACTCATTTTAAATTTGTATTTATAGTATTGATAATAATTTGTGTGAGGAAAAAAAGAAAAAAGCAAATATTAAAAAAGAGGGAAAGAAATTTGTGGAGCCACATGGATTTTTGGCAATATGCAGTTGTACTTACTGTAATGTCCCCGATTTAGCCCTACTCTCTACAATTGGTTTTAGCCTATTTCTAGAAACTCGTAGGCTAAGCAGAATGGGAAATTAGGGTTTCCTATTTTATAGGAGGTTTCAGATGCAGTTTTGAGGGCTTGCATGTGTGTTTTTCTGACGCATGTCTAGTGGAGCTTTCTGGGTTTTTGAAGAGCTTCAGGATGAGGTAACTTGCATCTGAATCTGACATCCTTTCCGGGCACTTACTATTTAAAATAAGTCATGATGGTTGTCCGGTTTGTGCTTAAAAAATATTTGGAAACACTTACTATTTATAGTAAGTCATGATACTGCTTAGTTGGCATACAGATGTGATTTTGGCAAACTTACTATTTATAGCAATATGCTATTGTTGGTAAGTATATTTATAGCAGTATCACTCTAGCAGCAACTCAATCTTTTACAGTTCAGTGTGGCCGATCAGTTTGGCTTTCTGTTGAGTTGAAGTGAACTTACTATTTTTGGCAGTGGCTATTTTTAGTAAGTCTAATCTTGGCAGTATCATCATCTGCAATCCAGCTTAGGTCATCATGCTATTTATGGTAATCCATCAGTTTCAGTATTGACTTTGGTTTTGGTTATCTCCTTGGACTAAGTGTTATACTTAGTTAATTTCATGTTTTTAAGTTGTTCCCCCATGCCTAGGAGTGATAACTTCATGTTGTTTTAAAGAAGGGGACATTAAGGGGTCAAGTTGAACATTTAATGCTTTATTAAATGTTTTATTGTTGCAAATAGAAATGGATGCCTAAAGGGAAGGGAAATAATGTTTTATTATTTCACAATAAAGTGAATGGTTGAAGGTGTCCCTTGGGAAGTTGAAGTTCAACTTCTTGGAATTCAAAGTGTTTCATTTACCCATTGAAACTTATATATTGTTGCATTGTGGAGAGCTGATGATTTTATGTTTTGGAAAGCAAAGTTATGTTGCTGGTTTGAAATCCAGAATCCAGCTAAGGGAAAGCTTAGCAATTCTATTCCACTCTTCGGGCCTGAAACTATGGTTCCCTAGATGATGGATTGAGAATGTGCTTCATTCAGAAGTACATATTGAGCTTCAGTGTTGGAGAAATTGAGGTTATTTCCAGAAATTGTGTTGCTGGTCCTTTCATGGCTGAAGGACATTTCTATTTACAGCTTTGAGAGTGATTTCTATTTTGTTGTGGGTATTTGCTCTTTCCATTCCTAGACCAAGGGCGACCTTTCTTGGAGAGTTGCAGATTTAAATCTGAAGTTTATGATTTTATTTACTAAAATCGCCCTTGCAAGGAGGTCGTACATTTCAGTTTGCATTGGGATTTGTGCCATAAATAAATAGTGGTGTTTTGAGGTTGTTTCTTCATCTCAGCAGGGGTGCCTATCTTCTAGTTGATCATTAGACTTGGAATCATGCAATTTGGAGGCAATTTGATTGAGTTATGAGCATTTGATAATTTTTTGTAGTTGTTGAAACAGAGTTAATTCATTTGCTGTTTCCATCTTCTTTCTTCATTTCTCATTATGTTCTAACATGGAAACATTGTAAGACTTGGTGCTTTAAAAAATGGTGAACAACATTGTAATTTGCAGCTTTCCTATTTGTACAAACTGTTAACAGTAGTACTGTTTCAGTTTTAACATTGCTGCATTCTTTATTTAACTTCACATTAAGCACCCCTGGATGGTATACCGCCAGTAAGGATAAATTGAATTGTAATCTCTTTTCATACCCACTTTCAAGTGGTGAATTCCCACTCTTCAGTGGATGTCAGCCGCAGCAGAAGAAGTATTTTAATTGTAATATTTTGCCCCCACTATTTGGTGGTAGCGTGGAAAGTTCCTTTGGCTGGTTATCCGCCTTTGTTACATTCAATTTCAGCATTAGTACTCCACCATATGTTAGCACCTCGCCTGTCAAAAGTTCTTGAGTGTACATTCTTGGTGTCGAGTTTAATCTCTCTCTTTCAGTGTAATCTTGTACTCTTTAATTTAGTAGATCCTAGGGATCCTCTGACCATATGCCCGCCCCTCCTCCTTAAGTGGTTTTAGGGCGCATTCTTGGTTAGAGTTCTTTCGTGCACGTTTTGAGTTATGCTAACCTTAACAGGTGCTTGGTTACATTGTAAATGTTCATTTAAAAATCAAAAAAAATGAGAGAGTATAATTCATTACTTCCAGCCCCCCATTTTTTTCACGGCTTATTTTCAATTCCTAAACAGTAGCTTCTCCATTAAAATAGGGAAAGATTCCAAAATATCCTTTTCCCATGATAAAATTTATGCATGGGAACACTCTAGCTGCTTAATTTAAGCAGCCACATGGGTACATGGGATTAGTTTCATCTTTTTCTTTTCCCTTATTTTTAGGATGTAGTTTATGATGAAGCTTCCAATATTTTGAATTTATTTGTCCAACTTATAATTACTACCATGATTATTTGTGACCTTTTTATCCTCTTATTGCACAACAATATTAACTTTAATTGTTTACCAATTAGTAATTACCCTTATTTTTTACCTTTATATCTAGGACACAAGCCTCATCCAAGTCTCTTGGATTGGTAGTTACTACCCTCCTTCAAATGCAGGAATGGAACCCACCAAGATGCTTTGTCATCATGTCCTCATCTAAATCCATTCCCATTTTCATGACTTGCCAATGAAATTTATGAAATTTTGCAGTGTAATCTTGCAAACTTTGGCCATTTTGTTGTTTAAAGTACATCCATTTGATTATTTATCCACCCCATGCCCTATCAAATAGAAATTTTGATGGATTAATTCCTAGATTCTTCTCATTTGCTAATAATAGGCTCTTTTTTCCCATAATTAGCAACATAAGTTTCCCACTGCACAAGAGCATGACCCTCTAACTTAAGGTGTGCAAAGCTAATTATTTACACCCCACTTATTTTATGCACACTAAAACATACTTCAAGTTGTTTAGTCCATACGCCCAAAAATCCTGCATTTTTTTGTCCATCAAAAGATTTAATTTCTACTTTAAATAGACTTTCATTTTTCCTTTATCATCATTTGGTATCTTTCAAGAAATCTTGTTCCTCACCAATTAGTGCTATTACTAAATCACCTATAGAAGGCTGTTCTTAATTTACTATTTTGCATTGCCAAATGCTCTTATTGATTGGCTCTTTTAAAAAATCTTCTTCATCACCAATTAGTGCTATTACTAAATTACCTTTAGAAGACTGTTCTTACACCAATTTACCTTTTTGCATTGACGAATGCTCTTATTGTTTTAGCCATTGCTGATTTTCCATGATTCCCTTCATGTGACCTTCAAGTATAGTCACTACTGGATTCAATTCCTCCATGGCTGAGTTTTAAGCCCTTGTTGAAACCGTCATACAAAACCCTTCACAAACCCACAAGAATCAAACCACTCTATTACCAAAATTGATCCGTAATCTCTTACAAACTAGATTTCAAGAATCAACAAATTGCTGATTTACTTCCTACTTGCATATACAAATGAAGTTTACTTAAGAGATGAGAATATTGTGACTAAAAACATAAATTAAACTTGCAACTCACACAAACTCAGATTTTTATCCCGGAAACCCCCAATGTAGAGTAAAACCAGCTTTTATGGTAATAGCAATGGCCATGCTACCTCTTCTCTTAGCTTGGTAATATAATTGCATCAAGTGGGACTTCATTTCTGTCCTCTTCTTCTATTTATCTACTTCTCACTATGAAATATTAAATTATACAACAAATCTCTAATTCTCCAAACTTGAGAAACATGATTTTCAACACATTATAATCCTCTTTATATAGATTTCTCATAACAGCAGAGATCTCTCAGGCCCTAGAAGAATTTATGCAGACATAAAAAGCTGAAATGGTGACTACACAATTCACATTCTAGATCTGAAGTGCTCACTATCAGTGGATAGTAACATGGTAGTGACAGATACCACAATTTGGTCCCTTCCAACTATCTTTTGCTTTGTTTTTCCTGATCTGTTCCTATTCTTGCACCTGAATTCCATGTACTGCTCAAGCTTTTGTTTATAAATATATTTTTCCAGATCCATTTTGGATCAAAATAAACAAAAGATTGTGAAGATCAGAAGAGCAAGACCAAGCAAGAAAGGTTCAGCCTGTGCCTGAAAAAATTACATAGGAAAGTTTGACTGTTATGGATACCAAGAATTGGTGAATGAATAAACCAAATGATGATGAGCTTATGGCAGTATTTAAGTGCATCAGTGGACAAATTCTGCAAAATCCCTATTTTTCATTACAAGAATTTGAGGTCTAACCCAATCCATATGATGTCTATATACGATAGTGACACCCACCAATATTTCATCAAGTATATGAATAAAGAAGTAATAATCACATACAGGCCTAAGAATTTAATTATTATTGCTGAGTACCTTTTCATGGGCTACCCATAACCAAACCCACAAGTGAATAGTGAGTTACCTGATCATCAAAAAACCATGCCCTACAACAGTTTTGCAAGCATGTACTTATGTTTTATGAGGAGATGGTAAGCATTTAATAAAAGGTGATAGGACATTAAAAAAAATCTTTCCACTATAGAATGGAACTGTATTCTAGGTGTTCTCAAATAATGGTCGTTATGGACTGCTAGGGCATATTCATATATACTTGGATTACTGACAGAATAGCATATCTAAGCTGTGGTAAGGTGTACAACTGAGAGAGTTGTTGAGAAGAAGAATACAAGACTGTCTTATAAGGGGTTCTACATGGCTCAACATGTTGTAGGACTCTTTCTTGTTAAGGTAGATTCCTAGGCTAGACTTGGGAAAGATTTAAGTCATAGACCAAATTATGATCACCCACAGCCTATAGTTTTTTAACTGAAACACATAGATCTCCCCTTGGTCGATTTGAAAGGGCAAGAAGAAGATAGAAAAGTTTGCAAGCTTGGACACAAAGAGAAGAATGTAACTATACTTGTAGATGAAGAAGTGGCAAGGAAGAGTAAGGCATGAATGAAAGGGATGAAGGGGGCAACAATGATGGAGATGATAAGGAAAGTGTAGCAGTCAATCCTAACCCATTATCCCAAGCACAAATAACAAACCCTAGGTATAACCTGAGGAACCTCTCTTCTCATGTAGAAGAGCCTCTTGCAAGTAATTCTCCTACACATCTCTAGCATTGTTATATTATATACACCACATATCATAGTAACCTCCATTTCTTTACCCATGCATGTAATTGTTTCCTTTGTGTAGGACACAAGGACCTCAATATGGATGCATGGAGGACTAATTTTTTAACCACTATAGATGAAGAATACCATATACTCCCAATCTTTCCTTGATATAGACCCATTAGAGTAATTTGGCATAAATCTTGAGTTTGTAACACTGCTAGAGGCTTGGGTTTCCTTTGAGCAATTGAAAGTACATGCGAAGAAAAAGTTAACATCACAATATTAATATGGATAATTTCTTGGGGAAGAGAACGCACAAGTGGAGGATTCAGAGGACATCAATCGAGAAGCAAAATAAAGATAAAACAGGTGAGAAAGTCTAGCTTGAGGCTATTGATATGAGAATGATTCATTTCTTGAAAAGACCACACAAGAGTGTCCTAGTGAATCTGAAGTACCTAATCTAGAGTTCGTGTAGAATTTTAGGATCCTATATTTTATAGCCAAGAAGGCATTGTGGGAAGCATAGGAGGCTAACAAATGATAATGATTGAGTAGTGGGAGAGAAATAAGACATGCAAACAAAGTTTGGCGAGAAAGCTAGAGGTTTCAAGAGAAGATTCTTATTTTATTTTTTGCTAAAGCTCAAAGTAGTATTGAAAGAATTTTTGAGGAATGAGAACTCCAAGAAGGAAAGCCAATGCATTGTTGCTTCCATTGGTAAATGATATTTGCTAAGATAAAATTCTAACATAATATCTATCTCCCTCCCTTGTTGTGAGTGAACTAGGCCCATAGCTAAGAGGTATATCAACTCAATCGCTTCTATGGAGATCATCGAGGATCAATAAGGAAAGAAAAATATATTTATATCAAACAAAGATGCAGTTTTACCCATGTGTAAGGAGATCTACTCAAGCATATACCAAGCTTAAGGATTGTTGGGCACATCATTGTAACAATTGTTGATCAACCCCATAGTATCCCAAGGATCACCTCCAACCAAAACAACCTTTCACACAAGAGAGAAGCATTGGAAATGCTATGAAGCCAAAGAATTCATTAGATGTAAAATGAAATTAAGACAAAATACAATGAAGAAACCCATTTTATAAAACAAGGATGAAGCCCTAGGATGGAATAAGATCATGAGAAGTGTCTTTATTATATGATATGAGACACAAAAATTAAATGACATAAGTAAGCTTAAGTATGCAAGTGTAAATAGGACCTAATAAGAAACGAGTTAGGCAATATACCATGTTCACACTAGCAATCTTGATAGTACCTAAAAAGGGGGATGACAGCAAGGACATATGCAAATGATAGGGATATCCCTTGATTTTCAAAAAAATTGGGGCAAGGAAAGGGGACATTGTCTCCTTATTCTCCCATCCCTAGGATGTCTTAGATGGCTCCCAAACCCCAAGGATATGAACCCATGTAAGGTTGATGACAACTTACTACCTAAGTTTCTTTACCCTAACTCACCTTAACCAAAAAACATTGTAAGAACCATAGCTAAGAGGACAAAAAGAAATTGCATTGATTTGCATTGAAAGATGATATTCAAAGGTCCATAATCAAATAAATAGACTACTCGAGCATTGAACTAAAAACATCAATGCATTGTGGTGCCAAATGACACAGAAAGAAAACATCATTGATATAAAATAGGATACAACAAGAATTAATGATTACAATTATGATAAATAATGAGAGAAGCTTTGTCTTTATTAATAAGTGAAAAAAAGGTAGTCTTATCCATTCAGGCTCTATGTAGACCTTTCAACAATTGTAAGCTACTAACATATGCAAGTTAAAAATTTCAAGGTACGCATAACCCAATGGTATATAACAAACACTAGCAGCTCAAATGAATCAATAAGGTGGGTTTTCAATTCAGCTATCCCTCTAAAAAGGGTTTTCAATTCAAATATCCCCATAAAAATCAACTTGGTGGAACTTAAGGAAGGTCTCCCCCAATGATAGCTTCTAGTAGCTAAAACAAACTCTCTCAATCCAAAAATCTATCCATCTATCTCCACAAATCTAAAGTCAAGATCTTTTTGTTATTGCCCAAACTCCTCCATCTTTGGTTTCTACATCCAACAATTTGTTAGTGAGAGCATAATGGACCCATTGTTTTCCATTTTGGGACATTTATGACATATCCACATCCCTCATATTTTCCTTTGTTTCCTTAAGGGTAATAGTAGTCCACCTATTATCTCCACCTTAGAGGTAGGAAGCACCTGAGTAGGAAATACCTAGTGTGAGGGGTCATCCTCACCCTACATAATGGGGTCAACACTTGGAATTATCTCCTTTGAAGCCTCCATATTACACTACTTCTTGAAACATTTGCATCTTTTCTAGAAACATCTACGACTACTCTTGAAAGGTCTCCAAAACATTCACCTAAACAATGTTCCCTACTCAAGTTAAGAGCCTCATTCTCATGTGCATTTATTATTTGGATGGGATATTCCACACCCTTAGGTGCATCATCATCAAAAGCCACCTCATGGCATCTCTATCAATAGTATTTTGGATCTAACCAAGATCTCATAGTAGATAGGTTTTAGACCCCTCTAAATAGCCCAGTAATGTGTATTTATAGCCATAAGATCTAGTTCCTTCCTTTTCCCATTTGGTATATGAGCCCAAGCAACACTAGTAAACATTGTAGTGACCAAAATAAAGCTTCACAGCATTCATTTTGCATGCAATGTCATCTCAAACAGCCTTTGTACAAACCTTGTTAAGAATATAATTAGCACAATGAACTAGTTTTGCAAAAAACTTGTCATCCATAACTTTGGCCTGTAGCATACAACACATCATCTCAACCAAAGGCTTGTTCTTCCTATCTTCAAAACAAATCTAGTGTGGAGTATAGGGAATAGTTCATTGCCGCAATAGCATGCTCAAAACAATATTCTGACGTACGATTGACACAGAAACCTCAACTATCTAATCTCAAATATTTTACAAGATGTTTTGGGTTTTTGTCAATGATGGCTCTCAATTCAATTAATTTCTTCAAATTAAAAGACTTTGATTTTAAAGAAGAAACCCAAGTATGCCAGGGGAGACATTAATGGCAATAAAATGCACCTCAATCTTATAAGGGATAGATGATTCATAACGCATAAGTAGGAATGTAAAAGTAAATATGCTTCTTATGTTGACAAGCATTGAATGGGCACCTATTTTGTAGAACTTGTGGTAGTTCTAAAATTCTAGCATGCATAGTGCCACCTATTTTGTAAGGCTAGATATGCGTGTGAAGTATGAGATAGTGTGTGGCACACACGTTATATTGTAAAAGATGTATTACCCAATTTACATAAAGGGTCGCATATCATTTCCTGGTTATCACCCCACTTAGGGCTAAGATTGGGCAATCTATGCAACCAATGTAAGTATAATCAGCATGCCTAGTTGCAGCCTATATAAGAGACATCAACATAAAGGATTGGGGGTTGCTTTCTTTTAGTTGTGTCTATTTTGGGTTCTTTATGTATTTTGATGTATGCATGTGCAATAGGTTTTGGGATTCATTTTTTGTATCATATCTCTATTGCATCATGACACAAACAAGGTGAACTAGAGTATTAATATATGGTGATTAATACAATTTTTTTTCCTATTTTGAGTTTGTTATTGTTTGTGTGCAACAATTCAATTCTTTAGAGAGCTCCTTGAACCCATGGGTGCCTCAAGAGAGCAATTTGATAGATTGATATGCTAGCGTATGATGCTTTACTAAATGCTACCTGATGCCATATTGCATCAAGGTAAAAATTAGCAAACATTTTAGTTATGTTGCAAGGGACCTTCAAATGAATGAAGTGATTTGATCTAAAGACACAATGGTTAATGTCTCACATAGAGATCAATGATTCGTTCACACTAAAAGCTTTACAATTTGCATCATAGGAAGTACCTTATGGAGTTTCGCTAAAGAGATTGAGAGATTGCATGGACTAGTATTCCCTATCCAAAGTATTATTCTCATAGTTATCCAACCACATATTTGAGTGGATTGCAACTTGGGTTCACAAGAAGTGTAGTCTTTACAATCAATTTGTTGAGTGGAACCATGATATCACACCACTTCAAGATTTAGCCATGTTTTTTAAAGCATGTGGTGGATACTTATACAAGAGATAAGCACTTGTTGATATTTGTTGTTACAACCTAGACCTTTGCATAAGTAGTGATATTTTCTTTATTTTTGTAGAACTATCAATTTGCCAATTTTTATTTTTTGTACTCCATTGAATTTATATGCCATTCCCAATAAAATTGCTTTCTATCAATAAACACCTCCAAACATAGAATTTCATGGTAATGGAGACACCCATGTTTCTCACTTACATGGGGTGCCATGCTAGAGGATAGTGACAGCCAATCAATGTCTACCCACTTACTATGAATAAACACCTAAAAAAGAAAGCCAGGCAATAGGCTCTAATAACATGGTACAATTACAGCTTAAAAATTGCATATCAATAGGAAAACACACAATAAAATAAATGCACACAAATGAGAGATAAGAACATTATATTTCATTACAAGAATAGTTTCTCAATGTGATCCATTTACTATCCTCTTGATCATTTATTTATACCACTCAAGCCCTTGATTTAATAGTTTTGAACAACAAGACAATAACCCTAGAGAAATTAGTGGCTTACATAATTCAAATAAAGATCAACTCCAACTGCTGTGTCTCTACCTTTTCAACATAAAATCTTATTTACAGCAATGAACCGTGCTTTGTTCAAAAGCCTATAGATTACTTTGTCCATTTATGGGATGTCTAATTGAGTGACATAATAGTTTATTTTCAAACAACCTTTTAGTGCCTTTTTATTGATTGAACATCAACATTTTTGGGAACTTTTGCACCCATCTCACATGGCCTACACCCAAATAAACTTTTTCCCACTAGATCTGTATTTTCTATGCCAGTCCTGCCTTATTATAATGAACTTCAATCAATTCACCAGTTCTCTAGAATTCAAGCCTGTGGACCAATAGAATAATGGACAAGTACATCATATGGATAGTTGCTTGAATGATTTTACAAATTAACATAAAACTATATTTTAAAACCTTTCCATTAATAAAGCGTCAAAATTTTAAGGAACTTCTGCAATGCTAAAAGAAATTATTTTGCATAATCAGCATCATTAGAAAGAGTAAATTCCGCAAATAGTTTTGACTGAGTTACTATATACTTTACAAGAAAAAAATTGCAAGAATGGGGAAACCAAAATGTAATGTGTACCTCTGATTTTTCAGACAAAATAGCTTCAAATTGCTTTACAAGTTCAGGTGGTGAAATCCTGTCAATTTCTGCTCCCAATATTGCTATTGGCACTTTAACCGCTGGTGCAAACAAGAAAACATATGTATGCATCCATCATCTAAATTTAAGAATAGAATGTAAGTGCAAATGTAAATAATGTTAAATTTTAAAATTAAAAACTCAAAACAGCCATAAAATAAACTACCATACAGCAGAGAACCCAAAAATCTTAAGTTAACATTGACATGCAAGAAATTTGAAAATAAGCTTTATATTCTCACCTTTAATATCATCAACTGTAACAAACGATGGATGCAGTAACACTCCTGCTTTTATATCCACCCCTTTGGCTAGCTCCACTACCACCTTGGCTGTAACAACAAATGCAGTAGAAAAATAAGCTCTTCAGTGATTACTAGGCTTATACCAAGATCTGCAACTTTTTTAGCACACTATATCACTTGATTGCATTTATAATTCTATATCGGATTTCAACGAAAATACAATACACCCTGAAACACGGCATGGTCAGAATTTGAAAATAAGTCTAGCTTTCCTGTGAATCATCCACAAAGGAGAAAAAAGAAACTTTTTCTCACCTCCCCAGCAAAAGCCACTTGCTCCAATACTAGTTATGCCCCTGCTCTTCAAAACATCGATAATTTTTACAGAGTCCTCAAATCCTTTCTCCTAAAGCAGTGTATACAATACTAATCAACATCGTCTTCAAATACTTTGGCATTGGCACAAAAAAGAAATGATAATGTTATATAATTCAAGGAGCAATGCAGCAAACAAATTTCCAACTAATTCACTTAAATCCATTAAGAAGCATTACTGGTGAATGATTCTTCATCCAATCTTGAATGGTACCACGGTCTGGGACATATGGGTCTCCATAAAATAAGTCAGGAACAACCACAAAGTATCCAGCTTCTGCTACTTTGTCAGCAAGCTTCCTATAGCCACATTCAAATGCTGTTAAGAAATTGGAATGTTATAGCATTCAACTGTTTTAATCTTATTCCAATTCACATTATAATACTTCACAAATCAATCTTGTTTATACAAATCATATGCTATAATATTCACCATTTTCTAGAGAGAGATATTTGTTAGACCTTTATCAGATACGAATAGAACACCAAGAACTATATGCTGATTTATTGAACTAAGGTTCCATATAGAGATTCCAAGTTCTCCATGAACCTTGAAATGTTATGTAGACACACTAACATATTTTATAATTTGATGTGTTATAAAGGCCCACAGCATAAGAATGCGGTTCCATGTTAGAATAGATGCTTCATATGACACCAATTAACAATAAACCCCAAATTCAATACAAAAACAATTTGGAGAAAAATTCTTTAGAAGGGAAAGCAAACATAAAATCATTTATACCAATTATTTACAAGAATAAAAAGTATAAAAACCAGAATATAAGCTTTATTTAAACCTATTGCATAAGGCCTAAGTTGCCAGTTCCAGTTTGGATCTTGGTTTGGGTTTGTGGATCCAACAAAAAAAAATCGGGGGTTGGGTTCAGTTTGTGTTTTTCCATATCAAAAACATATAATTATTTTAACTTAAAATAAGGATAACCACATAACATACATTTAATAAACAAAACAAATATAAAAATTTCATACATTCATATGTGGCTAATTTAAAAATGAATTCATATGTGACTAATATTTAATAAACAGAACCACTATTAAATTTCATAAATTCATACTCCAAAAACCTCCCTAAAGAAGCTCAAATAATGTCGGACGAGTTTAAAATAACGGCGGTGCAAATAATTACACCTCAAAAACTCCCACATTTTCATGCATATACTAATCAGCCATCATTGGACAAAGCAGTAAAAGAAGGAGAAGCTTCAGGAAACAAAGGAGTTGTCTATATTCTGAGCACATATTTCTATACAGCACAGCACGGTCTACAAACAGAAAGCCATTGCAGATAATGAATTCTTGATGGATACCTGACAGCTTTGTCATCACAACAAGCAACTCACTCAAACACTCAACCAATAGCAAGTCAGGCATCAATCTACATCAGGGGTGTTTCAAGAACCTAAGTAGAGACCCTCAAAGGCACGCTTATTCATCTTTGATGGATAGGAACATCTGGCACCTAAAGCGTTCGTTACTGAAATGGTGCTGTTTCAAGAGGGTTTTTATTTTTATTTTGTGTGTAAGTAAAAGGTTAAGAAAAAAAAAAAGAGTGATTAATGTATGAAAACAAGCCAAAAAAATTAATTAATTATGTCAAAATGCATCAAGTTTGTCCCTAGTTAAATATGATCCTCCTAGGTTTTGTCCAGGTTCATCCAAGACAAACCTGCAATGAAATTTATGCCCCTGGCTGAACTTGCATCAACATCAATGCAGAATCCAAATCTAGTATGGAGCAGACCCAGAGCCAGGGCAAAACCTAATGAGTCAATAAAATAGCATGAGGCAAATGAACAAAAACCATATTCCCAACTATACCTTGACCCTAAATATTGATAGGATTACATATCATAGACCTTGCAAATCCTTATGTTCGATTTATTTATCTATTTCATGTTATTTATGTGCCCACATGGGAAAGGACATCCCATTTAAGGTGGCACTTTATGCCACATGTTTGCAATACTATGATGTCATATAAGAATATCTAATGTCATGTAACAAATGTATAAAAGCATCTATGATGTTGTAAGATGTAGGGGGTTCTATGACATGCATAAGAGCATGTAAGTGAGAACTACAAGGTCGATAAAAAAAGTCAAAGAATTTTGCCAACTTATGGCACATCATAAAACATCTTGCTAAAGAAGGAATGAATCCAAAGTGAAGCATCCAAGTTTGGTGGGTGAGTTATTACTTGGGAGCTACATTCTATTTTGGTTTGTTTATCATCATTCCATTTTGGTTTGTTGACCCTCATGAATTAGGCAATTGAATCGTGCATGGGGATTTGGATATGACATTTAAACCATGGTATTCCTCCCATGGTTTTGTGAAACCATTTCTAGTTTCAGTTTTGGGCTTGATCTATATGTTGAATACTTGGATGGAGATATGTAGTCTTGTGATTTTGTAAGGGGTTATATCAAAATATAACCAAGGGTTGATTATGAAATATACTTTGAGACTCCTCTACTGCTAGGTTTTTTCCCAGAAGGGTTTTCCCAAGGTACATACTCTATTATAACTATTTGTATGTGTTCAATGTTATTGCATGTGTATTTCATCTTTCTAAATTTGTTGTATCTTAGTCATTTTACATGTCTCTCCTCTGAAGATTACAATAGAAAGTTTTTAGATTTATCTAACTTTCTTTCATTCAATAATAGAACTTGGCCAATTCCTAGTTTCCTTAGGTTAGGAAAAGGGAATTTTTAAAACCAATCTTGATTTAAATGGAAGACTTTTGTTGGGGACATGTAATGTCCCCTTCTCGGCAGTGATCTAACAGTTGGCTGTTAATCTATTCTGGTGACCCGTAGACTACTCGGAGGTGGAAATTAGGGTTTCCTATTTTCTAGGAGGATGTTTCAGCTTTCTCTAGGACTTGCTTCTGGAATCTTGGTGTTTGGTTGGCGGTTCCTTTCTGGGTTTTCAGAGAGCTTCGCAATGGTATAGCATGCGTGTTGATCCGAGTAACTTCCTGGATTTACAATTTTTAGTAAATTCTATTTCTGGCAATGGTTCGGATAGCATCAGTACACTTGGCTTTCCTCATCGAGCAGTTTAGTTGGCAGTATTGGAATCAGCTCCTGTATGCATTTTTTGGAGAGATAAGTCATTTTAATTAAAATAATGTTTTATTTTAATTATAACCCCTTGGCCTAGCTTTATGACTTAAGTTGTTTTAAAAAAGGGGGACTTTATGGGTGGACGCCTCATCAGGAGGCTTAAGTGAAATATTTACCATTTTATTAAAGTTGTCTTGGAGAGAAAAGGGACACCAATATGAGGAGGTATTAAAATGTTTAAAAATTAAAAAAATGCCTTGGAATTGGGACGCCAACTTGAGAGTCATGAGTCAATGTTGAATTAGGTTGACTCCTTGAGTGGGGCGCACCTTCTGGAAGGTTCTAGAGATGCTTGGCTAAAATTATAAAAGGGAGTGTTGGGTCTTCATTCTTCATCTTGAGTTTATTGCAAAGTTATGCTGTCGGAATGGTGACTGAGTGCTTCGGGGAAGGCATACCCCTTAGCTAGGCTTGGCTTCTTGCTTGAAAGATAGCAACTAATTAAGATAGGATTGTCCATGGTCTTTGAGTTGAGTTTTGAGCATGTTGTAACTAAGTTATTTGCATTTTATCTGATTTACAGAGTTGTTGGTGATGTTCAGCTGATTGTGTTTTTAATTCATATCTTGCAAAATAAAAATAGCATCATTTTGAGTATTGTTTCTATTTGATTTCTTGCTAGGGGCGACCCTTCATGTCAAATCTTAGATTTTATTAGCAAGTATTGGATTTTTAAAAGCAAAATCGCCCTTCCTTGAGGGTTGTACTTTTTTGGAGGTGTCTTGGGATTTGTGCAAATTAAATAGGGACTGTTTGAGGTAGTTTTGGTGTCCCATCTTGGTCGCCACCCTTGTTAGAGTATATTGCATTTTACTTCATGTTGTTTGGGTGGGTTTTGAGTAAGTAACATTTTAGTGATTTCTTGTGTTGCTGATTACATACTTGCAGTGCAGGTCTGTCAAAATCAGATTGTTTCAAATTGGGTTTTGAGCTGAGATTTGCGTGTGAAAAGTCAAGATAGGTATAGGGGAGTCCCTCTATTTCATTGCAGCACCAAATACTTTTGATCTCGCTCTCTTGACAAGCAATGCTATAATATTGTAAACTGAACAGTAGTACTGTCAGCATTCTAAATTGTTTACCATTTCCCACGGTTGTGGAAGAGACTGGCCTCATTTCAGCCTGTAGTTTAAGGTTTTAATTCTTGCATCACCCGCAGAACAAGTGGAAGAGGCCGGCTTGCCACCTATTTACTTAATGTAATGCATTTCCTCATCATATTGTTGATCGGCTGAGCCATCAACATGCTCCCGCTGAATAAGTGGTTGAGTTGCATATTACTTTCAGTAATGTACTTTCCATTTCAGTCCTCTCGCTAAATAAGTGGTTGAGTGATTGTATTTCCTTTCTATTACTCTTTCAGCAAGTTTCAGTAATGCTAACGATCCCCTTTCAAGTATGCTCTCAACCTTGCCCGCATTGGGATCTGGGTTGATCAGAGGAAAGAGTTCCCTTCAGTTGGATTGAGTTTTCATTTAACGTTAACGGGTGAACTTAGTTGTGAAAAAGTGAAAAAATTGCCTGGTATATTTCAGGACAACACATTTCAGGCAAAAAGATATCAAGTAAATTGTAGTAACCCTTGTAATGCATTAGCTAAAATCCATATTAAATTATTGCAATCACTTGAAGCCTAGCTCTTTCTAATCACTAAGTTATCAATGTGGGCAAGGTGAGAGCATAAACAAACTAGAATGAGGACAAGGGAATTACACTAAATGATATTGGCAAATAGCCAACCAAATTACAATTTAAGCAAAGTCACAAAATCAATCATGCCAAAATGGCTAATAAAAAAATGAAAATTCTAATCAAGACAAACTAGCTAAATGCAAGAGAAATTGCATCAATGCCAAAATGACAAAATCACCTGACTTCGATACATGTCAAAAATGGTGGCTAATATACCACAATTAAATAAGAATCCAATAAATAAACTGACCATGATATATTACAATGATAATATTAAAAATCAGTGGTAAACTATCCAAGATCTTTAGTAATAAATTTACTACTAAGGGTAAACCATCCAATTTTTACAATATTTGATTTTTGCAATAAAATGTAATACAATGATTAGTTTGCAAAAAAAAATAACTAAAGACAATATTTTGATTCTGGTAATATACTAAACACTCTATGTAATCTAAAACCTAAAATGATTGAGATCAAGCACTAGGAAAAGCATTCAAAAATTGCATGAAGTTTGAAACCAACCTCAAATATCAAAAAGGTGAAACATTAACACACCACGAAATGTTGGACAAATCAAGGAAGCTAAAAAAAATATAGCTATAAAAAAGATGAGGAAGTCTCTTACTCATCCAAACACAACCACTAGTGGGTCTCGAACATTGTAGCAATCTACCCTACTTTTTTTTTAATCCAATATAAAGATGAATCTTCAACACTTTTTGATCACCCAAATCCCGGAGTGGGCAAGGTGATAACATACAATGCTTACAACCACACAGCTATTCTAAATGAATGCAATTACAGAATAATATAACAGCAAGCTGACCAGAAATGCAAGCAGCAAAGCCAACCTAATCAACATGTATTCAATGAACTACATAAAATGACACCGTATGTAGCAAAGCCGACTTAACACCTCTTCAAAGGACTACATGAATGAAATGCAATCCGCTGGTAGAATGTCTAAGCTTGACTCAAACCAAAATGGTCGATAAAGTTAGCTTGTTTAATGCCAAAGCGAGCTAAATGATATGCTAAAATGGTTGGTGGTAAACCGTCCAACTTACAATATGAAATGCATACAAAATAACTAAGTTACCAGTTCAGGTTCAGGTTTGAGGGGTTCAGTTCGTGGGTTCAGTCAAAAAAAAAAAGTTGGGGTTGGGTTCATTTTGGATTCGTCCATACAAAAACATATAAAAATCATAAATATCTACATTTACAACAATAATTAAATTCAAAATACTACACAGTGCATCATATATTGTATAATAAACAAAACCACCATAAAAATAAAAAAATATTAGAATGTCAATTAGTCAAACTCAAATGCCATGATATATATTATATATTAAAATTAACTACATTGATGCTTCCTCCTTCTAGGTAAGCATCAAGTAACATCAGGGAAGATTATCCAATTGGATGACAATATTATAGATAAGACTTGTAGGCAAACTTGGACTTGGACTTGGAGAGTACTCGGAAAATCAAATGAATTCAATGGGTAATTTGAGGGCAATGCCCCCAAATTAAGACCTCCAAAACCACACAAACCTTCATGGCATACATCATTTTGCATTCACAATAAGACCCAAATTAAGACCATCAAAGCCACACAAATCATCATGGCGCACATTATTTTAGGGTTTAGGGGGTGAATGACACTTTTTACAGTAAAAAAGTCAAAAAAATAAAAATAAAAATTGAAAATGGCGAAATTTTCCTATTTTGTGCAAAATCCACCCAAATTCCCCCTAGGTTTGTCTAGGTTCGGCAGGGCTAGACCCACAATTTGTGGGTCGGACCCTATCCAAACCCACAAGGGACTGGATCCGGACCCCAAACCCGGATCGGACCAGACCGGGGCCTTGGGCCAGTGAACCGGTAACTTAGCAAAACAATGATCCTCAAGCAATAATACCATCTGAGGTCTACAAGATATATATAAAATGCATTACAAAGCGCGAAACTGCTGCAACAGTTGATTTATTATTTTGATCAAACTTATAACACTGTTGCAATGTAATGAACCAGACCAAATTTTTTTTTTGATTTTTCACAATTGATTACAATGCAACACGCACCCGTTAAGGTTAGCACAAACCAAAACGTTGCGGAAAGTAACTCTAACCAGAATGTACACCAGGATCCCGATGTGGGCAAGGTGTGAGCATTGGTCAGAGGATCTATGCAATGCAAACTGAAGGAACTCTAACCAAGAATGGCGCCGAGTGATGGCGAGCATATGGTCAGAGGATCAATGAAATGCAAACTGAAGGAACTCTAACCAAGAATGGCGCCGAGTGATGGCGAGCATATGGTCAGAGGATCAATGCATGATGACAGAATGTAACCCTAACCAAGAATGGCGCCGATGGATGGCGAGCATATGGTCAGAGGGTCCCTAAACTACTCAACTGAAAGCAAATAGGCGACAAGCCAGCCTCTTCCACTTATTTAGTGGGGATTACATGTAAATTCAAAATGAAGGGAATGAATTGCTGACAGTACTACTGTTCAGCTTACAGCAAATTAGAGAGCTTGCCAAATATCATAAGAGTAAGAACTTCCAAAGCTATAACAAGATAAGATCCCTCTTCTACAATCACAAACTCTTTGAATATCAACCCCTCGCACAACTAATGAACTTCCTTAAATCTGGTATGACTGATTTGACAGATTTAATGTAGAACAGCAACATAATCACTCACGAAAATGCACATAACTCACTCTAAACACATCCTATTGACGAGAAATCAAATGCAGATTACTATACTGATATAGGCGCCCAAGATGCAATCCCTAAACCACCCAAAACAAGCCTTATTTATTTTTGCACAAACTTCAATGTACTTCAAGATGGTACGGCCCAGTTGCAAGGGCGAATTTCCTCTATAAAATCAAAGAGACCCAAATAAAATCTGGAAATTGGCAAGAATGGTCGCCCCTCATAAACAGATTGATAGATTCAATACCCAGAATGATAGCATTTTTATTTCATGAGCTGTGAGCAAATCTTACATTCCTCAATGACATTCGGCAACATCAAAATATGACAGAAAATGTAAACTAGAACTCCCAAAATGCAATGACTCAATTGGAAATGCAATTCAAACCTATTACAAGCTAACCTCTCAACTAGTTGTTATCTTTCAAGCAAGAAGATGAGCCCATGCTAGGAGGAATGCTTTCCTCGAAGCGAGTGCCTGAAGACAATTCAGCAACATAACGGTGTAGTAGACAAAAGATGCCAAATGAAGAGCTGAGGCCTGATTAAATAGACAAGAGAGAAACATCTAGAAGCTTCCAAAAGGCGCCCAAACCCTAATTTCAAATTCACCTTTTCCCTCCAAAGAATGGCGTCTTTTTTCACCCATGAAATATTTCACTTCGTTTTTTTTTTTTTAAATAAAATCAATTCTCTCAAATAGGCATCCCTTTCTTCATCTCAATATTTGACATTTAAAAGATATAACTTATCTCTCCATGATGCCTAGACCCTCAAAGTTCCCCCTTTTTTAAAAACAACTTAAAGTTGTACTGCTAAGCAAGGGGTATAATATTAAAATATAATATTATAATGAAAATACTTATCTCTCCAAGAAATATGCGCCCAAAGCCAAGAATTGAAGTGCCAGCTGAACCAACTGAAGAAGAGGACCAACAGAACTGAACCCAACTGTCCACTGCCAAAAATAGAATTTACTAAAAATAGTAAATTCGCGAAGTTGCCCGGAATGCCAAACTGAACACATCACTGCAAAGCTCTCTGAAAACCCAGAAAGAATCCGCAACCAAAATCCCGAACCTCAAGCAACAACCTCCTCAAAACCAGGAAACCCTAATTTCACCATTCGCGAAGCCTACGAGTCTCCGGAATAGGCCAACGGTCAACTGAAACGGTCACAGCTGGGAAGGGGACATTACATGCAAGCATATAAAATTTTCCCAAAGACATAGTTTAAACATAGAATATTATTCCCATAACATCAAATCATTAATCCAACTAAAGTATACCTCTAATAGTTGATGCAAAAGGCTGATGTAGGTTTGATAACACCCTATTCTGCTGATAGAACTGTCAAACCAGGTTTGAACAACACTGATAACACTTTGGAAACTTGCAAGAATATGCCCGTGCACACTATTCAACATGCATTAACTGAAAACTACTCCAAAACACACCAAAACTGAATTCAAAGCACCATGAACACCATAGACATCAAACAAAATGAGAAATCAGTCATCTTGCAGGTCTGAAACTAAACCGTTAGCACTCATAACTGCTGTATTCACTAACATATCAGTACTGAAGCACACTGTAGTAAAACTAAATCACTTCTATATGCTGCAATTAACACTGCCCAGATGCATGCAACACTACCCAACACTAAAACCTCAGCTTAGGCTTGTTGCTTGATGTTTTGGAGAAGACAAGACATTGTGCGACCCCAAGCTATATCTCCATGCCTAAATATGCTCTCCATCCTTTTGGCCAAAACAACTCAAGGAGCTCCACTGGATAGTCCCCTAAATACCACTTTCTTACCATTTGCCTTGAACTTGAATTCCAGCGTCTGAAAGTTTTGTGAGTACTTACCAATGGACATCATCCATTGGATACCAAGTATAGTGTTGGTATCACCCAACTCCACAACATAAAAATCATCGGTGACGGTGTAGTCACCAATTGTAATCTTCCCTTTTGGTACCATTGTTGAACAAGATATTGGTAGCCATCTGCCACCATTACACTAAACCCTTCATGTTCAACTATTTGAAGTCCTTTCTGGATGACCAAAGCTGAATCAATAAAGTTATGAGTGGCTCCGCTATCAATTAAAACCGTTATCTTTTGTCCTTGCAATACACCATGAAATTTATATGAGTTGAACCTTGGGGTTCCAGTCATAGTGGCGATTACACCATCCTTGCTTTCTTTAGGTAGAGACTATTTTATCTTTGGTGGTTTCTCCTCCATTTCATCTTGCTCGCTGCTTAGATCAGATTTGTCTTCTTCATCACTATTGGGCACAACTTCGATATAATGAACCTTCCCTTTACCAAGGCATCTATGTCTTGGTGCCCAAGGTTCTTTGCACGTAAAATAAAGTTTCTTCCTTCTTAACTCTTGTCTAGTTTCTTCATCCATTTTGTTCCTCTTTGGCCATTCCTTTGAGAAAGGTTGTTTCACTTTGTCTTTTTGGAATGATGATCCCTTTCATGGCATTTTATTCTTTGTTGCACTTGAGTCCATATCCCTGACCTTCTTAATTGCTTCTTGTAGTGACCTTCTTAATTGCTTCTTGTAGTGTACTAGGGTTGAGGGCTTTGACCCAACCACTTAAGAGGGTCCATTAGGCCATCCATAAATAGAACAACCAACCTTCTTTTGGAAATGTCGGTGACCAATATAGAAAGCTTTGGAAGTCAACAACATATTCATCAATGGTTCCCCATTGCTTTAGTTGTGTCAATTCCTTGAGGTGGAGCTCAGGATCCTTGTTGTCAAACCTCTCTATTAGCTTCTCCGTGAATTCCACATATGACATAATTTGTTCATGGCCCAAGGTGAGATCATGCCATGGTACCACCATTCATAGCCACCCCGTCTAGATGTAAGGCAGCATATTTGATTGCTTCACTTTCGGGCATGGGGTTGAGTTGAAAGTAGTTGTCAACCTTTTGAACCCACGCCCGTGTGGTGATCTTTCCTGACCCATCAAAATATGGCAAGCTAAGCTTACCAATTTTCCTCCTTAGATCATTGTTATGGTCTCTATTACCCCTGTTGGGAAAATGCTCCATTCTTAGGTCCATGTAGTCTTTTAGGGACATATGTGTTTGTAATTCTCCATCTATCCAATCTTGGCGAAACTGGTCTTGTAACTCTACCAATGTAGGTTTATTGCCTCCTTGTTGTTCCACTCTAGGTGGGAAAGTAGGTATCATGGGTCTAGAACTGGTTGTAGGAGCACGATGATTTGGAGTTTGATTTGGAGTTCTATTGTTGCTTGAATTGTCTTATTTCCTCCACTATTGCCAACTTGGTTGTTATTGTTGTTTGTATTTATCATGATTTGAGACAATTTGTCCAATAATTGTGCCATCCGCTGTTGAGTAGTTCTCTATTCTCCCATGAATTGATCCATACAATCAGGTGAAGTCTCTATCTCTCATGTTTCTGTCTCCTTGTGCACTACTCCTAGATTCAGAACTGTTAGGGTTGTTATTCAATGATGAGTATTTGTGGATGCCCAAGATATTGGAGGTTGTTCTTCTTTCTGGAACTCGGGCAGGTTCCCACTGTCTTCTTATTTCCCTATTATGGTATTCTTCTCTCCCTTTCACTCATCCACCTTCACAGGCTTGCAGGTTTTACCAGCTCTGATATCAATTGTAATGTCCCTCATAGATTCACTATAAATTTTTCCTTTAATCTTTAAGATGTCAAATATGCTAATGAACTAATGCATTTAAGATGAGTGTAAACTGGTTATATATTTCTGCTATACACTTCAATTTGCTTAAGGAGCAATACTAATTCAACGAATTCATATTAGTCCAGATTATTGGATGGTTACATATAAATAGAAAAAGATATTATGAGGTTGCTTTTCTCATATAGACTATGAATGATGATGTTTGATTCAACTATTAATTCAATAATGGAAATCTGACAAGGAAATGAAATCATTGTTTCTGATATATGAACTTAAAATCATGAGTTTGGAGTGTGCAAGAGGTTGAGACCCCTCGTCAATTCGTTGTTCTTGAGTATAACTTTATAATCCTGCGATCTAGCTAGGCATTGTATCTGAGTGTTATCTACTTGATTATGCAACCCTCGGCCTAGTAATTGGTGGACTATATGCCACCCTTTACTAGACCAATCAAGGGCTCTTTAAAAGCAATTTAATATATGATTTTAAGGATATAAATCTGCCAAAATGTTCGATGATTCTCTTCACACTTTGTCTTGTCTTTTTATATATCTATGCCTTAACAAGAAGGGATGTATCTCTTGGAATTGAGATGATCATTTAAATGGTCATGACCTTTAGTTAAAATTAGTTATTGCTTGTTGAAATATTGATTGCTCACCCCTTTAGAATGTTCGCTACTTTCTTACTTCTCCTAATCACTGCCTTATAAATAATAATAATTATTGCTCATATTATCATTGTTCTCCTCAGTTATCTCCCTTGACCGAAATTACCATTAACTAATTAATTGATGCATTTGATCAATCTGCCTTTTAAAAATAAATGCATCGCTCCCTTTTGATTCTGAATTGGCTTTACAGCTAGTAATAATGATTCTTTTAATATTTAATCTTCGTCCTTTACATGACCTCTACTAGAAATCTTGCTTGGGCAATCAAAACTTGATACTATCGTCATCAGCAATTAATAATCTTATCAATGCTTTTGTTGTGCGATTTATTCTAGCCATTGGATGGGTTTATGACACCCCTTCTCAATTTCGAGTTTTTTTCTCAACTAAGGTTATAGGAACAAATCTGGAATCTTCATTGTTTTTTTTTTGGCAAAGTTTTGAGTTGGGCTATTTTTTGGTGCACTTTGGCATGAAAAGGACCTCAGCGTTGTGTTCAGGAAGCCAAATCGACAAATTTTGACTATAAATTTGTGGCTTGCCCTATTTCGCCATGGGAGCTTCTAAGGCAATTTTTTTTCTTTGGGAGGTCATACAACCCCCAAAAATCCATACCATATAGAAATCTTTCAATATATATATATAGCGTTGAGCGCTTTATTCATAGCACACAATGCTATTTTAAAGGTGCTTCGCTACTGGAGCGAAGCTCCACCCAGGGCAACACCCATTTAGGCAACATTGCTAGCACCCACCATCGACAGTTACACACCAACCCCCTGCGGGCTCTCAGCCGAGACCTTGGTCCCATCAACGCCTAGGCGCTCTAATCCAAACCTTGAGGGCTATTCCGACACAACAGTCAATCACCTCAATAACTACGCCTACACACTAAGCCCCCTGCAGCCCTTTAGCATCCACCCAAGTCACCCACGTGATCAGGGGCTCAACTGCTAAACCCCAACGCTCAACGATAGGTCGTCCATATGACCAAGGGCTAGATTTCTTAGCCCCCAAGCTTGCCTTGTAGGGCAATTTGAGCTACTTTTACAAAATCGGGCATAACTTTTGCCTCGCTTGTCTGTTTTTTACAAACGAAATACCATCGGAAAGTTGGTTTTGAGCTCATTCTTGTGGTACAGTCCATTTTGCAGATTTTGCTCCAAAAAATTTCTACTAGCCATTGAAGTCAAATCATCTTTTTTGTGCTTTTGAAGTCATAACTTAAGCATATGGACTTTCGTTTTTGTGAACAAATAGGCATTGGAAAGGTTCTTCAATGCTCTACACAACCATGCAATCCATTTTTCCAAAAAATCACCAAGTACATAGAGATTTATCTGATGTTTTTTTTTCTTTTTTAACCTTTTTTGCTCTCAAAGTTGCATTAGGGTTTGGTTTTTCTTGTTGTTGGGGGGAACATTTATCGCTTCCAATTTCTATATACATCAAAGAACAACAAATCTTTCCCACACATTGTTTTGAAAACCTTAACCATCATGGCGAACACCTCTTCAATTGAACGTCTTACACCACACAACTATCATATCTCAAAAGCTCAGATGACCAGATTGCTCATCTCAAAGGGTTTATGGTCCACTTTGCATGTAGTACAACTAGCATTGACTCGTCAATTTGAGATACTTCACCATAGGAAAAAGATGGACAAGGTTATGGGACTGATGTCTTTGCGGGTTTCAAACAATCTCTTGTTTCCTATTGAGTCTTGCACCTCTCCTAGGGATATGTGGGAGAAGTTCAAAGATCTTTCTGGCACCATCAATGAGTTCTAAGCTCTACAAATTGAGGCAGAATTGACATCACTTGTTGTTGATTTTTTCCCCTCCATTGAGGACTTCTTGCAGAAGTTTAAGCTACTCAAAACTCTTTTATAAGGTTGTGGGAAGAATAAAACTAAGAAAGAATGTGTTTTCCTATTCCTATCTAAGCTTACAGGGCCATTTCAAGTCTTCTCTTCTACATTCTACTGTACTATGGATCCGTTGGGCACTGCATTTACCATGCCAACTTTTGAAGTATTTTGTGAGCATTTGACTTGTGAACAAGCCAAACTGACTCAATTTCATATCTTTCCAATTCTAAAACCCAAGCATTGGTAGCACAAACATCCAAAAGGAAAGACAAGAAGAAAAAAAAGCCCAAGATAGATACTTCATCAGGTAGTGAGCTTTCCTCCAAACCATCTCAGAAGTCATAATAGTACCCTCAAACCACTCCTCAATATGATAAATCTTCTAAGTTTGGTGAGTCTTCCTCCAAGGCAAAGAAGAAATCAGGTGAACCTTGCAATTTTTGTGGTAAGAAGGAACATTCAATCACTCGATGTTGGAAGAGATTGGAAGCTTTAGAGGAATCCATGCGGCAACATAACATCTCAACCCCTAAGACTTCTTCCTCATTTACAAGGAAAGGCCATGCTCTTTCTGCACAAGCCTTACCTTCTACAACTCCATGGATACTTGATTTCGGCACAACGCATCACATGACTCATTGTCATGTCCCCGAAAATGTGACAATAAAGATTAACAAAATACATATTTAAAATTATAAATAATCCATAATACATACGATTATTTCAATATCCTTATAATTATAATTGTCGTGAGACAAAATTATAATTATAATTATATTATCGATATTAAAGTAACAAATGCTAACAATTTAAATATTATAATCAGTATGATATTAATGGATATAAATATATATATATATATATATATAATTACATTGTACAATTTGAATATTATTATAATTATAATCGGAAGATATTATAATTATAATTATTATATATAATATTATAAATATTGATGATTTAAATAATATAATAAATACTAAAAATATAGAAAATTAATATTTAAAACCAACATAAAATGATATTATAATGACATTATACAATCAATATTTTGTAATTATAAAATTAATAATGTCGAGATATGACAAATAATAAAAATAAATGAAGATATTATAAAGAGTAATAATAAAATAAAGGATATTACATACATCTCGACAATAATGAAGAATACGCGGCCTCTGAGAAGAGACACCTCATTTGACGCGTCGCTAGAGACATACAAAGGGGTAGCAAGTGAGTGCTCAAGGGGGGCATGGACGAAATGGTAGTCATCGAAGGATTCATGATTGCGGGTGACGGGACATGGAATGGCAAATAGAATATCATAGGCATCTGACTCAAAGAAACATTAAAATGCAGGTTACAATCATTATCTAGAACTAGATCAATTCCAAGGTCATCACTAGCATTATATGTATTTCTCTCACGCGATTGCACTCATAGTCCTTCATTAGACAAGTGGGGGAAAATGTGATACATATGAGAGTCATTTGAGGCTCTAAGGGGAAAAACATGACAGCAAAGGGAGAAACGTATGGGTCTGAAGCTGCGGGAGTCTTGTCAAGCTAAGGAAAATTACCTACAGAGAATGCTATGAAATAGAAATATATAACATCTATTTGCGATTGAGAGCTATTGCTCAAGAATTACCGTCTTATTGATGTTCAGAAATTGCATATCAGACTGTTAGTTTGGGCTTCCTATTAATGTTGTATAAGACCAGTGCTATCAAAAGAGTCTTTAAGAAAGGGATGTCATTCTAGTGTTGTTGCCGAAATTGGTCATTATTGAGAATGTATATCTGTATTCCTGTTATTGAAATGAAAGAGAATCCATGAAGTATTCATATGTTCAACCTATGAATATCAATCCTGGCATGCATTGTATCTCTTTATTTGGTAAAACGAAGTCTATCAAGTCAAAAGCAATCGTAAAACTACTCACCACAGGACCTAAACCAAGATTTGTCCACCTTAAAGCATTTAATTCTTAAATTGTAAACCTAATTGCATTAAACTTGTGATTCTAGGGTAAGAATTAGGGATATCTCGCAAAGGGGAAATTACAAGTGGTATCAGAGCAACTTTCTTGCCATCATGTAGTGTATGCAAACTAACCAAAGAAGAAGGTATATTCTATAAACAAAAACACATTCTAATTTATGATCGTGTAGTGTTCCACCACTCTGATGATTTGTCTTTCCAAGTTTGTAGATCTGATTTTTCGCTTTTAGTTTAATTCCTTCCTTCTTGCTTTGAGTTTGTTTGCCAATAATGCTAGAATGGTACTAACAAGCATATGCATATAATGGGAAACTTCAAATAAACTAAGCTACTAAAACAACTTGAGTACATTGCTCGTTTCAATGTCCAAATATAATTTCTTTATTACATATTAAATTGCTTACAACATATAGCTTACATCAGATTTAAAGCTAACTATATCATAATCCATACTTTAACTTACAGCCATACAACACTGTGAATAGTAACTTGCTACAATACCCTCCCCCAAAGAAGTGCACACAACTCTTGAAACCCGAACTTCTCCCACCCAAATCCGGATTGGGAAGCCTTCTAGCATAAGGGCGCCCCCTTTAGGAATGATAGCAGCCACCAAGGAGAGGCGTCTTTTTTTCTTTTGCTGATTGAAACCCTCATAAAAAGGCGGCTGGTTGTAGCTCTTCAAAAACAGCCCCAAAACTCCACAAAAAGTAAGCAGCTCCTATGCTAACACGATTGAAGACTATGGCGGCTCAAAACCCACTCAAAACTAGCTCGAATAACTGCAAACAGCAACTTGTGTCTCCAAAATGAAGCCACCAAAAACTGACCAGCAACCAGATGCCTCTTCTTTCCCTAGGCATCTTAGATAAACACCTTCATGATTTCTCCTGTATAGGACAGCTCCCTTCATCATAAAACTGCCACTCTTCAAACGTAGAGCTCTCTTTTTTACTGAATTAAGGTTTTTGGGACATTGCCGATTCAACAAGTAGTAGATAATGTCATCATACCAATCCCCCGGAGAAACATCCTCAAGATTATAATGTTGGGCCACAAGGTCAGGACCCATTTCTGCCATTGTCTTGGTCAGTCCTTGCCCTCTTACCAACTTCATGGGTTGAATTTCAATATCATATTCTTGTAACATAGATACCCACTTGGCTTTGCGTTCACCCAACTCATTTTGCATCAACAACAGCTTGACTGCAGGATCAAGGACTATAGCAAAGACCTTGTTTCACAATATATAGTGCCTAAACTTCTTCACAGTTCGGATCAAGGCATAGGCCTGCTTTTCAACATTAGGATATCTCAGTTCGGCATCCTTCAAAGGTGCACTCATAAATGCTATGGGATGCTCGTTCCCTTGATCAGACTTTTGTGTCAACAAGCCCGCACAGGAGTGATCAGAAGCAAATGAATAGATGTAGAATGGCTTAGCATAATCAGGACTTACCAAAACAGGGGCCTCAACAATAGCTCTCTTTATTTCTGTGAATGATTCCTTAGCCTCTGTATTCCATTCAACCTTCGCTTCTTGCTTCAACATGGCATTTAAGGGCTTGATTATTTTTGCAAATCCAGTGATAAATTTCCTGACAAAGTTAATCTTGCAAAAGAATGACTTCATTTCTTTCTTGCTTGCAGGGGGTTGAATTTTCAGTATAGCCTCCACTCACTCAGGATCAATGGCAACCTTGTTCTAAAATAACATGTCCTAACAGCTTTCCCTCAGTGACTCCAAAGATGCACTTCTTTGGATTAAGTGAAATACCAAATTCCCTGCACTTCTGGAAAACTTTGCATAAATCTACAACATGATCACTCCTCTTCTTGGAAAAGACTGTCAAATCATCCATATAGATGATTACGCACTTGCCAATGATGTCCTTGAAGGCAATATCCATAGCTCTTTGGAATGTCGCTCCGGCATTGATTAATCCAAAGGGCATTCTCCGGTAAGCAAAGGTTCCCCATTTTCTAGTGAAGGCAGTCTTGTGCCTATCCTCATATTGAACCATGACCTGATTGTATCCAAAGTGCCCATCCAAAAAGGACATCATCTGAGATACGTTGACAACCTGAAGCACCTCATCCAGTGAAGGGACTGGATAATTATCCTTTTTTGATGCTTTGTTCAGGTTCCTGAAATCAACACACAGTTTGATTTCTCCATTTTTCTTCTTGACTGGAACCAAGTTTGCAACCCATGTTGAGTGTCTTACTGGGAATGTGGTTTGTGCTGAGAGGAGCTTCTGCACTTCCTTTTGAATAATGGGCTCCAGCAAAGCATCAATTGGTTTTTGTTTTTGCCTGAATGGCTTAACATTTGACTTGAGGGGGATAGTATGTGTAATGATCGAAGTGTCATATGTCCTCAACTCATCATAACTCCAGACGATCGCATCCTGATATGTGTGCAAGGAATCAATAATTCCTTTCCTCTCCTCTGCAGTGCACAGCTTACCAATAAAGACATTCTTGACATCACTTTGGGTCCCCATATTGTATGTTTCACACTGACAATTGAAGGATTCCCTTTTCATTTTTTGCTCGTAATCTCTTATCCTATCCAAATCAAAGATCATTTCCAATTGCACCATGCCTCTTGGGATGGTATTAATCTTCAGATTGAGGACTCCTTCTAGGTCAATTTCAGCCCCTTGAGGCTCAACCTCATCAATGACTTGAGAAGCAAACACATCACAGCTAGTGATAAAATCAAGAATATGCTTATCATCTTCAAATACCTGAAAATTGGTGACATTGTCAAGCACTGAAGGTACTGGAACAAGTTCCACAGTGAACTTCTTTAAGCCTGAAAGTGACAAGGGCTGCAATGTACTTGTTGCTTGTGCCAAAGAATCAGCAGTCTAATTCTTACTCTGAAGTATCAATTGAATGTTGAAGGCATCAAATCCTGTGTCTATAATTGACCATTTTTCTGTCATGACATGAGTATTGTTTTCTCACTTGCTTGACCACTAGCTCGAAATCTCCAAACACTTGTAGAATTTTAACTTTTCTTTATCAATGCCATTAGTAACCCATGAACTAGAGCTTCATACTCAGCTACATTGTTAATGCACTGGATTTGGAGTCTGTAAGCAGCGAAATAGGTTTTACCTTTAGGACTGATCAGCTCAAGCCCTGCTCCAGCACCTTGCTTGGATTTGGATCCATCAAACCTTAATGTCCAGCAATCATTAGCTCTGGCTTTTCTTGGGATATCTTTGTCCTTGTTGCCACCTGGAGGCTCTTCAGGAGGTTTTGGATCCTTCCCCTTTTGACTATTTTGAATGCTCTGTATGTTTGACTCAACAGTTGGGGTTGTGTTAATGTGCCTTTGTATATGTTCCACTACAGTTTGACACAAGCAACATTCCAATTCTGAATGAGGAGCATCGTGAACTCGGCACCAATTAGGGAGAAGCAATTCTTCAAAGTTCATATTTTCACCCAGCTGTATCTAATCTTCTACACATTTCTAGATAAACTCTTGGAAGTTATCCAACAAACTGAGTTGTCTATCTATCTGATCACTAAGTTCTTCTGTTTGTTCAACTTGCACTTCGGAGCTGCTAGCTTCTGATGTGGATTCACCAAAAGAGCCCTACAACACCAAGATTTATTCTTCGTCTGAAATAAGGGAGGCTAGGACATAGTTCCCCATACTGACTTCTGATACGAGTATCTCATTTGAAGTATTATGATACTCAGTAATGGCATACTTCATTCTAGGTTCTCTCTCAATTCTAATTGGATTTGGGACTCCTTTCCAGGGGAGCCACATGTGGGAATGATCGGTGGATGTGTATCCATTTAGTGCCTTGGTGAAATCTCTACCCAAGATCAGACCATAAGTGTCAAGAATGTCAGCCACTTGAATGTTAAGTACTTGTTGCACTCTAGGATCTGAGGCAACTTGCATGGGAGTCATGTTCAATTCTCCTACTATATTCACCTTTGTTTTGTCTAATTGGGTGACTTTCTTTTGAGAGGCTGCAAGGGTAATACCAAGATCCCTACAGACAGCAAATGGCATAACATTTGTGGATGCCCCTAAATCCAGCAGGCAATTTTGCAGATTTTTACCAAATATACAATGGAAATCAGAAAATGAGGGGTTTCCATTTTGCCTTGTTATAAACTCAACTGTGAGTCAACTTGTGCAACCTGACTCTTATCTTTTTCTTTACCCCTATCCCCGAGTTGTGATGGACTAGGACCTTTGGGTGTTTGTGAACAAGGGGGCCTTGCCATTGCTTCATTGGTTGCTACTCCTAATGTTGCTATACTTGAATTAAAGGACCCAAAGACTGCATTTATGATTTCAGGAACTCTTAATAAATCAAAAGCAAAAAGACTCACCTTAACTTTTTTGAGTTTCTCGGTGACATATTCTCCTAGCTGCTCCACATTCATGTCAGTGTGGAGCTCCTTGGAATGACCAATCTTCTTATTCTTTGTTGCATCAGCATTGCTTCCTTTGAAAACATCTGGTTGTCCCTCTTTCGTGAGGTATTGTGTTGGCACCTAAGGGTAGGATGGATTGTTATTGGCATGTGGATTTGGTGGAGTGGTAAAATTGTGTGGAGGGGCAGATGTAGTAAACGGTCCTCCAGCTTGTGGATTCCAATGGGGCTTTCTCCTCACATCATACTTTCTCGTAGGTTGTTGAAACATCTACACTTCTTCAACATCAGTCTCTTCTTCATCCAATGGGCCATTGTCATTCTCAGTTTCTTCATCAAATAGTAGAGAGATTTCATCTTCATTGAGCACTTGTTCAGCTTCCCCATTTTGGCTGCTTGATTCCTCTTCTGGTTCATTCTCCTCATCTTTCGGGAAAGTAGCATGATTCAACACTAAAACTGGGGATTCATAGGGATTCAAGGGTACCAATTCTTGGCCGGTAGAGTTGTTTTCAACTTCATATTGAAAAATGGAAGCAACAGTTTGAAATTCAGGGCAGTCAAACTCAGAGTGTTGACTTGTCTTATGAAGCCTACACCATCCAGACAAAGTGGCATCTGCTAAGTACACACCACTTGGAGGTTTCTCCGGATTGGAAGGTAGATCTAGTGGAGTGGGAACTCCTCCATTGTTAGGCCTAGTGTTCCACGGCCTATTTTGTCTAGGTGGTTGTCTTCTTTCAAATCCTTGTCCACCTTGTTAATTTCTATGAAAGTTCTGACCAGAATCTTGTCCTCTTTCAAAGTTTTGATTTTTGTCATAGTGTTGCCCTCTATTATAACTTGATTGCATGCTCTTCTAATTAGCTTGGAGTTGATTGTTCTGGTTCCTCAAGTAGGTTACCTCCATGTTCAGCTTCTTCATTTGCTCAATTAGCTCATCTAACCTTTCTTTATCAGGATTGTTGTAGGGGACTGGATTCACAGTGTTCGAGGAGTATCCTAACACTCCTCCAGAACTAGTAGACTTATTCAAAACTTCCGACTTCTGCAAATATGTGATGAAACTAGCTCGTGACTGTGAATGGAGGGGATGATTAGCATTTTGTTGGGGATAACCGGACATTGGTTGGACCTGGTTTATTGGATGACTCGGGTGAGGGACCAAAGGCAACTGTGGAATGGGATTCATGATAAGCGTGTGATTGGTCAGAGCCTGATTGAGAGATCGGACTTGGCTTGGGTGAGCAGCTAGTCCCAGAGATGGTAGAGGTCCAGACAAGTGTTGTCTCAGGTTTGTACTGACCTTAACAGCCTCTGTATATGCAATGAGCAAGGTAGTTGGTGGATTAGTTCTTCACTTAAGGAAGGTGGAGGTAAGGTTGTCAAGGGCTTCGAAGTAGACTTCCAAGGTTGTGTCCTCATTTCCAGTGTAAGGTGTTTGAAGCCTAGTGTATGCTCTGTGGAACCTATTGTTGAATGATCCTATAGGCTCATTAACCTCTCTTTTTACCCCATTAAGCTGCATATATAGCTCATTAGCACTAATGGGAATCTTAAATTTTAGCAGGAATGCAACCTCAAGCTCAGCCCAGTTAGAGATGGATGCAGCAGGTAAATGGTTATACCAATAAAAGGCCTCTTCTCCTAAAGAATAGGGGAAAAGTCTGCATGCAACATCCTCATGATTAATCCCTCTATATCTCAGACAAGTCTTAAAGATCCTAATGTGCTCTTTTGCTGTCCTATTCGGGTCATTCGTGTGAAACTTAGAGCAAAAATGCTCAATGTTCTTGGGCATAACATTGTAGTTGTTAAATGTCAGAGGTGATGGGTTATTTGCCACGAAAGCCATTGGTGGAGGTGGTAATGGTCAATGGATGACTGGTTGGGGTTATGGAATGGAACCAATCAGTAATGTCCCTTACCCGAATTTTCCCTAAACTTCGCTCGTTGATCAGGTTTAGAATTTCTTCTTTTTCAAATGAATGTTCCCTTTAACTAAGTAATCTTGGATTGAAGTTTGCATTTAATATTTCCACATGTACATATATCTATTAGCATTAATATTTAGATATCCAAATATAAATATAATCACAAATCAATAATAAAGAAATATGAGGAGTGGCATGGGTAGAGCCGCCCAAAGCGATCCATCTAAGCCCAAGAGCACAAGTGTCCTATCAAGACAACCCACCCCTTGGCCCCGAGCGATATGAACGTCTCGAAGTGGCATGCTTAGAGGAAACACTTGTACCTTCTTTCTCTACCTGTGCCATCACCTCGAAAGACACTCAACCTACTGGGGGAAGCCAGTGGAGTTTATAAGGGGTTTCAAGCCTACCACCCCTCCATGGCCGCAGCGGATTGTTAAGTGGGGTTTTTAGGCACCACCTATCTCAGGCCCTTCCACCCTAGTAGGCTTACAAACACAGAGAAAACAATCTTTTAGCAATCAAATACATTTGCATTTATTACTAATTCTTTAAGTTAATATCAGCATCATTATCATCATGATAATACTAAAGAAAGCATTACACCAATAATCAAATTAGAAATATCTATTTCTTATATTCAAAATATGCTAAATATTATTGCTAAGTGAGTACATCACCTGAATTGCTATATCTCTCCATGTTTCCTTACTCGCCTCCTTCAACCTTATACTAGGATGAGGACAATTCATAAATATACATAATCTACTCATGTTTATATTAAAGAGTCATCATTACTTATAAGTATCATTATTGCATAATCATGTATATGTATTTATATATATATATATATATATATATATATATATATTCTTTTACTTATATCCATTTGTATTCATATAATTATTCCTTCCTTCCTTATTCATATATATTCTTTATTTATTGAATATTATTCATTAGAAAATTTATCTATATCTATGCATATATACTTGTATGCCTATTAAATTATATATATAATGACTATATTCCAATGCATAACAATCATTGTTGCTGCTGTTCTAAATTGCAAATTATATTTCTCAATGTTTTCCCTCCCTCCCTTATTTTCCTTCCTTCTATTTATACCATTCAAGGTAGGTGACTCATGGGGGGAATGTATTGTTTGGTGAAATAGGTGACTTTTCATAAAATATATCCCTTTGTTAGATTTAATTGCTGCCTTTAAAGGTTTATTATCACAATAATATCTATTTTTAAAAATAATAAATTATTACTAATAATTATGATATTTCAAATTATATACTAATTTTATTATTTTATTTTGATGTTTTATTGAACATATTTTAACATTAAAGTATAACAATAAAACCAATTTGTTAATATCTTATTATTATTTTATTCTAATGTATTACAATCTTTGATGTGTAATGATTATGATATTTATTTATTTATTATTATTTTTTATATTAAGTTGTTTAATACTAGAATGTAATAATTTGCCTATATATTATTATTATATTTGTTATTTCATATTTATATATTTATATATTGATATGGTACACATTTATTTTATATTTAATATTTAATATTGTTATTTATTTTATTTATTAATTTATTTGTATTTTAACAATTGGTCTTTATGGTATTGCTATTTCGGGGACATGACACAATCTCCGAATCGGATGAAGATGAAGTGGATGGAGGTGGGGATGGTGGAAATGATGGATTGGATGATGGTTTCTCCCTTCTTCTGGTCCTTCTTGACCTGGTTGGAGGTGGTAATTCTTGAAACTCTTCTTCTCTTGGTACAGATCTGGTTCTCCTTCTGAGCCTCTTAGGAGAAATGGCATTGAGAAAACGCTCCAGCTTGCTTGTTCAAGCCCTCCCTCTAGCGCCAATCTTGTTGTTTGGTGTTTTTGCACATCAACAACTCAGACAAAATAAAAGTTATGCACATCAACAACTCGGACAAAATAAAAGTTATCCTATCTCTCTTGAAAGGTTGATCTCTATGAACAAAGAGATAACCCCAAGGTCTCACGGGTGTCAGGTCATAACAATGCAATAGAACAAACTCAGTGATAAAATGTGAAAATGTTGGTAACAAGGGGTCTTACGTACAAATGCTGGAAACTCTAAACTCGTTAGATTTTAAGATATGGTGATGCTCGAATTTCTAGTTCTAACCATTTAATAAAAAAACAGCAAAAGATGAAGGTTTCAGAAGTTCTAATTGTTAACACTACTTTTAAGATTAATCATGCAAATGATAAAATACCTGGAATGGACCAATCCCTTAAACTAGTTTCTGGTCAACTCAGGCTATACCTGCAATCTTGCAGAAAACAGTGCAATCTTCTAAGGTGTTAAAGATTTTTAGGTTGTAGGCATTCATTCAATGAGACTGAATGAATATATACAGTTGAACTAAGCACATGAATATGAGGTACAGGTTGACCTTGCACAGCATTCCCACAATCAAGAAGCTGCCCAAGATATGAACTAGGGATTGCTACAACACTCCAAACATTAAATCACAAGCATGGCTAACTAAACTTAAGATGTAATCAAACATTTCCAAGCGATTTAAAAGATAGAACAAGAACCATGCAAGATTATTCAATGCAAGAGAAGGCGCCAGTCATAACACAATGTTTGCACTTTGTATTAAATCATCATGTTTGCAACAATTCCAATCTGTTACAGCACTTGCTTGAAATGTCAAAACTAACTTCTAATCCTCTAACATGCTACACTATTGCTAAATCTACTGATTACAAGTCTTTTGGCTTGGTCAGCTAATCTAAACCGAGCCTAACCAATTCCAACCTAACAAATAAGGCAGAGTGCCATACTTATAGAACAACAGGCCCACGTGAAACAGAGCTAGGGTTACAAGGAAACTCGGCCACCAATCAAATCGGCCCCGACAACCAGCAATAACTCGCCGTCAAGCAATGAATGCAGCAAGGACCCCCATCAGATCGATCTGGGATCGCATGAAGTCAGGGAACGGATCCTCGAGCCACACCCACCAAAAGACTTCACTCGAGCAAACAGCTACGCGCGCGAAAACATCAGCATGGAACACAAGCCACCAATCGGACCCGATTTGGGCAAACGAACGGCTCAGATCGAACAAAACCAAGTTGAGCCCCTTCAGATCACGTCTGCTTGCCATTAATGGGCACCAACCAAATCGGCCTTGCGTGCAGGAATGGATTTCGTGACAACAGCCGCGAAGTGTACTTGACTACACCCGCAAATCTCACCAAATCTTCAAAGTATACCCAACAATCCCAACTCGATCCAACCTGCATCCAAACAGGCCACCATTAATGCCCAATACACCATCAAATCCAAGCAGGTCCATTAGAGTTCCTAAGGCAAGAAAATCAAGCATAAACCTAGGCAGAGGCGGAACCAAAGACAAGCGGAGGCGGAGCCACGAGCAAAACAAGAATAGAGACACAACACAGGTGGAGGCGGAGACGGAACGGGAACGAAGAGGAAAGGGAAACAGGCGGAAACAGAAACGGAACCGGAACCAACCCCGACGGAGGTGAAGGCGGAATGAGAACCAAAGGAAAACAAGCAGAGGCAGAAATAAAACCAACCCCGGTGGAAGCGGAGGCAAAACGGGAAAGGGAAAGGAAAGGGAAACAAGCGGGAACGGAACCGGAACCAACCCCGACAGAGGCGGAGGCGAAATGGGGACCAAAACGGGAACCAAAGGAAAACAAGCAGAGGCGGAAACAAAACCAACCCCAACAATGGAGGCGGAACAGGAAAGGGAAAGGAAAGAGAAACAGGCGGGAATGGAACCGGAACCAACCCTGGCGGAGGCAGAACGGGGCAGGGAAAGGAACCGTGAACTTTGCCAAAGTTCAAAGCCACATTCCATCCCGATCCTGACTCCGACAAAACAACAAAAGAGCAAGCCGAGGAAAACCTAAGGGAGGAAAACCAACCCAAAGGCGAAAGACAAACAAGACAACGGAAGAAACTAGAACACTGGAGGCAAAGCCGGAACGAGAACGGAAATCAAACCGAGAACTTAGCCAAAGTTCAAAGTTCAGATCCATCCCGGTTACGCCTCCGGCAGAACGAAAGGGGAAGCGAAGCAAAGGAAAGACTAAGGGAAGAAACCAACCCTTAGGACAAAAACGAACAAAACGAAAAAGGAAGCGAGCAAGCAAGAAGCGAAACCGGAACGGGAATGGAAACAGAACCGAGAACTTAGCCAAAGTTCAAAAGTTCAGTCTCATCCCGGTTCCGCCTCCGACAAAACGAAAGAAACAAGGAAAACAAGAAAAATATAAGGGAGGAAAACCAACCCGTAGGACCCAAACAAAAACACAAAGGGGAGAAACAGAAGGCAAAAGAAGACCACCCCAGAGAGAACATCCGCAAGACTCCAAAACCACCAAGAACTCAACATAAAGGCACCCACAACCAAGGCAAGCACCAAGGACCAAAACCCCCAAGTTTTCAAAGATAAGCACAAAAGAGGGGACAAGCCACAGAAACGGGCCAAAAGGGAGGCCAAGAGAGGGTCCCCACTTTCAGTGGGGCGTGTGTGCAAAACTGCACAACAAGACCTTACCATAGTGTATATAAAGACCTTATACTTACCTAAGAAGGCATCAATGCAAACTAAGAGAGCCACAATCTCCTTATGTTTGACATGTGTAATTGTTCCCAACATTGCACACTAAAGAAGTGCATTTCTTAGTGCTCTTGAGAAGTCAATAAATCTTTCTTAGTGTATCTGAATTTGGACAGTGGATTAATAGTTTTTTCTCATTGTTAATACAATTGGCTTTACAAGATATACTCTATCTATGGTGGATTAGGACTTACTCATAGAAATGTACACTTATTTATGCATGGATGTATATAAAACTTTTATATTGTCAAGCAATCAATACCTACATTTATGAAATCTAAAGATCCCCACATGAATTTATAATCCACATGGCTAAAGGGTTGACTAGGTGTGTATTTCTAGTGGCTTCATATGGTTGGGAGATGAATTTGGCCATCTCTATTGGGAACTACAATAATCAAGAACTAAAGGGTGTTTTCTAAGCTATTCCTATCAATAATTGTACTTATCATACCTATCTTTAGAAAAATCTATGTAAAAGATGTTGAGAGATACTATTATCCAAGTGCCTATTTTTTACTAGATTTTTTGTTAAAATAAAATAGGTGCCTCAAAAATGATATCTCTCAACATCTTTTACAAAAAAAATTCTAAAGATAAGTATGTTATTGTTTTTAGAAATATTTAAGAATTATTTTTATTTATTTAGATTGTTCTTTCTTTATTTTATTTTTATTGGGAAAGTTATTTTTCTTATTATAATAAAAATGGTAACTAAACTAAAATAATTATTGAAATTATTATGTCATTTTGTTGAAATATGGTAGCTTTGGTCAGATATAGATATCGATGATCACTTATCTGATCATCTCTAGATTGGATATTATTTGTGCAAGATAAATAACAGATCGAACTTATTAAGCATTTATGTTTATTAAGTAAACTCGATTAAAGATCGGGTGCTTAGTTAAAGTGAAAAGGCACATCCCATGAACGGACATGCCTCCACCTTGTGGAGACATGTCTGCTCATGCGATGTCTCTCCCTCTTGCATACTTAATGCAGATCCGATCCACAAAAGAAGATATTGAAATCAATAAATGTTTTGCTCTTGTAGATCGAATACCATCAAGGAAAATTCAGACTGTTTTGCTCATGTTCGTATCTGATCCTCTCATTAACATGGTATCAGAGCCAAGTTAGAAAATGATCTGATCAGATTCACAGAAAGCAATACCAGGAGAAAAAAAATCAAGTTAGATAAGACAAGGTTAGCGATGAAGAAAAATTGATGCCAGGTTTATTCATCATTGAATCAGTCATTTATAAGGCGTAAATTACTATTCTTGTGATGATCAATTATTAGTTCACTCGATGGTTGCGTAGCCTTCAACTCTCGCCATCTTAGTACTCATCTCCTCAAATCCTCCAAGATTCATCACCTTTCGGGCTGACTTCCAAATCACCACTCAGGCAGAGATTCCTCTTTTTGTGCCCTCTATTGGCGAAGCATCTTACAACGGATCTCGGCTTGACGAGAAATGCATCTTTCGGGGGTCTCATGTATCGAGCAACCACGACTCTACTTCCTGTGTTGAAAGCACATCATACCAGCGCACTTTCGTCGAAGGGGAAGTTTGAGATAGGTCTCTCAGGTCCATCATTGTCGATGCAACAGGGAGCAAGTCTTGAATAGTCACGCGACCATCCTGAAGCATTCACCATTCAATAGTGGTTGCAATCGTGGTGCTCACGCATTTGAATCTGAATAACAACATCGTAACACTTGACCAACATCTTCAGTGCCAATAAGATGAAGAATCTGCGAAGTTATTAGGCGAAGCTTAGAAGGATGCCGCCAATGAGAATGGAGTACCTTGTTGAGAGCGTCTACAAATTTCAAGTTGCATTGCATATTTCTGAAGATTAAAATCTTCTAATGCCATGAGTGAAGTCGTGTAAATTAGAGATATTCTGAATCAATCTCATGTATCTCTGATAAGGTGTTGAGCTGCCTCACATTTAACATGGCGGCTATTTTTTAATATATCGGGAATGAAAATTGAAGTTTGCTAGAAAACTGAGTTGGAGTATCCTATCAGCGTCGCCATTCGTCAAAATTTCATTCAGAAACCAATTAATGTATATGAGGATTTTGTGGTGAAGGGGAGCTACTAGGAAAGGCAACGATAAGCGATCTGGCCGAACCTTGGCTCTGGCCGTAATCTTTTCAGAACAATTCGGAACTCAGAGCTTTCGATTCGTACCCTACATACAGCGTAGGATACCAAGAACATTACTTCAAATTATCTCTGACTTGTCTGAAGAGGACTCATCCTCCACCTGTGTCGACCTTCTTTGTAGAGCTCAATTACTTCAGGAGCTGCTTAACCTTGGAGAGCTTTATCTGGCATCTGGGCGCTATATCAGTGATTTGATCTTGCATATGGAGGACATAACTTCAAGGAGGAAGATGCCTGGTCATAAATCTGAGGAAAGCTTAAAGATTTTGAATGAGAAGTTGTTTCAGACCCGAATTGTCAAAGATTAGTTGAACATCTTGTCAAAGAAGTCACCATCAATACTTAGAGCAGAAGTATTGACACATATGTATGGTGAGGTATGGGTAAAGGATGCCTAAGTCGGTAAAGACCTTTTGATATTCAGTTACAATCGAAGTCAAGAGTTTGCATTGAGAGTAGCAGCGATCGACGCCACTGCAAAGGGCAAAGAGAGAAGATATTGTGATCATTGATATCAATTCCTCGTTTTCTACGTACAAGATTCTGATTTCAATGAGATAAGTATTTTTTTTGTTGTTTATATTCTTATGTGAAACTCAGTCTATTGAGTTGTGCAGATCTGATAAAGTTTACAAGTGATGATCTTATCTCTGGGTGTTGCTGGTAAGCGTGCTGCATCTGTTTCATAATCCGGTGGATTACTGCTGAAAACAGAGTGCATCGTAAATTTGAACAGTCAAAGACTATGTTCTAATTTAACCCTACAAAGGGCCTGTGTTCAAGCATTGAAAATGGTGGACTGATCTAAGTGCAAGAGCAGCGTTCTATACTGTGTCCAACAATTACATCCATCTAAAGATTTAAAGAGATAAGTATTATTTGAAATCACCTTTCTAGGCTGAATTTCTATTATATCATTATTTGGATCATGTGTGATTAGTAAAAAGAGATTGTGGTTTCTCTTGAATTGTGTTCACTAACATAAGATCCTTGAAGATTCAAATTATTCGTTGCAAATTATTGCTATTACTTGAGATAGTAAACTTTGTATGATATTTCTTTGGATAGTTATAAACTATTAGTAGTCTCTCTCTAAAAATGCTTCCAGGACAGATCTAGGAGCAAGAAGGTGATGAGAGATTGCTTAGTGATGAAAAGCTTGAGGCACCTTGAGAGGAAGTCATGTTGACCAAAGAATTGATCAAACATGAAGTCACAACTTGCAGCCATGGGACTGAGTTGGTGGCTAGAGGGATTTCACTTCCATAAGTCTTCTTTGCAATTTCTGAAGTAGGGATCAAGAGGGAGTTCTATGATTCAGTAAGGGTTGCAGTGTTGATGCTAAATCCTTGAAGTACCTCTTCAGCAGTTGAGATCAGAATTTTTCATGTCAGTCAACCTGGATTTAACATTGGTAGCTCCGCAAACCTATTTATAATAGAGGGATCTGGGATGAGATTGAAGAGGACAATCCTGAATCTCTACAAAGGTATGTGTTGGAAACCATTTCTCTAAAGCAAGTGTTGCAGGCATCTTGGACGATAAAGTCAGGAGGTTGATGCAAGTGCTTAAAGATTCAGAGGGAGCTTACTGAACCTAAAGAAGATGATCGAAAGAGTACCTCTGGATGTTGTTTTAGGTTGAGGTCTGCGATGATATCTTGGTGTAGCAGGAAGCAATCTTCTGTGGCACTAAGTACAACAGAAGCCGGATATATTTCAGCCTCTATGGAAGCAAGAGAAGCAGTATGGCTCCGGAAATTGCTTGTGGGATTATTTGATCAAAGCATATAGAGATTCCTTACCATTATGTGAGAGACATGGTAGAAAGGAATGTGATCTAGTTGGAGTATATTAGTACAAGCAATCAAACAACAGACATTCACCAAAAACTCTCTCCAGAGTCAAACTTGAACACTTCAGGAAGAAACTTGGTATGTTTGAAATGTAAGTTATTGTTGAGATTGAGACTCAAATTGTTTATTTTGTACTAATATATTTAATAGATGTTTAATGTGTAAACTCTTTTGTCATGTGTGTGACTCCATGACTTTATGCACCCCCCACCGCTCCTGCCCCCACCCCCGCCCCCTTGTGTACATTATTGAAAGGTGATCTTTCTAATAATGAACACTTTGACATTGTAAGGTGACGACTATACAATGATTAGTTTCACTATCATAATGGATATCATGTGACTTGATATCCGTGGATATGTCATGATAGTATCTCTTGGACATTTTGATAGATATCATGAGACTTCATATAAATTTGAAGATCATTATGATCCTTATTCATGGTGGATATGTATATATATCCGTGGGATATGCCATGATTTATTATGGTAGACATCATGTGACTTAATGTCAGTGCACATACCATAATGAAGATGTGTTATGAAGAATGTCATGTGACTTGGCACTTTTAATATACCATATCTTCTGATATCACGAATAAGGTCATATCTCTTTATACTTGGTTGGAGTTATCTTCCCTAGCTAAGAGGGAGTGTTGAAATATGGTAGCTTTGGTCAGATATAGATATCGATGATCACTTATCTGATCATCTCCAGATTGGATATTATTTGTGCAAGATAAATAACAGATCGAACTTATTAAGCATTTATGTTTATTAAGTAAACCCGATTAAAGATCGAGTGCTTAGTTAAAGTGAAAAGGCACATCTCATGAACGGACATGCCTCCACCTTGTGGAGACATGTCCGCTCATGGGACGTGTCTCCCTCTTACATACTTAATGCAGATCCGATCCACAAAAGAAGATATTGAAATCAATAAATGGTTTGCTCTTGTAGATCGAATACCATCAAGAAAAATGCAGACTGTTTTGCTCATGTTCATATCTGATCCTATCATTAACACATTTGATCAATAAAATAGTAAATAGTTATGTACTTCAATAAATAAAAAATATAAAAAGTAAAATACTTTACAAATAAATTAGTAAGTAATATTTTTGAAATAATTAATTATTTAAACTTTTACTTGGGAAATTTTTAAGCTATTTTATTTTTCAATAATAATACAATAAATCAAAAAATATATTCTAAATGATATTTATATTTATATTTTACTTTTGTGGGATGTCCATATTGAAAGAATAGTGTTTATTTATTTTAGAGTTACAACTTATTTTACATTATTTTATTTACTAAAGAGTTATTTTATTTTAGTTTTTATTATTTTTGTATGTTAGCTCTTTAATAGGTTTTGCTAACATGCTCATGCTGTTACACTCCACCCCTTGCTACCATAGTAGTTACACCTCTTGATGTAATTATTGCAGATATTATCTTACATTTGGAAATTGAAGGCTCCATCCTAGATAGTTGCAAAATAGTAAGTTGAAATGTTTATGAATAAGGCTCAATTTTAGCAATGGCTTCTACTATCAATGAATCATGTGAGTAAAATTCATGATGTTAATTTTATAGACTTGCATAAGGATTTTTCGATCTTTGGTCTACATTGATGGATTGAATTGGATTGTTTACCTCATTCTCTCCTTGCTACTTATCAACTATTTGGGATTTATGATTTATGAAATGGTATTATGACTAACTTCTTATCCTTGGGATATTTTTCTGAGTATTCAACGTTTTAACCACTGCTTTCTGTGGCAATAACTAAATCTTACCTCATGGGAACACATTCCTTGTATACAAGGCATTCCATGTTCTCAAAGCTGCCATTACAAGTATGATGTTTAGTATTTACATATGTCCAGAAGTTATATCAATTTACGACTTTCCAATCTGTTGAAATAAACTATCTAGAAAAATTGCTCGTAAAGGACTTCCAAGATCAATGTATCCAAATTACATATTAAAAATCAATCTAAATAACAATTCCCTTTGTCATTTCTTCTCAGTATTTTTTCTTCAGAAAAAGGACAAAGTAATAAGAAGAAAAGTGTAAAGCATTTACTCATCTAACACAGCTCTTAATGAAATCTAAGTACTGTGCTTCTTAGATATTTCATCCAAGTTTTACATAAATTAGTAGTTTTATTATAAATTATAAAAAGAACTGTGTAAAATTGGATCATAGCGGTCATCAGATTTTACCTTAAATTTGGAGCCTCATATCCTGCAACAGAAAGCATACAAATAAAACTTACGACTGTCAGCCTAGAGAGTAATGAATTTTTCAAATTCAACAAAATATATAACTTCCATTGCGTTTCCTCACTATTCATGAGATAGTCTTAGGGATACATAAAATCACAGATTAAATATCTCTATATACAAGTACAAACAGATGTACACTGAACATAATGTAAGGAATGTAATAATGTTAAGCAAGCCAAACAAGGAGTACCTTTAAGTCCAACAAATATTCATTAATATAATCAAACAATGTAAAAGCTATTAAAAACATTATCATGTATTCTATATCTAAACCAAGCAAACTCGCCACAATTCAAAAGCTTGATACTATATCATATTTCCTATGCATATTTTACCATGCTGAGTTTCAAATATTTCCGACAATTTTATGATTATGATCTTATAAATAAAACAAAAGGAGTACAATTAATATCATTAAATTAAATCAGAGTTCATGGTCCATAGTGCTATATTGCCTAGTTGGCTCGGCGATGCACTATATCTCATCTCTTCTTCAAGAATCCTCTAATTATGTAAGCACAATTAATCTAGTTGATATTCAAACACGTATCAGCAATTAATTACTCTGGCCAAAAATCAAGAATTAATGAAGCCAATCTCTATGATGGAGTTAGAATCTATATACCATTCCAGATGTAAGGCTCCTGGATCCAATGGTTACCCCAGTGAATTTTTCCAAGCTTTCTAGGAAATCATCATCACATATGATCTTATTGACAACAATGGAAGAGTTTGTATTCTGCAACATACGAGTAGGGGACTAATAGTGAAGCTGTTGCTTTTGTTCTAAAGAATCAACATGTTATTTATTTTTATGTCTTCCAACCTATTTGTATCTTCATGGTCTATAAGATTATCACCATACTAATGGCTAATGGACCAGTTTATATTCCTTCAATATATCATATCACCTGAACAACCTGGTTTTGCAGATATCAAATATTGAAAAAAAAACATTTTTCTTCTCTTAAGATTTCTAAGGAATGATAAGTCATGATAATGCTAGATATTATAAAATCCTATGATACTCTCTCATGATCCTTCGTAAAGGCTTTCATACTACAGTTTGGATTTAGTGATTAGAGGGTGTCATGGGCATTTTGTTGTATCATCTCTACAACATTGCTTACTTTGATGAATGAGACTCCTATGACTTTCTTTCAAGATTCCCACTAGATCAAGCAAGAAGTCCCTTTCTCCATAGTTATCAAGGATCAAGTTGGATACTGCATAGGAACACTCACTACGTAAAATAAAAGGCCTATTTGTGGGTGTATCTTCTTATACTACCATGAATGATTTACTTCGCATGGGCAAGGAATCAATACAAAAAGTACAATCCTAACAAACAAAAATGGATAATTTTCCCTTGGTTTCCAAGTTAAGCATTAATAACATTAAATTATAAGAGTTGGTATAGAATGCTCTATACCATGCAAGATTTGGTTATGGAGATAATCACCCAAGATCTACGAATTGCAATGAAAGCACAAAAGAGACCACACGTGAGAAAATAACTCTATTCTATCAAAGGATGCAAATACACAATATGTTTACATGAATATGACACGAAAATAATTACAATAAGAACCCCTTGACTATATAGACCAAGGTGAGGCATAAGACAACATAAGATATGACATGTTTCTTAATCTTATGACTTGAGACATAAAGTGATAATGTCCTAAGAATGCCCTATGTAAACTAGTGTGAATAGGACCTAACAGGTAAACCTATTAGGTAATATACCTCATTCACACCAACACTCCCTTAAGTGCAACTTAGGGAAAATAAGAAAAGATGCAATTATGGATCTCGGCTACATGGTTGTGTTAGGTACTGTTGACGTGTTTTTTATGACGACATCAACACAGAATAAAAATGCCCAATGGTCATTCTATTCTCTCTTGATCAAAGTATTCTGCATGCTAAGATTGTGTGAAAGTTCATGCGTTCAACTCCAAGGTTCCTTTAACGCGAATAGACTCAGTTGGCTGATGTGTATATGTTGGGTATCCAAGGGGACTTACGTAGTTGTTCGATTTTGTGAAGCAGTTAGGACATGAATGATTTGACAATATTGCTCTAATTCCTAAATTAACCGAGAAATACTAAATTAAAAAGGGATAAGGGGTAGGAATTCTACGAATCTACTTCTAAAGGGTGGAGGACGAGGATCGACTTAAACAATCTTCAAACCAAACTTTGCTTTGTCTCCTTTCGGACAACTCTGACAAAGTTGGTGCAATCTTCAAAGGATGAGAAAGGTGTTCAAATTACGACACAACATGTACATACCATCACCACGATGCATACGGACATATGAGCCACAATCGAAGTTAAGTGCCAGTACTCCAGTTGACCACGCAAGGCGAACTTAGCATCAGTAAGCCCGCTAGTGGTATGGATGAAAGATGTGCTCAAATCGCAACGCCACACTCCACAATTAACAACTATTTGCATAAAACACAATCTACTTTACTCTATCCACTTGAATTGGAAAGACGAACAAGCCTTGCTAGCTACTCACAATAGAAGATAGAACCACCAAACAATGATAAATCTTTATATTATGAGAGTGTTCACAACAACTTCTTACAAAGTCCTCAATGGGAAAACTTCCTTTCCTCCTCAATCTAAGCTAACTTCTAAGCTAAATGCTATATGCCTTCTACTCTCGCTCTGATTCAATTCTTGATCTAATGTCTAATCTAATAGATTACAAATGAGGGGGGATGCCCCTTTTATAGTTAGCCCATTTCAATGGACGGTTCCGATTCAATTACAATAAAGGGCTCAGATCGAGCCACCTATGCCCTAATTAGGGTTTCTGCCCTAAAAACCGCCACTGAGGGGAGTGGGGCAATAAATGCACAGAATATTCTCCACTCCCCTGCAGGAAACATAATGAGCAACTAATGCCCACTATCTTCTTCTAGAAGATCTTCATCAAGCAGCGCGTTCCCACTGTCCTGTTCTCGGACTGCAAACTCGATCAATCGGGCCAATACCGCCTCAACCTCCTGGGCAAAAATCGGTGGAATATGGTTGAGCTGGAACTCCAAGACCGCTACCGTCTGACCGTGCCGAGTGTAAGACTTCTTCCATGCCACCAAGGCATCCTGGGTATTCTGGATTATACTGGAGAAAGTGGAGACATTCTCAAAGTCATCCAGGACAAGCGACCTCGCAGCTGAGAAGAATGGAGCCAGTTTGTCTTTCAAGCCATCAGCAGTTATTTCCTCTGGGGCCAACTTTCTAGCAAATATGGCTTCTAATGTATTAAGGACTCCCTCCAAGATGTTACCCATTGCTTTCCTCACTCTGGCTGAATCTGCCCTTGCTGCATCGTGAAATCCACGGCCTGTGACCACCGAGGAGTACCAACTGGTGAAATCATACCTGTCACCATCCTGAATCACACCTCCATCCACCAAAGTTTGTAGAGGTATATGCATCAAAGCCCCCAAACGAAGTACAGTCTTCGTCTGATAGATGCGGGTATCGCCCCAAGCCTGATCCACCATGTCAATCCGTGCCAAAATACTTGAGGCCTGCCGATAAGCATTGGCGAGGTCCTCCATGAATTTCCTTGTCTCAGTACGAACATGGCTAACCCACTTGTCCGCTTCCGTTTCCATCTTCTTTAAATCCTCTAAGCCAACAACTGACTCCCTCGGAAGCTCTGGTGGACGTTCTACTATTGGGTTTGCTGGTTCACCTGGACGTGCTAGACTCTGCACATATCCTATCAAGGTTTTGTGCTCCTTCTTCAATTTCTTATACTTCCCCTCCGTGCGGAGCAACTGATCCTTCAATGCCTGATAGGAGTTATCGAACTCCTCAACAATTTGGGCTCCCGTAGGACGACCCAACTCTACGGTGGTGATCACATAATTTTCAGGCCTCTCCTCGGTTCGATCACAATCCTCTCTCGGAACAGCCACCTGAAGCGTGCGAGAGCCTGACTCATCAGTCGAGATCTTTGAAAACTTCCTGGCCCTCTTCTTTTCTGGTGGCGCACTGATCCTCCTGAGGAACTCCTCCATCTCGATGGCTGGATCCGTATCATCCTCGGGTTCTCTTCTCATTCTGTCCGAAAGCCAATCCGGCACCGTCTGCTGTAGATTGCAAATGACAAGGGGTTGCTCCTCCGTTGCCTCCACCTCGTGCACTTCTTCTCTTCTCGCACTGTTCTGCTTGTTTTCCTCTTCATCCAATGTCATGTCCAACATCTATTGGAAACGAGTGTCAGCCATTGTTTCCTCTTCTTCCTCTTGTCGGCCAGCCCTGGATGCACTGACGCTTATACTATCTGATTCTCGGATGTTGGGTTGATCCACCTCCTCAAGCTCCCGCTCTTCACCCAATCCTGCCCTCTGATCAGCAAATAATGAAATCACTCTCAAACTCGAAGACTGAGTTTGTGAGTGCATAGGTGATGCTTGTTCCATCCTCAACGGTATCGGCTGGGTTGGTACTTCTACTTGTGCTTCCGGTGTTTGAGCAACCTGTTTTCCCCTTCTCACCGATAGCGGCCTTGGGTCACCCATCAAGCTATAAGTAAGGGCGATCGATCTGCTCTTAAGTCTGCATACATGTCTATCGACCCAAGCCCTTGTGAAAGTCAACACCGGAATAGAGAGCGTGTCCAAGTCCATGATTTCTGGCTCGGACCAATCAGGTGGTGGGACCGGAGTATCCCTGACTGAACCATAGTCGGGTTGCATAACGTTGACATCCTCTTCCACCTGGTCGGGAACTGGAATGATCTCACATTCCCTGATCAATTTGAGGGGAAGCCTGGAAAACATCCTTTTCCTTATCTCAACCTCATCAACAGCATTTGCCCAAAAGTCTTCAATGTGGGCCTTGTGTCGGTACTCGATGTTCTGTATCATTCGGATGTTTCTGTAAGGATCGAAATCCTGTCTGCCCGTGTGATACGATAGATGATAGAATTGCAGCTCATCCTCTGCCTCTCGAGCTGCCTGCAAGGAGGGACACACCTCAGTGGAATTTCCCATCGAAATCCTGTCTGCCCGTGTGATACGATAGATGATAGAATTGCAGCTCATCCTCTGCCTCTCGAGCTGCCTGCAAGGAGGGACACACCTCAGTGGAATTTCCCATGGCAATAGGAAAGTCAAGTCCACCCTTCTTCTTCTGTTTTTGAATCTTATCATAGGCGATCAATTGCCTAGATATTTCCAGCATTATAATATGATCAGTGGGGTACCTCGGTAGTCGGTATGGATACGAAGTGAACCCCTGCAGCCTAATGTAAGTGAATTTCGGAAATTGGATGAGCCAATATCCATATTCCTCTATCAATGCTTGTGCCTCTTTGGATATTCTTTGTTGCGTTCTCCGCTGAAGGGTCCTCGTGATGTGCATTGTGAATGCATCATTAGCCCGTTTGTAACTGGCAGGGTTAGCTAGATGCAACTGTGTGCAGGCCTCATGGATTTTGAACTGATCAGGTGCACAGCCTATTGGCTCCTTGTATGTAATCCCTCGGTACTTGGTCATTCTCGCCAGCATATATATCACATATGAGCTCATGTAAAAGGTTTTCGTCCCCCTCAGGCTCCTGAACTGTTCATCTATGTTATCACTGATCATTCTTGCCCAGTCAACACACTCCTTTCCCTCCAAGATGATCTCGATGAAGTAGAACATCCAAGGCTCGAAGAAGTAGGCCTGTGCACTCCCATTTATTCGGCTCAACATCATCATCAAGTCACAGTATCCCTGTTTCACATCTTCGGCAATTATATGCTTTGGGAGTCTAGTGCGAGGTGGCTTTGGCTTTTGCATCCAAACTCTGTTGATGACCACAGCAACCCTCTCGAAGGAGGTGTAGTACATTTTATCCGCCCTCTCCTTTGATCTGTAGAGCATCTTTTTGGCAATAGGAATCCCAAATGCCTCTCCGATGGCATCTGGCGTGAAGTTGGCAAGCAATTTGGCATCCGGCGAGACAATGGTTCTACGCTCCGGCTTGTAGTGGTTCGCACACTCCATAATTAGTTCCGAGCACTGAATTGCTGGTGGAAAACCAGCAGCTGCATAGATACCACTCTTCATGATGTTATGTGCCGTGACTGATGGTTGATGGCCTCCCAGTCCGTACATCCTAGACTTGAGTGCATTTAGATTAAATGACCCGAGGTTGGTGTCACTTAACCCTGCCAACTTTGAAACAATTGCCGATTTTGGGAGAAATGACTTGGCGAGCCTTTTGATCATTGCCTGTCGGGATGAGCTAACCTTGGCCGTTTTAGCGTTTGCAGCTCGGCCTGCGGCTCTGCTTGTTCCAGCAACATCCTTTGCTCCGGCCATCTGCAAGAATAAGATATAATAATAACAAGTTAGTTTGCAGATTTTTAATAAAATAAAATAGCCTCCGAGACGGCTGCGGACGTGGAGTTAGCTTTTGGAAATAAAAATTCTCAGCATAAATTACTAACTCCAAACCTCGTACTGTGTAAAAACTTTTGAGCTTATAAAGAAGCTTTTAACGACTGCACTCCTGACTGGCGAAGAAAATCACAGCCAACTACTAACTTTCAGCAATGTGGTTATTTCCTCAGCACAAAATAAATTAAATCTTTCTCCTCAAATTCTGTCAACCTCAGCAACTTTCAACTTCTTCTCAGCAACTAACTTTCAGCAGCTTGAATAAATAAAATCTACAGCAAGCTTCAACTTTCGTGCAACTCCGCACTTTCAGCAACTCAACACTCCGAAATAAAATAAACTCTCAAAGAAATTCTCTCCTCGACAACTTCGAAAATATTTCAATCTCTCAAGAACTTTTTCAGCAACTTCAACTTCGAAAAATGTGAGGAGAAATGAGAGAAAAGACTGCTTAAATAATTCCTCTCGCAGAATCCTGCCAAGTAATGCTGGGGCTATTTTTAGTACCTTCATCAATTCTCCACTCTCTTCGTTCGGAATCTTCTAATTCAAGCGCAGTAGTGGGCTAGTCGTCAGCTAGTCATTATGGCAGTTGCCATTAATAATGATTCCTTCCTTGTAAAAAAAATCGAATTTTTCCTCTTGGTCTGCCAGTTAACTCTTGGTGATTTAAACAACTTGCGAGCAAAATCACTTGATTCGGTTTAAAATCCCACTTTAAAATCTCGCAGCGTTTAATTGAATTCAACTCGAAAAATTCGTGGGAGTTGTAAATTTATTTCCAACTTTTCAAATGTCTGTCATTTAAATCCTCAATTTCATAAAATTTGCCTTAGACATTTTAAATTTTCTCTTTAAAATATTCAACTCCAGGTGATTTAAAATCACTTGCCTGTTCGAAATAACTCATCCTCTGAGATTTAATTTCTGTTAGGAAAATAATCTAGGCAAAACGAAATTCCTCTGAAAATATTAAAATTTCCCTTAGGAAATAAGTTTTGAAATTTCCCGACTCATGGGTGTATTTTAAACGGGTTCATTTAATTTTCACTTAGAAAATATTTCATCAAGTCGTCAACCCCGTTTAAATGTCCTTGGAAAATTTTCATATTCACCCACTCTTTCCGTTTATTCAATTTTTTTAAATTCCCACGCCTTAGGAATTTCTCCACTTCACACATTTGATAGAAAATTTAAATCTTCACCCCCCCTTAGGCATATATTTCCTTCTGGTGAAATATTTATTTCACTTAGAAAAGCATTCCTTATTTTACACCTCTGGCGCACTTAACCCCTTGGCATTTTATTTTATTTAATTAAAAAATCTCCATGCCTTAGAAATTTTATTAACATTCTCTTCCTTTCTTGGGCGTATTTTAACTAGGCAAGCTTTAAATTTCCACGCCTTAGGAAATCTTTAAACCCCTTGACTTAGCTTAGGCGCATTTGCTAGGGTGAGCTTTTGCCAAGGACATTTACCTTGAGGGCGCATTTCCACTAGGCAACTTTTATTTTCGTGTCTTAGAAATTTTCTAGACTTCCATTCCTCCTTGGGCGCAAATGAGAGGTGGTGCTTTCGTTTCTCATGCCTTAGAATATTTCTTCAAGGCTTTCACTCACCTTTGGGCGCATTTCATAGGCTGCACTTTCATCTTCATGCCTTAGACGTTTTCCACCCACTTAGCTTATGGGCGCATTTAGCATGGTAGGCTTCAAGTTGAGGGCGCAAATGAGGGTGGCGACTTTAATTTTCACGCCTTAGAACCTTTTCCAACATTTTCAATATTCTTCCAAGGTGAGGGCGCATTTCATATGTTGAACTTTCATTTCAATGACTTAGAAATTTTAAGCCTTCCCATTTACCTTGAGGGCGCAAATAGACATGTCTACTTCCACTTTTGCCTTAGAAGATTTTTATAAATTCATCTTGGCTAGGCGCATTTTGCCTATGAAGCTTCACTTTTGCCTTAGGCGTTTCTTTAGCCTCCAATAACCTTGGGCGTATTTCCTAGGTTCTACTCTCATTTCAATGACTTAGAAATTTTTGAGGGTCTTCACTTTACCTTGGGCGCAAATGAGGTAGGCCACTTTTATTTTGACTTAGGCACACTTCAGCTAGGCAAATTTCAATTTCATGAAGTGGGCGCATTTCATACCCTCAACTTCTATCTTCAACACTTAGAGGAATTTTCATCACCACTTACCTTGAGGGCGCATTTTGCCATGTAAACTTCCACTTTTGCCTTAGGCGTTTTTCCACCCTCTTGACCCCTTGGGCGCATTTTGACCCTTGTGCTTCTGTTTTTGCCTTAGACAATTTTCATAGTCTCCCTCTCCAGGTGGGCGCATTTAACACCTTCTACTTTTGTTTTTGCCTTGGGAAAATTTTCACACACTTAGAATTTTGCTTGAGGGCGCATTTGAGAGGGTGTGCTCTCACTTTTGACTTAGAATATTTTTGAAGTGTCTTCAACGACTTGAGGGCGCATTTTCACTAGCATGCTTCCATTTTGTTGCCTTAGGAAATTTTCAAGGCTTTCATTAATCTCTTAAGGTGAGGGCGCATTTGAGAGGGTATGCTCTCATTCTCTCACACTTAGTAAAATTTTCATGCCTTTGTCTACCCTCGATCTCACATTCTATTTTTAGTAAGTCTTTGATTTCCTTGACTTCCTCAATTCCGTTTTGCCTGAAAATTTCACCATCTGATCTTCTTCGCCTTGTGAACCCGTTTTGCCAGTCCTCTGCCCTGACCTGCTATTTATAGCCACCTGCTATTTATAGTAAGTTCTTGACTTTCTGACTTCAGTAGCTCCGTTTGGCACGAGAATTTCACCATATGACCCTCTTTGCCTTGTGAACCTGTTTTGCCAGTCCCACATGTCAGCCTGCTATTTATAGCCACCTGCTATTTATAGTAAGCCCTTGATTTCATTGACTTCCTCAATTCCGTTTGACCTGAAACTTGCAACGCCTGATCCTGATAACTTGAGTGTCGCTCTGATGCCAACCTTGGGTGCAGACCTGCTATTTATAGCCATGCCCTGACTTACTAAAAATAGTAAGTTCTCCGATTTCGATCAAATTTTGCCAGCAGCTACCTTGAAGTGTGCTGATGTTGGTGGGGTACTTCGTTTTGACTGTTTCTAGATTTCACCCCCTATAAAAGTGGAAACCCTAATTTGACTTGCATGTATCCCGAACAGTGTCTGTTTGACTTCGTTCCCTTTGCATGTCGTTCTGCTTGCTGAACTGGAGTGTTAGGCGGTTGCCAGAGTGTACCTGCTAAAAATAGAAACTGCCTGAAAAGTGACTCATCCACTGTCGAATGATTTTGCATGTCATATTGCCTGTGGGATCTCAAGAAACCCAGAAAAACCCAGAAAATTGGTCTGCATGCATGCACTGGCTAAAAATAGTAAGTCCTCGAAATTTGATCTTCTCCGCTTGCATCTCACACTGTTGCGTAGCTGTTGAAAAACCCAGAAGGAATATCCGAACATGCGTCAGAGAACTCCGCATGCGAACCCTAAAAATAGCCTCCTAAGGCTGAACTCTGAAAGTGATCATCTTGGTTTGCATGTTACATCATTGTGAAGGTTTCGAGAAACCCAGAAGTAATCTCTGGACATGCAATGAAGAATCATACGTTTGACCCCTGAAAATGGCTCCTGAAGCCTGAACTGCTAAAACTAGCAAGTTGTCTGATCTGGCTCAAAATTTACGTGCAAGCAGTTTGATGTGCTCTGAATGTGTCAAAGCTGACAGAGTTCCAAAATTTCGACAAAATAGCCCCAAATTGAATACTTACTAAAAATAGCAAGTTGCCGGAATATAGTGAAAATTTAATGGGACCCTGCTGGAAGTCTTCTGACTGCTGTACCAAGCCTGGATTTCAATTTTATAACTCAGTTTGACCTTTAATAAGCCTGAAGGATGAAAACCCTAATTACACAAACTTAACCAATACTTCAACCTGGGTCAAACGATGGGACGTCCCCGGAAGGACCAGAGATAGAGAGAGAGACGCACTAACCAAAGCCAAACGACTAGAATGGAGCAAAAATTAGGGGGTCCCCATCTGGATGGGGTGATGTGTGAAAAAGGTCACAACAGGTACCCATGTACAAATGAATCTCTCACAAATGGAAAAAACAAGAAAAACCCATAGGAAAAAACTCTTCACTAAAATAAATAAAGTATAATGAGCTCTCCAAAAGTATGAAAATGACAACACCCCATGTGAAGAAAAAGTTCCCCCATAAGAGAGAAGAAGAGAGACCATGCAACCTCCCTGCAATGTAGAATCTCCTACAATATTGGTGGATGCTTGACAATGAATGCTAAAGATGATCCAAAACCGCCAAACAACGTTCCTCCCCTCGGGAAGAAAGGGGACCAAGAATGTATGCAGGATACCCTCCCACCTTGAAAGGAATATGAGAGAAAAAAAAAAAGATGTGTGAAATCCTTGAACTATGCTCAAGTGTTGCCATGTTGGTTCTGAAAGGTGCTACAATCAAGATAGGTGTTTCAAGCTACATTGACGAAGGTGTCAATCCAAAGCCTTGTGGAAACAAATGTAGAACATAATCCAAAGCCTTGTGGAAACAGATGTAGAACATAATCCAAAGGCAAAGATGCCTCCTCCAATTGTTACTCAAGGGTCTCCATACTAATGTCAAATTGTGACAAATGATGATGTAAAGAAAGAAAAAGAGGGTATAAAGATTCTCTCACAACATCTGAAGAAGATGATGCAACTCTATAAGAGCTAACATCAAAAAGGAGATGAACATTCTCAATAACATCCTCCAAGTTTGCAAAATAAGACTCACAAAATAGACCTACAATGTTTGTCAGATATCCATCCCATGTAATTGTATCTTAGAGACAACAAATGTACTATTCCAAAGACTCGTTAGAAGCCATGGATGGAGGAGATAGAATGTCAACACATATCTCTAGAACCTCAGCCGGTGAAAAAACACTAAGGTTCAAATGACGACCACATTTTTTCAAAAGTGTCCACAACAGATGCTTGACTGTGTACATCACCCATACTAAGAAGGGGGATGAATCGGTATAGATTAAAACTTTACTCAACTTAATCAAGCATAGCAATATTACTTTAAGCTCTAATTATCCATAGCAATATCATTCATGCAGAATGTAGCAATTTAGAACAAGCACAAGAGACACACAAATTTACGTGAAAACCCTCATACGAGAAAACCACGGCAAAATCTTGCTAGTATAAATCTTCTTACACAATTCGTAGGCACCAACCCACTGGAGACTCCAATCCTCACCTCTGAGCACCAACCCAGCAAGAGACTCCAATCTCTTTCAATAAGAGGCTCCAACCTCACAATCTCCTTAAGTAGTTGGCTCCAACCTCTACAAGAACAATATGATAATTTTAACTTGTAACTTCATAGATCTGCTCTAACACCTTCTCACAAATATGCCAAACTTCCTCTCATAGATCTGCAATATACTCTTCACAAAGTCGGCAATAATATCTTCACAAGATCTGCAATAATGTCTTCATGAAATCTGCTCATAAACTGCTTGTGTCTCTTTTTTTTCTCCTCACAAATCACTGCTATAAATCTGCTCACATATATCTCAAAAATCTGCTTGAATAGCTTTTTATTTCTGCTCTTCATATTCAAAATATTCCTTAAAAATTGATTTAATTTGCCTCACCTTCAACTTGTATTTATACATGCCCAAAGCAACTCTTCACCCAAGGGATGTGACCCTCCAAGGGGGGGGGTCTATTAAATATATTAAATAATATATAACGATCATCTTAGTCATCTTCTGTTAGTTTAGGTAGTTTCTATTTTATTTGTTGTCTACAATCGTTTCTTTTAGAAACATCGTCCCTTGTAAATCTATATAAGGAACTTTCGTTTCTCATTTAATACATTGAATATTTTATCACAGTATCAAAGTGGGAGCTGGTCTGGCTTGACTCCCTCTCAGGAGGGCTCAAAGATTTTGAATGCCAAATTTTTTCTTCTATTTTTTGAGAAAAAAAAAATTGTGGGTTTCCTGGTGCTATTTGGCATGCTTTGTTTTTTTTTTTAGAAGGTCGTGTTCGTGGGTCTGACCGAGTTTGTTCAGAGCCTTCAATCTGCGTTTTTTACTTCTTGTTCAAAGCCTGTCTAACTAGGGCTTTTTGGAGTTGATGCGACTGGATGGTTGTGCCTCAGCTCGCGTTGGACGTGACTAAACCCGTGATTTTGTTCTTTTTGTGTGCCTGTGCGACGCGACCTACCTTCTGCAAGCGTCTTCTGAAGTCTTTCGCGATCTTCTTATGGCCGCATTTTTGGTGATTTCTTTGTGGACGGGTATCTATGTTGGTCGCATCTTCTAGATGGCTTCTGAACTCGCACCCCTCATTTTGGTGGATGGACAGGTATCACTTTCACGACCCTCATTTTGGTGGATGAACGTCTTCTTCGTGGCACGTTTTTTTTTTCTCCTGTGTCGACGTCTCAACCCGCATTTTTCTCTGCAGATCGTGACCTCCGTGGCACCAGGTTGCAAACGCGATTTTGTTCTATATTTGGTCGCATTTTTTTGAAGTCTCTGCAAATCACGCCTACTGTTACTCTTGTTTGGCACGTGATTTTTTTTCTGAGGTCGTTTTCTCACAGCTTAGGTATTTTCCACTCGCTCTTCTAGGATGCCCTTACTAACGAAGTCTGGCAAAAATAATTTCAGTTAGAGTTTGCATGGTGGGCCCGAGTTGAATATTTCTTTTGTTGCTGGGCATCTTTCAATTGATCTTTATTTCAAGGGTTTTATAATTTGTCCCATAAAAAAATTATTTGCTAGGTTTTATAAAAAAATTTACCTTAGAAAAAATTATTGTGGGTTTTAATAATTTTTTCCATAAAAATTACTGCGGGGTTTTCATAATTTTTTTCATAAAAATTATTTTGGTGGGTTTTATAATTTTTAGACCTTAAAAAAATTATTATGATATTTGGATTTTGTGCGATTTTTGTGCCTTAAAAATCGTTTTGTAATAGGTTTATAATTTTTTCCTGAAAAATTAAGTTTGTTTTTGTATGCCCTAGTCAAAGTTTTTGCAGTTCGAGAGGGCTCTCTGATTTCTGAAAAAAGATTTTACCGTTTTTTCCTTAAAAATGATGTTTTGTAATTCGCAGAGATGCGTGGGATTCATTTGAGGGTTTTTACCGTTTTTTCCGAAAAAACGATGCTTTGTAAACATCAGTTTGAGGGTTTTGTGATTTTGTCCTCAAAAATTGTGGTTTCTTGCAGTCTGTTCTGGGGCGTCGTGCTCATCTACAAAAGTTTGAAGGGTTTGCCGATTTTTCCTCAAAATCGTGGCAATTGTTTTTCGATGTCTCTGGCTACAGGGAGGGAAAACTTTGTTACCCAACATTAGGTTGGATGCTTTGTGATCTGTTTTGGTTAATTTTTCGGAAGTTCTGCAGTTTCTAGGAGGGTTGGTGGCAAACTCATCTCAAGTAGCAGAGTCAGTGGCAGGCTCTTGTCTTTTGTGGCAAAATGTTCTTTGTTTTTGTGGGTAGTTAGAATGATAACCATTAAGGGAGAGTATTAAATATATTAAATAATATATAATGGTCATCTTAGTCGTCTTTTGTTAGTTTAGGTAGTTTCTATTTTTATCTGTTGTCTACGATCGTTTCTTTTAGAAACATCGTCCCTTGTAAATCTATATAAGGAACTTTCATTCCTCGTTTAATACATTGAATATTTTATCAAGGTCGGCCCATTATCCAAAATAATTTTTACTTATTTTATTTTGACTCCCAAAATTTGGGTGCACCTTCCTGGGGGGGTCGTCCCACTTTAAAAAATAAAATTAATTTATTTTTAATTCTTAAACACGCTAGAATTTGGGTGCCATACTTAGGGGGAGGTCAGCCCACATAAAATAGCATTTAATTTTGATTTTTCCTTCACCTATGGGTTGGCCATCTTTGACATCAATGACAACAATTTTTCCAACACAAAGAACATCATTAAATGATCCTTCGTCCATGTCAATAGATTCCTTCCCACAAACACGCATACATGTGTTGTTAGCCATTAGAATATGTGGCAATAAACAAGTCTTAAATGAAGAGAACATACTTTGCAATGAAGCCGTATGATGTGGAGTTCCATAATCAAGTATTTATCTCTCTAACTCAAAATCTAGAACTGCAACAAGTACTTACCCCTTATGTCTCTCTGACTTTAACTGAGAAGAAGATGGTGAACCCCCTAACATAGTTGAAAAAAAATTGATTTGATTCTTCATTAAAAGATGCTTCAACTCATTAATCTATTTTAGATAACATAGATATCCATCATGTCATGGTTTCTTATAGTATGTACATTCGGGCTTCTCCTTCTTAGATGATTCTCCTTGTGAGAGAGATGTAAAATTTACTTGTGCTCCATCTTTGAGTGATTTGTTATTTTTCTTCTTTTGCTTCTTTTCAAGATTCCCTAAATCTTTTTGTACCTTAGGCTCACTAACCACCAAAACTTGTAACTTAGAAAACTTAAGGAGACCCACTTGAACTAACTTCCCTTGTTCTTGAATTAATTTCAAAAAATTGATCAAATGCAAGCATGTTATATGCCTTCCTCATAAAAAGACGAGTGTGAAAGCGAGAACAAAAACCGCATATTCTTTGCCAAACTTGGATAGAACACTAAGAACTAATTGTGTGTCCTTTTTATCATGAGCACATCCTTTGAGTTGTGTTCTTAAATCATCAACCTTTGTGACATTATCTTCGATATTGTCAAAACCATAGTTGGCAGACTCGCAAAAAACTCGCGAGTTTTTTTTAGTTTAACTCGCTGGACGAGTTTTTTCCGAGTTTTTCAAAAAACTCATGAGTTTTTGCCGAGTTTTTTGAAAAGTGTTTCGAATGCAATTTAAGCAATTTTTTGAGTTCCCAAGTTTTTCCGAGTTTTTGCCGAGCTTTAAAAAACTCTCCAATTTTTGGCTTGGCGAGTTTTTTTGGGGGGCGAGTCTTCCAACTATGGTCAAAACCATAGTTTACATACTCAAACTCGAAGAGTACTTGGGAAGCCCAAAATTTTTGACTCGACAAATACTCGGCAACTTAAAAAATAGTAAAATTTCTTATAAAACACTTTTTTTTTGCAAAATTCAATTACAACATACCTATACACATTGCATTGTGCACACATACATATCTATACACAAACAAAAGGATGCCAAGTTTGCATGTATATACGCACATAGACATATCTATACACATACAATCAAACAATTTCTTGTTTCACTTATCAATGTATCCTGATATCATATTATCATCAATCAAGTATGCATATCAATATTAAGTTTAACTATTTAACTATTAAGTATGCATATCAGTAATACGATAATACCATTAAAATCTATGTATAACTATATACTAACTTAAACTATTCATCATGCTAATGTTCATTAAATTGTTTAATGTTTAAAAGTTTATACATTATCAATATACACAAACCTGTCAACTATGTATGATAATGTGTAATATCAATCGACAGGTTTGTGTATATTGATAATGTGTTACCAGTAACATTACAACATAAATAGTAAAACTAGTCCAAATCGCACCAAAAAACCATTCCAAATCGCACCAAAAATCAGTCCAAATCGCGTCGAAGGATGCAGTGTCTAAAGGCCCCACTAAACGATGGTTTTATAAGCACAAAGTCGAGTCATACACACATCCAAAATGCGCCAAAAACGCATCGAAATCGTGTGAAAACAAGCGCATGAAAAGCACGTTTCATCTGTTCCAAGTTTTTCGCGAGTACTCTGAGGGTTTTTTGTGAGTTTTCTGAAGAAAAAAAAAGGCAATTTTTTTTGCATCTTAAGCCGAGAGTAAAAGCAAAGAGTACTTGCCCAAGCAAAAAATGGGAGAGTACTCGGTCATTCAACGATTAATCGCAAAGTATACAATCTATGGTCAAAACTATTTCATATCAAGGCTCACAAGTTAATTATCAATTTGATAAGTCTAAACCTCTAAGTTACTAGTATGCCCATATATGGGTTCAAGTACGGTACGAGTACAAATTGAAAACGAGAAACAGTAAAGTAATGGTTCAGATATGTCTAGGATACATTTTTTTGACTATGGAAATGACCAGGAAATGGAAATGAGACTGTGGGTACAAAATTTTGTACCTAGTTCAAACCTGGATTGAATCCATGCCTTCAAATGCCCAGGCCAAGCATTTTTCAACATTTTTTTTTTATTTTAGTTATTGAGTCACTAATGAGAACAGATCCAGCAAACAGATTCAGTTGCCAGAAAAACTGTCTCATGTATGACAAAACAACAAGATTGAACCTCTTATAAGAAGTTAAATCCATAGAAGCAAATATCTTTCTCTGGAATATCTCAGCAAACCAAAAGAGAGATATTTTCAATTTCTCAGAATAATATGAAATGATTATTGTTTTTTAGATTTAAAGCCCTCCTAATTGCATAGAGAGTGAGAGGAGGAAAGGTAAGGAGAGTGTCAACATTAATTTTGCTTTATGAATTTTTCTCATTAATTTTGTGATTGTTGTTTGCAGTGCACACTGCATAGCATGTTACTATGCAATTCGACATCAAAGTTCAATACCTCAAAATCAATCACAAACTACAAAATACAAATGTCATGCTACAAAGTGACAAACTAGAAAGAAACACAAAGCAAATGGAGCCAATGAGGCTATAGTTACCATAAAATGAGGCTATAATGAATCTGTTTGCTGGACCTATTCTCATTAGTGACTCAGCAGCTAAAATAGTAACACTATTTTATACCTAGTCAAATATGTCAAATATAGTCATTTCCTCGCATTCTATGACATCTATTTTCCCCTTGATCTAATGATTGTAAAAAGGTCAAAAAAGACATTTTTATGGCTGATTGTAAACACTTGACATTTTTATGTTTGAACTTTAATTTATAATTTTATATCATGACATTTGAGTATCACTAATATTTTAATATTTGACTATGAAAGTGGTGGTGTACTTTTGCTATGTTATTTGACTATTAATATAGTGGTGTATTTTGAACTTAATTACTACTGAAAATATGTGTATATTTCTGATTTTTATATATTTTTGTATTAACGTACCCAAACCCCCAAAACAAATTTTGACCGAATCCACGTACTGAAATCTCGTACCCGTACCCCCAAACCCAAAATCAAACCGGTAACTTAGCTAAACCTCATCAATTTGAACATACAAATTAGAAAGTTCATCCCAAGCCTTCTTAGGTGTATTACACTTTTGTAAATGAAATTGAAAACCAAATGAAACAAATGTACATAAATAGCCAAAAGTTGTCACATTCAATTAGCCATACCCTCTTTTCCTTAGCATATGTTAGTTATGGATCATATTACAACATAAACTTGGTACAAGATTTCATATCAATCTTTTTCATGTTGAATATTTGTAAGGAGCTAAATGAGGGATATTAGGATTCTCCATGGTAAAATTTGAATAACACAATGCAACCCAAATAACTGAAAGCAAACACAATCACAAGATTAGCACCCCAAATTCACTCAATCAAGAATCTCCCCTAACAATAAATGATTTTGGCACTTTATACTTGGTCAATTACAAATGCCACTACCAAATCAGCGAAGTGGTCTTGATCTTAGTACATCACAAATACCAAATTTGGCCATAGAAATGAAAATGTAGACACCTAAAATATGACCTTATCCAACCACACCTGATTTTAGCCTATCCTAAGCCATTATTAAATAAATATCTATTATTTATTTAATCATTCCCATCTTTATTGTAATCCCTTAATTGGATAAAAGTTATTATTTATTTAATTAATATCCTTTGTCATAATCCTTTAATTAAATAAATATTTACCATTTATTTAATTAATATCCCTTCACATGATCCCATTAATTAAACAAATACTTTATTTATTTGACTAATTGCTCTTTATCTTCTATCCTTGTCCATCTAATCCTAGACTTTCATTTTATTTGCATGAATAATACTTTGTCCTCATATGACAAATGTCCCCTTCACATGTCTAACTAACTTCTTCACTAGATTCGTTGAACTTAGACACCTACCCAAAAGTCAAACTAACCTTTCATCTTATTCATTCATCCCATTTAACCTCTTAATCCTAGCCATTGCCATAAGGATTTTTATCCTTATCTCAATCCTAAACCTACATCCTATCTATCATTTGACACTTGTCATATGATTGCATCCTTGATCCAAACCCTAATCCTCCCTCAATTTTAGCCATCCAACATCAATCATTTCTAGCCATTGATTTTGTCTCTTCAAGACTCTATATCTAGAGGCTCTCATCATTCATATTTCACCTAATGCAACCTAAAAGCTCTTGCAATCACTTATCAAACTTCTCACATCTAGCATCCACTATCATACTTACATGTAATCAAAATCTCTATCGAATCAAACTTATCACTATCATTATCAAATCATATCAAATTTATGCTAGAGCATTGAGCAATCCACATATCAACATCAAAGAGCAAATTAAATGAAATAAAGATGCACTCCATTTCCGCTCATCAATGAGAGAAGCAAAATTTTTAGGTGAAGGTATTGTGCTTTTGCATTGCTTTTATCTTCCTTTATTTGTCTTCAATCTTTTCCAACCTCTTCATAAAGTACAATTTTTTGATAGAATGAAATCAATCTGGTTACACCACTCAAAGTATATGAAAAAATATACACTTTCAAAAAAATTACAACAAAAAATATTATCGTATAAACCAAGCAAAGCCCCAAAAGTTCCCAAAATGGGAATTGCTCAACAACACCTATGAGAACCTACAATTTTTTGATAAATCAAACACCAAAATCAAAAATCATTTGCACCACTACAAAGCTCATGAAATCTTACCCAAAGTCAAAAATACTACTCACAAAAAGAAGTCATACGAATATGAATGAAACCTCTAATGTCTAGTCAAAATCAAAATGCAAATGTTGAAGAAGACAAATAGCAAGAGAAGACCTATTGACATCATGATGGCACTAGCACCAACAAAATAGAATATTCTACCAAGGGTTGGAATAGTTGCTTGGATTGCAAAACTATTGTTGAATTTTTTTAAACCATCTTCAATGCTCAAAACAACTGTCTAGAAGTCTAATACCACCATCTATACCTTGAAGGTGGTTTTGTGGGCCAAAAAGTTGTTTACAAGCAAAAGTTGACAGAATATTCTTCATCGTCTATGCTAGCCAAGAAAGGGGATGTGCCAACATATAGTGGTAGGGGTGTGCACTGCATGGTGCCCCCAAAGAAAATGGCAGGTACTCATGATACCCTACAGACTACAAAATACTCATGATACCCTATAGACTACAAAAGGTTTGTACGGGCAACACCCTACAAGTACTCAAGATTATTTTTTTTAATTTTAAAAAATCTTTTAAAATACAATAAATAGATATCAAACATAGATTTCTTAAAAAAGACTAATAAAAAAAACCTCGCAAACCTTGATACCATGTAAGAGTTGTTGGAAATTAGTGTTCACATGTTTAAATTAGCATTATAAATATGTCTAACAAATATTAAGTTGGTGAAAAACAACTTAATATTGTTGTTATCGTGGTTTGTTAAAGTATTATGTATAGGTTGTACGAATATTATAGGTATGTGAGTTGTTAGAACAACTCATATTATTAGAGAGTAGTTCCTTTAATGTAGGGGAAGAAATTCCTACATAAGTGTGGAATTTGTATTAAATGATATAGAGAAACAATATTATTATTCTGTGTAAAAAAATTTGTCTATCTCTGCTCAAATTTCCAATATGGTATCACAGCCACACTAGGTGTAATTCCCTCACAGGAGTGCCCAAGAACATGAGAGAGTTGTGAGTGTTACTCTATGTAGATTATGTTTAGTGTAGGAGAGTAGATAGGAGAGTGAGTACTATTTCATTGAAAAGAAGAGAATTACGAAGGTTTTTTTGCAAAAATATATAGGTGTCGTGGTGAAAATGCAGTTTGATGACTTTCAGGACTTTTCAATGGGCGGAGAAGAGCACAAGGATCTTCGTGACGCCATCATGTTGTTGTTTCAAAACTCACAAGCTCTCGAGCACAAGCATCTCTATGTCGTTGTGGAGGGCATGGCATATGTCTTGACAGATTAGAATTTATCCCCTCCTTCTACTGCATATTTGCGGCCACAATGGCCTCTCTTGACCGTCAAATCAAGGAGGGTTTATCAACATCTAAAGGTGACGGGGATCCCATCATTGCGGCTGTCTATTCTCCAATCCCTTCTTGTTCTCAACCATTCCAATCCTCTACCAACTGCAGTGCCATCTCCATGGTTGGAGGTGATGAAGAAGATATTATTAAGCCTCGCACCATCAAGAATGGGGAAAGAAATAGGAGTCGAATATTTGAGAGAAGCAAAAGCTATTGGGTGCTTATGGTATCAAGCATTACTGCACTTATTGAGGGTCAAGCGGCTGCTACCCTTCTTAGCAAATATTATTTTGACAATGGTGGTAACAGTAGATGGGTCTCAACTCTCTTGCAATGTGTGGGATGGCCTATTCTTCTCATTCCATTGTTTATCTATCTTCAAAAGAAAAAGGGATCCTCTAGACTTAAAGTCCTCACACCCAAATTGGGTCTCATCTATGTAACCCTGGGCTTACTTGTACCAGGAGACGATTTGCTTTACTCTTGGGGTGTTTCTTTTATGTCGGCTTCAACATATTCTCTTCTTTGTTCCAATCAATTAGCATTCAATGCAGTTTTCGCATTCATATTGAACATGCAAAAAATCACTCCATCTATCCTCAATTCTCTCGTTATACTTATTTTCAGTGTTGTTTTGCTTGGAGTTCATTCAGATAGCGATAGGCCCGAGGGAGTGAGCACTACTAAATACATAATAGGCTTCTTTTGCACTGTTGCAGCATCTGCAATGTATGGACTCATCCTTCCATTGATGCAGCTTGTGTTCCAAAGGGTTATAAAGAAAACTTTTGCAATAATCCTTGAGATGCAATTTTCAGTGTTGTTTTGCTTGGAGTTCATTCAGATAGCTATATGCCCGCGGGAGTGAGCACTGCTAAATACATAATAGGCTTCTTTTGCACTGTTGCAGCATCTGCAATGTATGGACTCATCCTTCCATTGATGCAGCTTGTGTTCCAAAGGGTTATAAAGAAGAAAACTTTTGCAATAATCCTTGAGATGCAATTTTCAGTGTTGTTTTGCTTGGAGTTCATTCAGATAGCGATATGCCCAAGGGAGTGAGCACTGCTAAATACATAATAGACTTATTTTGCACTGTTGCAGCATCTACAATGTATGGACTCATCCTTCCATTGATGCAGCTTGTGTTCCAAAGGGTTATAAAGAAGAAAACTTTTGCAATAATCCTTGAGATGCAATTTTATACATCTATAGTTGCAACGGCCATATGCATAATGGGATTGTTTATTAGTAGAAATTCTGAAGATATGAAAAAGGAGGCTTCTAGTTTCACCACAGAGAAACTTGCATACTACATGACCTTAATATGGTCTGCAATAAGGTGGCAGATTTATTGGTGTTCTTGTTGCTTTGTGTGGTGGATGTTGGAAGAGCAATTGTATAGGATGGCAAATAACTGCAGAGATTCTCCGACTGCGGTGATCCTCTAACTGCCGTACTTCGTTGGAAGATGATCAGTTAGTGAATCTCGTTCATTGGCAATAGTGATCATGTCCAGCAAGATCTAGACAGCAAGATCTGAATAGTAGTATGCAATATGATATGATTTACTTTTCAGTGTTCCTAGTTGTGTGAATAAATGGAATTTCACATTGTAGGGGGGAATTATAACCAATGTTTGTCATGTCCCCGAAATTGGAATTCTAAAATATAAAGTATTGAAATACAAATGAAAAAAATAAAATGAATAACAAAATATATATTAAAAAACCTATAAAGAAATATTAGCAATTTAATATTAATATAAATAATCATAGGATAATATTATTATAACCATTGAATATAATAACATATTTGATATTATTATTACAATTATTATAATCAGAACTGTAACACCAAGTATGAAATATCGAAATAGAAATAACAAAACCAAATAAATAGAAGGAATTGCCATCTAACTATTATTATCCTAATTATAATCATCATAGATAAAATTATAATTATATTAACAATAGATATTTGAAATTATTATAATAATAAAAGAAATCACAAATAAAATAAAATAATAATGAAAAATGCTGATAACTAATAAACAAATAATAATTAGTCTCTAATCTGATTTATGACAAATTAAATAAACAAATAATAAACTACAGATTACTTATACCTATCCCTAGAGGAGGCATCGATTCTCTAAAAGAGGCATTGATTCCTAAAATCCCTACAACAACTTAGTAAATGCAACGGTTCATTAGGCAGTAACCTGGGAATTAGAAAATAGATTATGATAAATACATTAGACTAAACTAAAAGGCACGTCCCAAATCAAGGAGAAGACTCTTGGTAAGCGGGCTATAAAAGGAGAATTAAATCAAGACCAAAAGGCATTGATCAAGTGGGGGAATCGTATGGAATGAAATAAAATATGAGAAAATATTTCTGAGAAGAGGGAGATTATAAGAAGGGGACAGCAAGTAATAAAGAAACAAAAAAAATATATAAAGCATATTCTGATCGATGGAGAAATCAGGAATGTGAATATATTTAGTAAGGTTGAAGGAAGACGATTAAGGAATAAGGAGAGACAGCAGTTCAGGTGATGTATTCACTTAGCAATAATATTTAGCATATTTTGAATATAAGAAATAGATATTGCTAATCTGATTATTGAGATAATGCTTTCTTTAATCTTATCATAATGAGAATCATTCTAGGAAATAATGAACTTAAAAAAATCATTGATACATGAAAATGTATTTGATTATAGGCATGAAATAGATCTTGGATGAATGCAAATATATCTGATTATGTAAAGATTGTCTTCTCCGTGATTGGTACCCTCTTAGGCAGGTGAAGTAGAGTCCAAGTGGAGAGCCTAAAAACCCCCCTCTCATGTTCGTAGGCCAAGGAACGGGTTAGACATAGAGAGGTGGGGGTCCCACCGTAGGAAACTACACCATTATAGGGGTGGTAGGTCGTAGGCCCTTGGATCGTAGGACTTCACCTTGTCCTAATAGGGCAAGTGTCTTTGAGGTACTGACTTGTATGGGGATAGGCAGGGACTAAGCCGTTGGGAAAGGAGGATTGTGAGAGGCAACCTCCCGTGCCCAACACAAAGGCTTCAGGGCAAGATCCATACAAGGCACTCCTCTTGCTTGTTAAAATTACATTTATGATTATGCTTATATTTTGGATCTCTAGATATTAATGCTAATGGATATATTTGTTTGTGGAAATGTTGTTAATATGGTGAATGCAGATTTCAAACCAAGATTACTTCATTAAAAAGCACATTCATTTGGAAGGAAGAAACCCTAAACCTAATCAACAAATGGATTTTAGGGCAAGCCCGGGTAAGGGACATTACAGTGGTATCAGAGCACCTTTCCTGCCATCCTGTGCATGTTTGAGCTACTTGCTTGCCTACTCAAGCTAGTTGCCTACTTGCTTGAGCTGGTTGCTTGTGTGTTTGAGTTGTTTGTCTACTTGCTTGAGCTACCTGCTTGTCTACTTGAGCTGGTTGTCTGCATGCTTGAGCTACTTGCTTGCCTACTTGAGCTAGTTGCTTACTTGTTTGAGCTAGTTGCCTGCTTGCTTGAGCTGGTTGCTTGTATACTTTGAGCTACTTGCTTGTCTACTTAAGCTACTTGTCTACTTGCTCGAGCTGGTTGCTTGCGTGTTTGAGCTACCTACTTGCCTACTTGAGCTAGTTGAGCTAGTTGCTCGTGTGCTTGAGCTAGTTGCTTGTGTGATTGAACTACTTGCTTGTCTACTTGAGCTAGTTGCTTGCGTGCTGGAGCTACCTGCTTGTTTACTTGAGCTAATTGCCTACTTGCTTGAGCTAGTTGCTTGCGTGCTTGAGCTGGTTGCCTACTTACTCGAGCTACTTACCTGTGTGCTTGAGCTACTTGCCTATGTGCTTGAGCTACTTGTTTGTTTGCTTGAGCTACTTGCTCGTGTGCTTGAGCTACCCACTTGCTTGTTTGAGCCACTTGCTTGCGTGTTTGAGCTAGTTGCTTACTTACTTGAGCTAGTTGCTTACTTACTTGAGCTAGTTGTTTGCTTGCCTGAACTACTTGTTTGCCTGGTTGAGCTACTTGCATGTGTTTGAGCTACTCACTTGTGTGCTTAAGCCGGGTGCTCGCTTGCTTGAGTTACTTATTTACTTAGTTGAGCTACTTGATTGTCTTCTTTAATTTCTGATTCATGTGGAGCTCATCATTGTGTTTACTTTATGCTTAAAAACTATGAAAATTTTCATGTTGTCTGTCAAAATGCTTATAGGTTGGGAGAAATTAACAAATTAACTTATCTAAAACTGAATTATTATTATTAGTATCCAAATGCGATAATGGAGGGTGGTAACTACTGAAGTGAAAAGGTGTGAACCCCTCAAGCTGGGGATACAAGGGCAAACATTTCAATACCCTCCATTGCAGAATCCGATAGTTAATTTTATAAGAGACTTAAATTAGATCTCAAGAATAGGGATGAGGTGTGGTAGGACATAACTCCTAATGTGAAAAGATGTTTGGAATTGCGATTGCTTGAGGACAAGCAATTTTGGGGCGGGAGGGACTATCATGTCCCCGAAATTGGAATTCTAAAATATAAAGTATTGAAATACAAATGAAAAAAATAAAATGAATAACAAAATATATATTAAAAAACCTATAAAGAAATATTAGCAATTTAATATTAATATAAATAATCATAGGATAATATTATTATAACCATTGAATATAATAACATATTTGATATTATTATTAAAATTATTATAATCAGAACTGTAACACCAAGTATGAAATATCGAAATAGAAATAACAAAACCAAATAAATATAAGGAATTGCCATCTAACTATTATTATCCTAATTATAATCATCATAGATAAAATTATAATTATATTAACAATAGATATTTGAAATTATTATAATAATAAAAGAAATCACAAATAAAATAAAATAATAATGAAAAATGCTGATAACTAATAAACAAATAATAATTAGTCTCTAATCTGATTTATGACAAATTAAATAAACAAATAATAAACTACAGATTACTTATACCTATCCCTAGAGGAGGCATCGATTCTCTAAAAGAGGCATTGATTCCTAAAATCCCTACAACAACTTAGTAAATGCAACGGTTCATTAGGCAGTAACCTGGGAATTAGAAAATAGATTATGATAAATACATTAGACTAAACTAAAAGGCACGTCCCAAATCAAGGAGAAGACTCTTGGTAAGCGGGCTATAAAAGGAGAATTAAATCAAGACCAAAAGGCATTGATCAAGTGGGGGAATCGTATGGAATGAAATAAAATATGAGAAAATATTTCTGAGAAGAGGGAGATTATAAGAAGGGGACAGCAAGTAATAAAGAAACAAAAAAATATATATAAAGCATATTCTGATCGATGGAGAAATCAGGAATGTGAATATATTTAGTAAGGTTGAAGGAAGACGATTAAGGAATAAGGAGAGACAGCAGTTCAGGTGATGTATTCACTTAGCAATAATATTTAGCATATTTTGAATATAAGAAATAGATATTGCTAATCTGATTATTGATATAATGCTTTCTTTAATCTTATCATAATGAGAATCATTCTAGGAAATAATGAACTTAAAAAAATCATTGATACATGAAAATGTATTTGATTATAGGCATGAAATAGATCTTGGATGAATGCAAATATATCTGATTGTGTAAAGATTGTCTTCTCCGTGATTGGTACCCTCTTAGGCAGGTGGAGTAGAGTCCAAGTGGAGAGCCTAAAAACCCCCCTCTCATGTTCGTAGGCCAAGGAACGGGTTAGACATAGAGAGGTAGGGGTCCCACCGTAGGAAACTACACCATTATAGGGGTGGTAGGTCGTAGGCCCTTGGATCGTAGGACTTCACCTTGTCCTAATAGGGCAAGTGTCTTTGAGGTACTGACTTGTATGGGGATAGGCAAGGACTAAGCCGTTGGGAAAGGAGGATTGTGAGAGGCAACCTCCCGTGCCCAACACAAAGGCTTCAAGGCAAGATCCATACAAGGCCCTCTTGCTTGTTAAAATTACATTTATGATTATGCTTATATTTTGGATCTCTAGATATTAATGCTAATGGATATATTTGTTTGTGGAAATGTTGTTAATATGGTGAATGCAGATTTCAAACCAAGATTACTTCATTAAAAAGAACATTCATTTGGAAGGAAGAAACCCTAAACCTAATCAACAAATGGATTTTAGGGCAAGTCTGGGTAAGGGACATTACAATGTTCCATTCCCATTTTGCGCCAAAATGGCTAAACTCAAAGGCAGCTTCCAGTGGCAGTGGCGTTTGTCTATGGTATTCGAGATTGAGTGGCAACGATTCTTCCAGTGGTAGTGGCGTTTGTCTATGCTATTCGAGATTGAGTGGCAACGATTGATAACAGTGACTACACTTAGAACACTGTGTTCTTATGGAATGTAATGTGAAAACTTTTCCAGTGTGATTTTTTCATATTTATGATATGTATGTTGATTGCTATATATTTCCCTAATGTACAAGCATAGTGGCGAACAAAAGCACCAAAGTAATTCAGATCATGGATCTTGAAAGGGTTTGTGGGAGGAACCAGAAAACCACACAAAGTGGACAGTTGATGGGTTCCTGCCATGTCAAGGTTTGTGGTAAGCCTGTTTAAAACCATGGAAGGAGAGAGCCTTTCCTTTGGATCAAGGTCATGAGTCACATAGTTGGACATGCCACGAGGGTTAGCATACTGCAAAGAAGTGTGTGAATGTTTTTCTACCATGTTTGCACTAGGGGGGGGGTTGGAGATTAGTGTTCACATGTTTAAATTAGCATTATAAATATGTGTAACAAATATTAAGTTGGTGAGAACCAACTTTATATTATTGTTAGTGTGGTTTGTTGAAGTATTATGTATAGGTTGTACGAGAGATTATAGGTATGTGAGTTGTTAGAACAACTCATATTATTAGGGAGTAGTTCCTATAATGTAGGGGAAGAAACTCCTATAGAAGTGTGTATAGTTCCTATAATGTAGGGGAAGAAACTCCTATATAAGTGTGTAATTTGTATTAAATGATATAGAGAAACAATACTATTAGTGTGTATAATTTTTTCTCTATCTATGCTCAAATTTCCAATACTCTATGCCATGTAAGGTTTAGCTATGAAGATTGCCACCAAAGATCAAGGAGATCCAATGAAAGCACAAGAAAGACCAAATACGTGAAAGTAATTTCATTCTATCAAAGTATGCAAATGCACAATGTGTACATAAGTATGATATGAAAATCATTACAATGAGAACATGTTGGTTACAAAGATCAAGGTGAGACATAAAACAACGTAAAATTGTGACATGTGTCTTAATTTTATAACTTCGAGACATAAAGTGATAATGCCCTAAGTAAACTAGTGCGAATAGAGCCTAAAAAATAAATCGATTAAGAAATATACCCCATTCACACCAACATAAATAAAAGTTAATTATGTTTAAGGCAAGTCAAATGGTTGATGATCATCTCTAATGTATTTTGGGTTTTCCAATTCAAAATCGTAAGATCACCCACTTGAGAGTAAAAATCAAAGATCCACAAAGACCCATCTAACGCCCCCCCACCTTCCCCCCAACAAAAAAACAACCATTGCAGTGATGAGGATGTCCTAGGGACTCCAAGATAGTGCCAAAATGCCTCCCCTGCAAGTGGGACATTGGGGGGAATCCCCAACATCCTAGGGATGGTGCCAAGGAGTCCCCATGCTAAACAATGTTTCTCTATGTCATGATAAAGATTTTGATGTTGATTTGTGTCAAAGCTTTGAACATAAAAACAACATGACAACATGTACAAATGGTTGACCCTAGAAGAAATAAGGAATATTTGCATAATATTGAAGGTAAAATAGTTGAATGTTTTTGTTTACTTAGATGTGAACTCTCTTATCTTAACTTTAGGAAGTTGGTGACCAAATTTCTTACTTTGTATGTTATAAGCGCCTCAAACTGATTAGAGAGCAGAAGAAGCGGTGAAGGTGGAGTGGTGGTGGATGTTATCTAAGTTCTTGTAAATATTTGCAAGTTTCCACTAACTCTTCTAAGAAATTTTTATAAAAGGTGAAGAAAATGAAATAAAGGATTCAAGAGTGATAACATTCCTATCTCCAACTACGCAGCCCTCATCATTTAGACCAATTAGATTCCCTTGCTTCACCATTAGCTCCCTAAAGAATGATGATTGAGTCAAAAATAATTAGATTTTGATGTCAGAGAAAGCATAGTATTGCAGGGAAGAGTTATATTTATAGCAAACTAGTATATTTATTATTAAGCCGATAGGCTTCCCCTATGGACTTGCAAATCCAAAATTGATCAGTAAACCTGTCTCACGCCTGAAAACAAGATTTACTTGCCGTAAAACCACTGTTGATTTGCCGAAAAACAAGTTTCAGTTGCTGGTAAATCAGCTGCCATTTTATAGTAAAATCCTATAAAATATCATGTGAAATCTTCAAAAATCAAAATCAAATAATATTATAATACCCAATTTATGTAAAGCAAAAATCTAGATTTGTTTAAGTTAATTTCATTTCATAATTTAGCACTAACATATATTCTATTGGCCTGATCCTTGAATCTCTTATAGGTGCAAGTGCTAGTAATTAATTTTAATTAATAAATATATTATTATTGTTGTAGTAGTATTTGTTTTCTCTTATTATTGTTGTAATCGGAAATTGTGAGTAGGGCCCAATCTCGTTGTATAAAAATATGTAAAATACAAAAACCAGATATGTATTGCAAAGCTCTATTTAGTTCAGAACAAAACACCATAACATCTAAACATCCAACGAGTGTCAAGGAAACTCACAAATCAACCTTGCTTAGATAGCAACTACAACATAGTTACAAAACAGACCCCTCCTTACCATTCGATCTAAGCATTTAAGAAGTAGTATTCTTTGATTTTCCAAAATTGCGATTGGAAATCACAATTCAATCCTCCTCGTTTGGGAGAACCAAGTCAGACCGCTCCACTATCACTGTTGGTGACTCCACACTCAATACTGAAGGCAGCGAATAAGTTTGAAAAGTAGGCTCAACACCGAAATCCAACTGTGGTTTTTCTCACCACCTGCTCTAGAGGAACCTCCGAAAAAGGCAGGTCCAAATTGAACTAAGGGAAACTATTTAGCGTTTCCATCTACGGCAACAAAAACCTTAGCAAAGTTCCTAGCGATGGACTGAGAGGTGATTAATTCTCTCGAAAATCCTTGGTTAAATTGGGTCTCATTCTTCCTTGCTGAGAAATCTATATCTGGTTGTCGAGTTATATCTTTGAATATCAAGCTCAATCAATCATTATGGCTACAGAATAAGTGAATAAGGTGCTACTGAGAGGGCATCTAGGCCAAAGAAGGACTTGGACTTCGTTCTAGGTCGCAATTCAACAATTTATTTTAGAATTAGAAGGTGAGGAGACGAGCGTTGTAAAATTAAAAACCCTCAATCCAAAAAAATTCACACTGAGAAGCTTAGATCGACAACAAAGTGGTTAAACATACAAAACAAAATGATAAAGAGTGTAAGAGTGTGTAGAATACCAAAAACGTCGGCGATGAGAATGACTGCGGCAGTGGCGTCGGCGGAACCGGTGACATAAGCCGTCAAGTCATGGAATGTGTCGAGCTTTCCAACACCAACTGGAGGATGGTCTCGGGGTGGAGGCGACTCACAACACTGCGGACCTGCCATTTGCCCTCTTTCTTACTAATAAGCTGTAAACTGCATCACTACTTGTCCCAGGCCATATAAACATTTATATTGCACTCTTGTGTGTTCCTAAAACAAAAGAACTCTTCGAATATTCCAGTAATTTCCTGTCTTCGCGTGATACCGTTTTTCGTCATTAATGACGTCTCCTCTCATTTCCTGTCTTCACGTGATACCGTTTCTCGTCATCAATGACGTCTCCTCTCACAGAAAAGTTACTATTAATTATATTTATGTGTAAATTCAAAATTGTTGGATTTTATAAATAATCGTAAAGTTAAATTCAAAATTGTTGGATTTTATAAATAGTCGTAAAGTTAAAAATACCTCCCACCTGTCTAATTAATCTTTCAAAAAATTATTTAAAATACTTCCATATTCTTTTTGATGTCTATTGTATTAATATATGAAAAATTGATTTGAAAACTTTCTTATAAAATACATTTAGACAAGTCAAAAAAGCATATAAAGAATATACTTCATAAATATATTATTAAGTAAAACAAAAAGGAATATATCCATACAAAAAGAAAGACAATTTTCTTAATGGTTGTCTTTCAGTGTAATAAAATTCTTGTACTTTTTAAAATACATTCCACTCAGTGACACTTTTTAATTTGTAAATTTCTACCATACATATTATACTCTAGCAACCTTTCCTTACCATTAATTTTTAAACTTAGTCTAATCAAATATAAATCGGTCAAAAAGTTTAAATTAAAAAATGAGTATTATGTCACATAAAAAAGTGCATTATATGATTTATTAGTGATGTACATGTCAAGGATGGATGGATGGATAGTTTAGGGAGAAAATTTAAATATATTTTTTACATGAATATTTAGTCAAAAAAAAATGACAAAAAATAGTCTAGAACATGGAAAAATTTACTTGTTTTTATTCGTGACATTTAATTAAAAATGTTCTTAATTCAAAGTGACATTTATTTATCAAATTATTATTAGCCACAAACAGTTTTTCAAAAAAATATTTTATTAATAAATTATTACTAAGATTTTATATATAAATAACAATTGTAATTAATTGTTCATAAACATGATTTAAGAAGGATTTTTTATGTACACGAATTCTTCACATTCCTCCTAATACAACTACATAACACCTCTCAACATAATAATAGTATTTGATGTTAGATGGCAGATGAGTTATGACATACTAATTTAGGGACAAACTAGATAATAGTTTGAGAGCATAGTTTCTTAGAGGATTATAATTGTTTGGACTAACATTGACTTCAAGCTTGATTCTATCGAACATAATTACAACTAATAGAGTTCAAGTTGAGTTAAATAAATTAAGAGAAAATACTTTCCCCATCATATGATATACTTGAAAAGAAAGATAAATTACTATTTTAATAGAGTAATTTAGATTAATTAACTAGATAATCAAAAAAAAATATATAGGTGAACCCTTTTATTGGACCTACGAACCAATGAGGCCACATTTGGGGGACCTCATCCTCGTCATTCAGTCTTCTTTTGCCTCCTTCCTCACTACCTGCCACCAATGATCTTCCTCCCTTCGTTACCTAATCTCCTCTTCTGCTCCTTTCAACCTCCCACCTTTGTTCTTCCCCCTTTGCATCCTTATTCCTCCTCTCATATTTTCTTCTTTCGCCTTCTCTCTTCTCCTACTCTCCTCTGCTCCTCCACTCCTCTGACTCCTCCTATCCTCCCTTGACCTCCACACTTCTCCTTTTCGTCCTTTTTTCTCCTCGTCCTCCTCTCTCCTATCCTCCCACTACCTTCCTCACTCATCTTCCCCACCTCCTCTCCTCCTCTCCTCCTCTTCTCCTCCTCTCTGTATCTCATCTATCTTCTCTCCTTTGGCTCTTTCTGCACCCCCACACCTCTTACTCATACCATTCTCAGTCACCAATAATTTGTCTACTTTTAGCCACCTCCAGCTTCCACTATCTTCAGCCTCCCCTCGATCATTGCTTTGGCATTCATTATAATGTCCCCTTTTGGGATGACCCTAAATCTTGTCTTGCAATCAAAAGCTTAATGTAGTTAGGGATGTAACTTACCACTTAATGCTTCAAACAAGATGGATCTCGACTTAAGGACTTTATTAGAATTGGTGCCCTTAGGATTATTCTTTAATTATTTGACTAGGTTTAGTCACTTTCAAATAATATTATTTTTTGTGAATGTTATTATTATTATGATATTTACAAATAATATCTATTATTCTATTTTGTATTATGATTATAATATTATCTATGATAATTATAATTATAATAATAATATTTAAATTTCTTATATTTATATATTGATATTTATTTGGTTTTGTTATTTGTATTTCAATACATCATAGCTCATTAAATCGCTAATATGTGTTTTGTTATTTTTTTCATTTATTTGCATTTCAATGTGTTTGTTTGTTTGTAAACTAATACCTCATTCATCATGTGTTTGCTTTATTATCTCTATGTTGATCTTATTCTTCATTTGCGTAGAGAACCGGTTGTTAGTCGATCCTGCTTAAGCTGCCACTATAGCATCCGATTAGGAAAAATATTCTAATTTGTGTAAATTTGATTATCTGAATGTATATAATAGAAACATGTTATTGTATATCTATTAAAAATATAAATATATTAAACATATACTTATCTTAAATACACCTATGTGATGGGGACATCACATTCACTCTGCAACTTGTCCTCCATTATTCATCACTCTGCTCCTCTGCACACCACACCTCCTACTGCCACCATATGACCCAACAAAAATTTATGGCATCTACCACCAACACAATGACCACCACCGAGCAACCTGCAGCTGTTGAAATATCATCTAACCTCCTCCTCCATTTGTCCACCATCCCACACAACCCATGGGATTCAAACCTAAGGTAGTGCATTTACTGCCTTGCAACTTAACCATTGCACTATGGGGTCAACCCCAAACTAAACAATCAAGTATTAATTAATTTTGATTAAACTTAATATTTATTGGAGTGGAACAAATTCAGTTAAGTAATTTCACATAGTAAGTTCATTCATATCATAAATAATAATTATCGAAAGAATTTTTTACTTTGTGATCAAAGAATGTGTGTTGAAGGATGTAGATAATGAGATCTATGTACTACACAATCTAGAAATATTCTAGAATGTCATGTAAGTGGATAATGATTAAAATAGTGTTTTATGTTGGATGAACTTCCTAAAGTTGAATCACTTTACATTTGCAAACTTGTTTTATTCCTACAATTCCAACCTAAGATGTTGTTTGTGTTCTATCTTGTGAAATTTCTATAAAGGAATTCTATACAATGATATTTTATGCCACACTTTTAAGGTTTTTTGTCAACAAAACAATATTTAAAAAGACCTTGATACATAGAAAACTTGAGACATGCACATGAATTGTTGGGTGATTCATAAAAGTTAGGACATGTGTGTGAGATTCATCATGACATATGCGATTGATTATTCTCTAGTATCCTTATATCAATAATTTCTTAAATTGTTGTTTAAACTATTATCTTAGCATCAAATGATTGATAGATCTTTAACTAGTTTTAATTTTGATATAATAATTTATTTCATTAAAATTAATTGTAGAGGCTAGTAAACATAAAAGAAAATATTAAATTATAACAAAAAATAGGAATTTTGTTATTAATATATCGATGTAACATAGTAGAACTATAGATGGTGGCAAAGATGAAAGAAAATATTCAATTGTAACACAAAATAGAAGATAAATGATAGTGTGCAAGAGAGGGTCAAAAGAAAAACTCTCTCAAATGGTTTAAATCAATTTATTTTTTATTGTTCATGGCAATGGAATTCCTTCTAATGAAAAGAAAAATCAAAGTTTCAAAGTAGTAATTGCATATTATTCTTGTTTCTTCTTGTTGTTTATAATATTTCCTTTAATGTGAGCACCTTGGAATATTCACATCCTACAATTTTTCATTTCAGTTCTTATTTCTAGAATACACTTAGAGTAAAAAACACATATTATTTTTTATCTATTGGTTGTTGTGGAGGTAAAAATATCAAAATAGGAGTGACCTAAACATAAACCTCCAAATAGTCCCAACATTTTTCTTATTTCATTGCAGGTATAATTTTTTTTGAGGAGGAAGACATCCAATCTTCTTTGGGTTTTGGTAATATTTCTTCCTCTCTATTTCATTTTCATTTTGTTAATTTATTTTTATTAAATTAGTTTATTTTATTTTTATTACACTTTTTTATCACTAATTACTCATTGAACTTTCTAGTGTTCTTTTGTCGTATGCAAGTTATATTTTTTGGATAAAATAATACTTTAGATTTTATGGACCATATGCACTATAGCATAATACACAAATATATGTGTGACATGCTAGCACCCTAGGCAGTGGCTTTATCTTTCTAGATTTAAGTTTCCTCTTTCACCCTCTTTCTAATTTTGTAATAATAATTTTATATTTTATATTTTATTTTTCTAGTAAATAATACATTTTGGGATTGTAGAATTAATTTATTATGCATTAACGAACTAGTCTCTTTGGAGAGATTTCATTATCCCTTTACAGTATCCTTTTTAGTTTCATGGTGTTATATCATTCCTAGCATTTTCCTCTCTTTACTTTAGCATGCATATTCACATAGGTTCATAAGCCTGCTAAAGTGGGAGAAAAATATAATGTAAAAAATTACATATTCTTTTAATTTTATGTTGTGTTTTATGCTTACTTTGGTATTCATTTTGTTAGTATCTTTTTAGGCTCATTTTAACCCTTGCATTATACTTTCTCCTTCTCAAGGTGCTCAATTCATATTTCATGCGGTCTCTTTTTGTCAATTTTTTGTTAGATTTGTGTTTTTCTAATGTCTTGTCATTTATGAGTTGAAATTGTTTAGATGCTAGCACAATGTGTAGACATCCACGTGACACACTAGTGTCTAATTTCTTATTTGGTGATCATTTCTAAGAATTTTCTACTGGTCACCTTCCCATATTAGTGGAATTTTCTCAAGATAATTCAAATGACTCATCAACCTCTTTCTCTTGCCCTTTTCTCATTTTTGAAAAATATTTTCACTTAAATCTCTCTCTCATTATTTGGATCTCTTGCACTTTCAAGCTCACATACATCTCTCTCAAGATCTAAAACACTTTCACATATTTTTAGCTCTCGTATCCTCTTGGCTTCATCAAGCCTTTGTAGGTGATAGTATTATTGTTTCTTATTATTACTTATGATGTTTCCTTTATTATTCCCCTAACACCTTACAATTTTCACATCCTACAATCTTTTATTTTAGTTAGTGTTCTTATTTATAGATACACTTAGAGTAAGAAAACACATTATTTTTCATCTATCTATTATTTATTAGATATTGTGGAGATAAAAATACTAAAGCAAGGTTGGAATGACCTCGCAGTGCAACAACAAGTTGCAAGTAGCAGCTTCCCTACTATCTTGAGTTTGAATCCTGCCAATGGAAGGTGGGATGAACTATCGCTAGCTAGAGAATGAAGGGAATGTTGGACGATGCACGGATGAAGAAGGAAATCATGTGCAAGGGTGGTAGCGATTGGCACACAAAGGAGTGGGCGAGTGGTGGATGGTGTGTGCTATTGTGGGGTACATGAGCTAGAGGGGTCAATGGAGAGGTGGAGATGGCAGGGGTGTTCAAACAAAGGATTGGCGTCGAGTCTTGTAGGGAGCTTGGTGGGAATGCAGGCAGGCAAAGCAGACAAGAGGAATGGTATTGGGTCCTATAGGGAGCTTGGTGGGAATGCAGGCAGGCGCAACAGATGCAAGAATGACATAGGGTCCTGTAGGGAGCTTGGTGGGAATGCAGGAAGGTATAGGAATATGAATGGTGGGGATGAGGTCTCCATAATGTGGCCTCAATAATTCATAGCTCCAGTCAAAAGCAACAGGTGATGCCCCTTAGTAGTGATTTATCGATAAAAAAAAAATACTAAAGTAAGGCTTTGACTTGAAGGAAAACATCCAAATAGCCCCAACATTTTTCTTATTGCATTGTAGCTACAAATTTCTTTGAAGAAGATATCTAATCTTATTTGAATTTGGTGATATTTCTTCCTCTTTATTTTATTATCATTTTTTTAATTTATTTGTATTAGAATAGTTTATTCTCTTGTTATTTTACTCTTTTTATCATTGATTTTTTTTGTAATTTCTATTTTTCTTTCATTGTATACAAAAGTTGCATTTTTCTAGATAGAATAGTGCTTTGGATTTTTTGGGTCACATATAGACTATAATGTGATGTGCTAGCATCCTAAGAAATGGATTTTTCAAGTTCCTTATTTCCCCCTTTTTCTAATCATATAATAATAATTTATAATTATTATTTTATTTTCTAGTAAATAAGATTTTTTGTGATTGTAATTTTAATTTGTTAAGCATTAGCAAATTAGTCTCAATCCTAATGTAAAAGCGGTGAAAAATAATTTATCTAATACATTTTAGTTAAGTTGACATTTTCCCTTACACATGGCTTGAGTAAAGCCATAGTGGCAAATATGCACCTTTTTATTCATGGGAGGAAGGACCTCCCACTTCTTTTGGTCTATACTATAAGTTGCTACTTAACGCATATCATTAGCATTGTCTATGAAGACATCCAATAATGTAAATGAGCCTTTTGTCTAAGTCTACTACACAAGAGAAATTATTGTGTCTATCAATAATATGATTGTTGCACATCCATTTTTTTAAGAGGAGTAAACGCTTTTGACCTGGAGCTATGAACCAATAAGGCCACAAACAAGGGACCTCATCCCTGATATAAATTATCAACAATTATACCCCAATGGTGTTTGAACCATGATGGAAAGAATAAGAACACAACAACTAAACCATCACACCATGCCATTATTGACAATTATTGCACATCCATTTGCCTACATTAAATATAAAAGATAATTGTTTACGTCATATTTTCAAAACTCAAAGATAAAGAAGGTCATAATTTATTTATAATTTTGAACAAAATATTATATAATTTATTTCGTCAAGGAGGGTAATGGAATACTATATAGGAAATTATAGATAAAAATATTGTTTGTGACGTAGTATTATTGTCATTTGTAACCAAATCCTATGACAAAAAAATTGGTATATGGTGGAATAAAGTGAGAGTAATATGAAAATTAAAATAATTTATGGGGGAAGGGGATTATGATTTGATATGGCTTCTAAAGAGGTTTATGGGTACGAGTCCACTTTTAGTGAAAATATTGGTAGAAAAAATCTTGATAGGAACAAGATCCCAAACCTAAACTCCTACTCATATGGAATGGGTACTTGTTTTAGTTTTAAAATGGGTACACATTTTAAGTAAACATTTTAAAATGAAATGACCAATACCCATTTCTATTTGCACCATATACTCATTCCTTTTTAGAATGGGTACACATTTTTGAGCAAGTACATGTTCCATAAAATTTAAAATTTCAAACCTATGGTTTTTTATTAAGGCTTGGAAACCCAACCCTCAGCCTTGGACTTTTTTTATAGAATTTTTTGGCAAAATTAAAACCAAATATGTATTTTTTTTGACATAGATCTATTTAGTAATTAGTTTTTTAAAAAAGGGGCTCATAAACTTAAAATGACACGTATTATAATTTTTCAATAACTTTTAAGTTTGATTTTTTTGAAAAAAATTATGTCTAACCAATTTAGACCTAAATGCTCTATATGATGAAAAACAATATTTCACAATTAACTTAGCTCAATTTATGTTGGTCATACATGAGGTTTTTTTTTAAAACAAATTAGGGCCAATATATTTTATTTCTTTATTAAAACTTATAAGAAAATCCCCCATTTGTGGGGTCTCCTGGGCTCATCTAGCTAATAATCTCGAAGTGGATGCTTGATGGGTTATGCCTAGAGTGGACTAGATCAAGATTAACTTTGATGGCACATCTCATGGAAACCCACTTAGATCGAGGGTGTGATTTGTTAGAGAGATCATAAAGGAAATATTTTTGCATTGGCTACAAAAAAACTTCTTGACAAAATGAATAATGAAGTTGAATTTCAATCTCTACTCTGATAGGAATACGAATATGGGAATAAATAAATAAGGAAAAATTCATGTTGAAGGAGACTCATTGATAGCTATAAGTTTCATTTGATGTAAGACCATTTCAAACTAGAAAATTGATGAATACATACATTTGATATGGGAGGTTATGACTCAAATCAAAGATATTAGAATCTCACATGCATATTAGAGACTCAATGATGTGGCAAACTACATGGCTAACTAGGCAATTGAAATGAATTTCCAAGAAATTGTCTTGGACATGTGTGACTGCAAGCATGATTTAATCAATTTCCCATAGAATGCAAGCAATATTGAATTTATTTTTTATTTTTTTGAAGGTATTTAATTTTGGATTTATGATTTTAATGTTATTGTTCATGTTAAGTAAATGTTGATTTGTCAAAATTTCCAATTGAGTTTAATTTTTTTAGCAAGATAATGAGGTCTTTAGATCTGGACTACCATTTGAAAAAGTGGAATTTGGCGATACCACTTTCATGGTTTGTGAATATACTATTTGACCTAAAGGGAACATATTTGAGTGATTGTTGGCCAGTGATTTCACTTCAAATAGATGTGAGTAGGTACAAGATATAACTATTATTTTTATATCTTTAAATTAGTCACATACTTGAGGTGGAGATTTTTTATAAACATGTGCATCTTCTTGAACTTTAATTTATTGATAGTGAAAGAACTGTGTATTGCAAGTTGTATGGCATTTGTTGTAGGTTAACCAATGTGTTTGCAAGAGTCAATATCATATATATAGCATTTTTATTTTTTATTTCATGATCTTTGTGTATCTTCTTGAAAGAGGCAGTCATCGATTTATCAATTTTTTTTTTTGTAGAGGATGAACAATATGTTATAGTTGCATATGAACTAAGGAAAGATTATGCATCAATATTTTATTTCCACAAGTGTGATATTTTCTTAGAAAATATATTATTTCAAGTATGTGCAAGGTCTCTTTTTAATAAAATGGTTGTTTTTATTGTTGATTGTATTAATTTTAAGTAGACATATTTGCGTATTTTATTTTCATTGAAGAAATCATTGAAAGTCATAGAATCTTTAAAAAAAATTGCTTAATAGTTGTAAATATTTGAATACCACTATTTCTTGTAGTTTGGTCAATTGATGTAATTCACTCAAGTACTATTATCTTGCCCATAGGTGGAAAAATAAAATTATATTTGCAATTATTTTTTTTAGTTTTTCTACAACTTCTTGTATGCTAATGTAAATGTACCTTTCAAAGTTTTTCATCAATCAAGCTTTTATTGCATGTAGTATTTTTTCTATAAAAAACTGGAAGAATTAAGGATTTTCCATATATAGGAGCGCCTCTAACCCATACCAATATATGATCATGTTCATTTACCCTATTTTAAAACTATGTTGCAAAGAAGAATATATTGATATGTCCAAGAAATGTATCAAATTGTCAAATAATATTTTTAAGGAAACTTTTTGATCTCTATAATAGTGAGTACAAGTGATAAGATCTTTGTAAACAAGCCAACCAATTTTATATTCCTATTTTTATTCATATTTACTTTTCTTAATTTTATTTTGATATAGCTTGGATAATGTTGATCTATTTGTAAACACTTAAAATTGTCCTGAATGGTATTACACACTTGAATCCAATTACTAACATCGTTTCATTCTAAAATTCATCTTCTTTTTGCTCGTTTGATTAAATAATCCTAGTTATTTAATTAAATCCATCATTTTCATCTATTAATCTAATTATTTTAATTAGGTTAATTCACCCCCTTTGACACTCACCTTTCATCTTGTTTAATTAAATAATAAAAATTATTTTAATTAAACCCCCTTATCTCCTCTAATTTAATTAAATAATCTAAATCATTTGATTAAATGTCATTTACATCCCATTTTCATTAAATAAATTAATTATTTAATGATAATCCTAAAATTTCTCAAGTTGCATAATTGGTTTTAATTAACAAATTACTGAATTTCCTCACCCATCCACTTGCATAGGAAATATTCCAAAGGAATATTCTTCTATTTGGCTCCAGAAATGGAATATTCTTTCCTAACAAACTCTCTAAAAAACTTTCTAATAACTTTGAAAGTGTGTTTGTTTGAATCATTATGAGCCATTGATGGTTTCTTTGATCCATGTGATCTTTGATTCTCATCCATAGATTAGAATCCTTGATCCATGTCTTCACCCTCAATTCCATCTTGACCAATGATTGATCCTTTTTATCTTGACCCTTGATTCTTCATTCTCTCCTATAAATGTCTCACATTTTGAGAGAAATTGATCCACTTCCATCAAAAGAAAAGTTATGTTGCCTATTTGAATACTATATCTATTCATACTTGCACCATTATCAAGTTTTTTCATCCTTTTCATCCACCCATAGCATTGTTTTATCAATTTTAGCTTAGTTTTCAACAGTGGAGTTCGGATAAATGCTCATTTTATCCAAGGTATTAGGAAAGGGTTGTTATTCCATATCCATACGACACCACTACCCCAATGGGATAAGGTTTGGAGTTCTAGATTAGGTTTATTTTAAGCTTTCATGTTTATTTCATGCTTATTTTAATGGTTTATTGGTTTTTTTAATCTTTTGAACATCTCATTGGGATTGTATCTTATGGGGTTAAATAATGCTTAAATTCATTAGTATCTGGTTTATTTAGCCTATACTATGATTACGATCACATTTTTGCGCTAGAAGGAGGGCTCTACTAATTTTATTTGATGAATTTCTCTTAAGTTTTTGTGAGTTGCAAGTTCCAAAGAAATGGAAATGCTTTTGATGGTTACAACGATGCTACTAAGATGTGTTGGCATATAGCAATGCATTTGATTAAAATACAGTGACGCATATTAAAAATGGCAACGCCTATTAAATATAGCAACACACCTAACTTTTTTATTAATATCATGATTTTTAATATGGTGACATGCATCATATAGTGACACTATTGATGTCACTATTTTTGTGCAAAGTGATGCATCTAAATTTCACTAGAGAGACACACTTCAGCTTCAGTGACGCATTTGATTTCAATGACACTTTTTACTGGTAAAAAATAGTGAGTCAATTTTCATGCATGTTTTAAATTTTCAGTTTTATATACTCTCTTATATTTTACTAACATCTAGTTTTGTTTTTGTGAGGCTAACTGGTTTTGCATATTTGGAAAAACTAGGAAATTATTTACCCCAACTTGTTGGGGCCACAACTTTCTACTCAGTACTTGAAATTTGAATATATTTGCATCGTTGGAAGGGTCTCCAAGAGTACTAACTCAATCCCTAAAAAATGGTTCATATGACAACTTATTTTTAGGGACTGACACAAGTTTCAACCCCAAATTCCGCTCTGAAGGCCTCCAAAAATGTGATTTACTAGAACCTAGAAAATACCAAAAAAATTGAAATTTTGGATTTTTAGTTTTTCTTAATTCTAGTTATTGCAAAAGTGTTTTGGCACTTATGGGACAATTATAATCCATCATATGTTGTATTGCTTCATGTTTTAGGACCACTAAATTTCCATTGGGCTTTAAAACTTACAATCTTAGAACAACTAGATTTCAATTGGGCTTAAAATTCACAAATGCTTTAAGTCTTTTCAAAGTTGGTTAAAATTGAACCCATACAACCTCATTTTGTGATATTGGTTAAAATTGAACAAAACAAACAAAAACTTCCATTGGTGCTTAAAATGAAGTCATTTTGCTACATTGGATTAAAATGAATGAGTGTTTGATGTGCTTGCTTTGCTTGAGTATACTTGTAGTGTTTATCCACTCCCCTTGCACTTTGTATGATCTTGGGTGAAGAGAAACACTCAAGCATACAAAATTTCTTATTTTGAGTCACCCTAAGAACTTTCTACATATCCTTTCCCCTTGCACTTTGTGCAATCTTGGATGAAGAGAAATAACATTTTTCTTAATAAGAGAGAACCTACTAAGAGACACATCCCACAATGGATAAATCCTAGCAATTCTTGCAAGAACCTTTATCAGTGAGCTTTAAATAAAGGTTGTGAAATTGTAATGAAAGTAGCTTCAATCCCAATGACAACATAGTGCACCTAATCCATCTCAAAAAGCGGAAGCGGATAGTTAAAGAGCCTCAAGTGACCAATAGATGGTAGTGTATGTACGGTGTTCTCAATTTTTTGTCACTAAAAACCTTTGTGTAGTAGCCAACCAAGTCCATTTTTGTAGCGTTCTTTAAAGTGGTGCATTGGAATTTACTTCCAAGAAGTTACTACCAAGTCTAATTTTTGGGTTAGGGCATAAAGGCTTAAAGAGAATGGACTCTTTTTCTTTTGTTTCCTCCATAATTTGCATGTAAAATCATCCATTCAAGGCATGAGGTAAGCCCACCAAGAAGAATGTACCTACTTGAGCTAGGATTGTTATTTCTTGTAAGTCAGTTTGAAACATTGCTTGGTTTCAAAACAACTTAAACACACATAAACATGTTAATCAAATTTCAAACCCTTTGGATTAAGTGTGAATACCTTTGAAAACTCCTATATTGTTGCTTGTCCCTAAGGATTTCATATTTATAGGCTTCTAAATATTTGGACTTATATCTTAATTCACACTTTCCAAAGTTAACATAGGGAACTATGGCCTTAGCTTCTTGATTTTCACATAATGGACTTTGTGGAATGAAGGTTGCTTAGACATAGACATTTTTAGTTTGAAATTAATTGAATACTTTCTTGATGTGGTAATGAAGCAATCTCACTAAATCAAAGATTAAAACCAAATGAACACACCACACATTGGTCTTATTGTTGAGACTTATTGACTCCCCAAAACAAACAAAGTGAAATAAAGAAAGTATTTTCAATATTGAGTCCAAGTACTATTATCAAAATCATTGATTTCTTAAGGTTTTATCACTTTAGAGGTAGAGCATGTTTCTCACCATCTTGGTCTTGTAAAAAAAAGGTCCCTTTTAGGTTAACATATTTTGGGTCAAAACATTCCATCCATCTTCATCACATTTTACATACCACTTCACAAACAACTTTAGAAAATTTTGGACACATCAAAACTCTTTAGGCTTAGGAAATTATCAAACCAATCCCCTAACTTAGCTATGCTATGTGTGAAATGGATCCTTTTCCATACACTTAGTTGAGTTTATCATCACATTTTTGGACTAGTTTATCTTAAAGGTCACAAGTCTACCTTAAAATATTTACAAGTTCATTGAACACCTTTTTATCCAAGACATCAAAACATCAAACCTTTAAGTCTAAAAGTGTTGTCAAAATTTTTATAAATTTCATCTTCCATTCATTCATCCACTCACATCATTGGTCCAAAACAACTTAGAGGGTCCCTTTTGTTTAAATTTGAGTCAATTAGAGAGTTTAAAAACTATAAATATCAACACACCTCTCCCATAGTTGACCCACAATTTATGGTTACAACAAGGTCACAACACAAGAGAAACATGGAACAAACCAAAACCACATCCAACACAAGTGATACTATCCCACAATAATTTGATCCAAGGAGCCATTCTACCCCCTCATAACAACCAAAAAATACATTAGAAAAAGGATATGAGGTAGAATATGTCACAAATAACCCACTTGAGCTCACTAAGGAAGAACTCCTTGATTAGAAACAAGATCGTAAAACCTTAGAGAATGTGGCTTCAACTCCCCCAACTACACAACCTTTGGCACAAGGCTTGACTCCATCTACAATTCAACCAAATTCATCCCTTATACCAAATCAAACATCAACTCTTAGTCTTACAACTATAATTTCCATCGGCCTTGGTTACACTCTCCCTTTAGGAGGTAACACACTTTTTGGTACACAAAGCACCGCCCTTCCACAAAATATAGCTTGGAAACCAACATTTGGTGCCCCATCACATTCTTCCACCATCATTCTTGAACACCCTCTACATCCATACGTACCACTTACATTCCATGACACAAAAACGACCTTGACATTTCAAGCAAAACCATCTTCATCCATCACCACAAGTACCCAAAGTGTGCCCAACGTTACACAAGGTAATGTGAACCAAATGCCTCAAGTAGAGTTCAACAAGGGAAATTTAACACCCTTACACAAAATCAAACCTTAACACAATAAGGGACATCTTCATCCAACCACCCAATTTACTTATCAAATCCATTGGTTCCACAAAACATATCAACCCCATCTATCATCAATCCAAATCAAAACAACACATTGATCACGAATCCCATCAACCAAGGTAATACCTTGGTCTTACAACAAACACAAAAAGGGAACCCTCAACACATCATTCAAGGGAACCCTTCCAATCTATTGACTCATGGTAAAAAGTTCCATTGATATCACAACAACAAATGGTACCATCATCTTTACCATTGGTCCCTAAAGCCGTGCAAAAATCAAACGGGGCCCCGAACCTACATTTCTCCATCCCAATCAACAATTTTACAAGGGATGATAGCACAAAACAATCTACAAACACTCACCACACAACAACCATATCAAATCAACCCACAACCCACTAACAACATGATCACTCAAAACCCATCTCATATATCCCATCAAAACACTTACACGTTGCAAGCACAACAAGCTCTCACTCTAGCTTTGCAACAAGCACACCAGGCTTATCAACAAGTGTTGCAAGCACAACAAGCTCAAGCTCATGCTTTGCAACAACAAAAACAACAAGCTTCTCAACAAGCATTGCAACAAGCTTAAGCACAATCCTTGCAACACTAGCAAGCTCAACAACAAGCCTTGACCATGCAACAACAACAACAACACACCCAACAACAAGTGTTGCTCACACACCAACAACAAGCCGAATAACAAGTGTTTCCAACACAAAAATATGCCCAACAACAATTGCTTACACAACAATAGTGTTTATATTATAATCCCCAACAAAACTTCATGAATCTAACTACATAAGGAGCAATACACCTCTCCCACTATCACCACTACACACACAATACCAAACTCCACTCTACACACCATATCAAAATCCCACTTATAACTCATTTTCCATCCCACATTATACCACATATGCTCCTCCACCAAATCTACGAGATGATGTTTCATCATAGATCAAGGCACTCACATAGTAGATCCAATACATACAAATGGGAAAAACCAAGAAATCACATATGCAACAGAACTTGTGTCCTTACCCCTTTGATAGGAACATAGCAATGGTACCTTTCCCACCTAGATTCGAAGTCCCAAAATTTAATAAATACAAGGGATGAGGAAATCTGGTGGATCACATCAAATAATTCCACATAATGTGTATGGATATGGCCTACAATGATTCCTACTTGATGCACCTTTTCCCACATAGTTTGGCGGGCCCAACAATTGATTGTTTCTCATAGTTGCCTCCAAGAATTAAAACCTTCCAAGAAATAATTGATAGGTTCATAGACCATTTCTCCTTCAACCTAGACATGGACGTAAGCTTAGAAGATTTGTACACTCTCAAGAAAAACATCCTTTCCTAATTTCCTACAAAGATGGAGGCAAAGAGATAGTAAGAGAAAGTGGCCCATTCCTGAAGAACAACAAGTAGGGATCATCATAGAAAGTGTTGAGACATATTCATCCTTCCAATTAAAGATACAATGTGTCACTACATATGATGAGTTGATCCCTAGGGCCCTCAACATCAAGATATCCCTAATCTCACAAGGAACCACACAAGTGTATAAAGCCAACAACCCATCCACTAGTTCTAATGACAAGCCCCGCTTTTGGGCCAAGAACAAGAATGTTACTAGTGATGGTGTTGTTGATGCAAAGGTGGTCTTAACCGCTCCTAGGCAAGCAAACACCCAAATCACGAACACACAAAAAACAAACACACAACCATCAAACAGTCAACCAATGATCAATGTTGCAAACACTCAACGTGGACCACAAAGAACAAATAGTGCTCTTAAGTGGCAATTCACTCCCTTAGGGGAACCTATGAAGGATGTGTTGAATAATTTTATACAGTCTAACCTTATCACACTCCCATATTTCTCAAACTATTAAGAGCCACAAGTCAAATCTCCTAGGTATAGAGAAGATCATTTTTGTGAATTTCACCAATACAAAGGTCATAACACGCAAAAAGATTTTAGATTCAAACATCTAATATAAGATCTTATTAAACAAGGAGACATTGATGTCGATCAAAATTTTGGGACTAAAAATCTTAAAATTTACACAAACCCTAATGCCTAATCATGCAAAAGGAAAAGATTCGGGAAAGGCATCAACCTCAAATAACATAAACCATACCCATAATACCATGGTGGGACAAATTCATGTTATTCATTCATCACAACATGATGAATCCAACACACATCAAGATACTATTTTAAAACAAATTCCAAACCCATCAACAGTGTCTAGCAATATTTCATACCATAATGGCATCAAGTATGTATCAGATTATGGTATCTCTCCCACATATGACTTCATGATTGGGCATGTTGAAGAAGTTCCAAATGAGCAAGAAATATTCCTTATTGAACCCATACCCACAAACTGTTGTGAAGAGTCTTTTATCAATGATATATCATCCACCCAAGGATCATGTCAATAAGAGGCTTTGGAGGATAACAAAAGTTACTCTAAATCGAGTCAAGGTTAAGAACCCCTATCCCCAAAGTTTCACCAAGAGTGGATGGACATCTTCCAAACCATTTTAAACTCTAAAGATGTCCCCAATATCACCCCTGAGATGTTTCTTTCTGATGGGCATATAGATGTTTCTTTCTGATGGGCATATAGATGTTCTTCATCTAAAACAAGAATTTCCCACTCTTGATATTCCCACACAAGAGCAAGCAATAGTTGAGATTCTTGATTCTTATAGTGATTGTGCATCATCAACATTGTTTGAATCAACACCAACATATTTTGAAGCAATATCAATAGATAATGATGTCATAGAATTAGAGAAAATAGTTCATATTCCTTAACAACAAGAACCCATAGCAATATCATGTGTTCACGACAAGTCATATTTAGTTGCGATGGATCAGAGAATGTATTATCAAGGCAAAGGATTAGGTATTGTTAATACCTTCACAACGCCTAGGGAAATCTTGTCTAATGCAAACATCAACAAATGGGGCATGAAGGATCCTTGTGGGGAGAATACTGTCAACACTACAACTAGTCGTATCATGAATCATCATCCACCCATCATCTCATACACAAACTGGGACCAACATAAAAATAAATATTCCTATCAAAGCAAGGAGAAGATCATCAAAGAAATTGAAGCAATAAAATAAAAAGGACAAAGCAAGTACAAATGGATACCAAAGAATGCAAAAGAAAATCATCCCAATTATATTCCATCAGCCAAAGAAACTATGGGGCAAAGTCCAAAATGAAAATGTACCCATCAAAAGTGTCCTCAAATACAAAAGCAGGCCTCTCAAGCAAGGTACAAAATATATCCAATGGTTGGTTCTAATTCAATGAAAACCTCTATTCCCACCCATCATTGCTCATCTTCCCAAGTTTGGAGAGTCAAAGGTTCCAAACCATCGACCAATCCATCTCATGTTCCTTCATACATGACACCGTACACTCCATTCATGCTATCCAATTCTCGCATTGACCATGTGTTGGCAACTACTCTTCATCATAAGGATTTCAAAGGCACACTGTCACGATGCGCACACATAGACAAGGTTAATTCCAATATCCACAAGACAAATTAGAGTTCTTCAAAGTTGCATTCAAGTGCTTGTATCTTAGAAAAGAAACTTCTTCAAGAAGGATATTTTTGGCACGTTATGGCAGTGGCCTCTACATCAATACCACCAGGTGGTTCAACATGAGGGTAAAACTTTTTAAAAAATCAAAAAAATCAAAAAAAGATCAAGAAAATAGTAAAAATAAAAATCGTCCTCCAGTGAAAACCACTACGGTGGCACTTTGGGCAAGTACTATGATGAAAACCTAGCAAACATGCATCATGATTAGAATCGAGAGTCTATATGATCCTTCTTAGAAAAAATCATCTCATCCTTGTCATGATCAATGCAATGTTCCCTCCATCCATCTAATCCAAATTTATCCAAATATTCTAGTTTATCTTGATCGACAAAGATTCGACATATAATTCAATTCTACTCATGGAAATCTCTTGAAAGGCTCTTTACCATTTTATCTCATGAATTTCGATAGACCATATCTAGCATGATAAAACTCTTTTGAACTCTTCGCATATACATTACCTATCTTTGTTTGTCCATTGAACTATGAAGCATTGCTAGACACTTGGGGCAGGTTCTTGCACTCATGTTTTCATATAAATCTTGATCCATGTCTTATATCTCACAACATGACATCAAAATTATGATCTAGGTATCGTTTACCTTAAAATCTCTCAAAATCCCAAAACATTTGAATATCATCAAAAATCGAAAAACAGTTGCAAAATCACAAAACTCCAAAACAATTCAAAATCTTGTACAAATAAAATCCAAAAAACATTTAAAAATTGTAAAGACAAAATCCAAAACATCCAAAACACATCAAAATCCCTAAAAATGTCAAAATATTGAGAAAAAATAAAAAAAGATTACCTTATCGAACTACGTTGTCTCTAAGCTTGAACGTAGGCAAGGCCACCATTGATGTTCCCCCAAGAAACTTTAGGTCAGTCTTTAAGAGTCCTTCATAATAAATTGACAACCCATCAATTTCCATATCTCATCAATAAATAGTTACTAGTCAGAGTCAGTCGAACTATGTGGTCTCTGCATGTATAACATAGGCAAGGCTAATCTTTGATAAGCCCTCAAGGCCTTAGGTTAGTCCCTTTTAGGTCTTGGTCAAAACTTAAAAAAACACAAAAATATTTGAAAATTTGAGAACTCAAAACTTTGGAAAATATTGGAAAATCATTCACAACCTCAAATAATCAAAAACTTGAACATTCACATAAACATTCAAAAAAATCAAAAAAAGCCTCAAAACATTAGAAAATGTCAAAAACATTGAAATATTCCAAAAATTCCAAAACCATCCATCCCATTATGCCTTCACTCACAATACACTTCCATCCATAATAAATCGATCATCACCCTCAACCTTTGGCAAAACAAACAGAAAACAAATACAACAATCAACAAAAGTGATTATCTAAACGTCAAAAAAATCAAACTCTTGAGTATTATCAAACATGCCAATCAAAATTTGTATCAATAGCCTTTCAAACAACCTATCAACCTGCCAACATCTGATAACACATCCTAGGTTGCATCCTTCCTACAATGGCCATTGTCATTGGCAATCATTTTGGACATTTATCCTCAAAACACACCTTTTGGCAAGAGATATAAATATCATTGATTGTTTGTTCATTTTGATCTTGTCTTATTATTTATCTTGTTGACCCATTCTGAGGACCTCTCAATGATTTCTAAATTATTTAAAGAGAAAATAATGGGGCATTGATCATTATATTTCATTTTTTGTGCTTGTGGATTATTCTTGTATAATAATCTTGGCAAATACTTACTTAGTTGTGTGTAGGGAGGTTGTTTTGAATAGATTGTTGACTATTATGTATGCTTTGGTCTAGAATATTCTAAACTTCTAAACTACATTCCAACGATATTTCCATATGTCAAGGTGTGAACAAGGATTATCCTATTTGTTTGTAGAGTCAAATTCCATCACACTAGATACAACGCCATCCTGGTTATCAATACCTTGATGCATCGTTCTATGTATTATATCAAAAATAAGGAATGATGTAGTGTCCCAATCCCATAAATGAGAATATCATCGATCTCTTCACCATATATAATAAAGTCTCAAATGGATCATACACTTGTTGGACTTCTAAATCAATCTTGAAATCAATGGTTAATCAATGTCCATCTCATTCTTCTACTTCCATCCATCTTATTCTTCTATCTTTACTAACAGTTTTATCCATGTATCTAATCAGTGTGATATATATCAAAACATACATGAGGCTACTCATGGTCGATGATTATATATACATCATAAAATCTATCTACATAAAACATTCAAGCTTTCGAAGAAGTACCTTTTGTCCTCTCTGAGTTGAACCTATGTTCAATCTTTGTTGCGACATTGGCTCAAAATTCCAAAGTTTTGCCCGATCTCTCGAGGGGTTAGGGTACCAACTTAATTCCTTCCACTCGAGCAATAGTGGGGCATCTAAGAAATCATGAATTTTTAAATTTTTGATCTGAGCAGTAGTCTAAATCTGAAAAGTTTCAATATTTGAACCAATGTAACAGGTACCTCACTTCAAAGAGGGTAAAAATGTAGACACTTAAAATTGTCTTGAATAGTATTACACACTTGAATCCGATTACTAACATCATTTCATCCTAAAATTTATCTTCTTTTCACCTGTTTAATTAAATAAGCCTAGTTATTTAATTAAATGCATCATTTTCATCTATTAATCTACTTAATTTAATTAGGTTAATTCACCCCCTTTCACACTCACCTTTCATCTTGTTTAATTAAATAATGCAAATTATTTTAATTAAACCCCCTTATCTCCTCTCATTTAATTAAATGCCATTTGCATCCCCTTTTCATTAAATAACCTAATTATTTAATGATAATCCTAAAATTCCTCAACTTGCACAATTAAAACTTGGTTTTAATTAACAAATTACTAATTTTCCTCACCCATCCAATTGCATAGGGAATATTCCAAAGCAATATTCTTATATTTGGCTCCAAAAATGAAATATTCTTTCCTAACAAACTCTTTAAAAAAATTTCTAACTTTGAAAGTGTGTTTGTTTGAATCATTGTGAGCCATTGATGGTTTCTTTGATCCATGTGATCTTTGATGGTTTCTTTGATCCATGTTTTCACCCTTGATTCCATCTTGACCCTTGATTCTTCATTTTATCTCCTATAAATGTCTCACATTTTGAGAGAAATGGATCCACTTCCATCAAAATCAAAGTTATGTTTCCCATTTGAATACTATCTCTATTCATACTTGCACCATTATCAAGCTTTTTCATCTGTTTCATCCACCCATAGCATGATTTTATCAATTTAAACTTAGTTTTGAATGATGATGTTCGATTAAACACTCATTTTATCCAAGGGATTAGGAAAGGGTCATTATTTTATATTAATATGATGGCACTCCCCCAATGGGATAAGGTTTGGAGTTATAGATTAGGTTTCTTTTAAGCTTTCGTGTTTATTTCATGCTTAGTTTAATGGTTTCTTGGTTTTTTGAATCTTTTGAATATCTCATTGGGATTGTAGCTTAGGGGGTTAAATAATAATTAAATTCATTAGGATCTAGTTTATTTAGCCTATAGTATGATTATGATCATAATACTAAGGTGTCCATTCATGCTCTACACTTAAAAAAGTGAATAACAATTTTGAAGAGCTTAGATGACTAATCATTATAAATATGTTTTTCTTTATTTAATGTAGGTAATTTTGGGAGATAAAGATATGTTTGAAATCCATGTATCCAATATTTGATTTCAAAATTTTGTCTAAATTTGGCTTGTTTTTAACATCTTTTACAAGTTGAGTTCATCTTTTCAATTGACATTTTTTTGATATGTAAATGATTTTATTGATTTGTCTAAAAAGATGTTACATTCAGTTAAAATTCACCAAAAAAGATATAGCCCATTCCCACTATCCATCCACGACTAACCCTAGCAGAACAACCATACCAAATCCAAGCAACCACAAGCTGTCATTCACAACCAAAATACCATTACAACACCAAAACCAACCAATCTACAACTACATACATATACCAAAAATATACGCCCAACCTTTAGAATGCACAGATTCACTTTACCCATCACCCCTCCAAAAGAATACTTTCCACAATTTAAAAACTCCTAAACAGTTGACGCCAATCAACCCCCATGACGGCTCCAGAAACAAGTGGTGTTTTAAGAAAATCAGTCCACATGTTGCCTGCTGACAATGAAATTGCAGAGCCTCCCCTTTGACATCTAGGATGAATGCATATCTCTTGACTCTCGCACCAGGGATGAACACCTTCTGCAAATCATGTGGCCTGGATATTCCCACACCCAATTTCATAGCTAACACCACTTCCATCATGCGCTCCATCAAACTATCTCAAAGAAATTTCTTCACCATCAATATCACCATGGGCTTCAGTACATTCAAGTCCAACAACACCACTAATAACCTTGCCGCAATGTCCACGTTAGTTCTCCAACATTTGATAGAGCTCACAAAATCTTCACCAAGAAGTAGTTCAATCACACCTAGCACAAGATCGCCCCATACCTTGAAGATTGACTTCAGTCTTCCATGGCAGATTCGCCCATAAACCGCCCACAACTTCCACCTAGATAGCAGCGATATTAGAGACTCCATCTCGACTTGCACAAAGAAAGAATGTCATGTCCACATAGTGGATATATTGCCATACCCCTTATTAATGCAGACTTCCCTTCCACTTGATAATCCCACGCCATCAATCCATCGACAAGACATTGCATTAATGAAGCCCATCCTTGCAGCCTTCAACAAGAACCACCTTGCATGGCTTAGTACCTTTTTTCGCCATACTTCTCCTTCACACCTACCAAGGATATGCCACCATTTGCACACCGTCGATGACACCAAAACTAAGACCACCCACTTGGTAGTCATGGGTTTTCAATTGACATTTTTATTTTTTATTGATATACTCTAAATGATTTATCTATGATGGTGCACAAGTGTTTTAAAAAATAAATTAGTCACATGACTTATAAGTCACCACTTAAATTCTATAGCTTCCACTTTGTATTTTTTTGATACTTGAACCTTTTAGTTATGTCTTCATCTTGTGGATCACCAAGGAAAAGGGTTGGAAAGTTCATTTCTTCTAGATAGTTTTCCTTGAATATTCCAATTGGTTTATTCACTTTGTTGGGTGCTATTTTAATTATCTTATCATGCAAATCATAAATTGAATGAGATTCTAAATCCATAGATTGGTGTATGAGTATGTGGAACTTAGATTCATTAGTATTATCCATTTCACTACTAGTTGTATCAATATCATCATAAATATGTATTATTTTATAATTATCACTATTTTTTATGCATAAGATTTTTTTGAAGTAGTCTATTGAGTTTTTTTCTAATCTATATAAATGTCTTTGACATAAGAGCTTTAATGCTCTCATGATGAGATTGGGATGAACAATCACAATATAGGTTCTTGTATTACAAATTCCTTTTCAATAACAATATATCAATTGTTATTATTTCATCAATTGACCATGGAATCATTATTTTTAAAATATTTATATTCATAGGCGCATTAATTATTGATCCAATTGATCTATGCCAAAGAAACTTGTAGCGGTATATTTTTTCTTCAGGGTCTAGTCGGGATGTCAAAATGTATAGTGGCTTGTTTAATCTTATTAATTCTAGTGTGACAAAACATGGGAATTTAACACTTTAAAGTAATCTTTTGCAAGAGTGTGTGCCTTGGAAAATGAATTTACTATATTATTATTTATAAAAAAAATTGGTAAGTTTGTTTGTCATGTTCATTGCATTTTTTATACTATCACCAAATTATAATTGTTGACAAATAAACTTTCATATTGTGGAGTATCCTTAATTGATTTGAAATATTTTTGTGTTAGATTGGCATCTTTTGAAATGCTTTTCCTTCTTAAAACATTTTTTATTATTTTATTTACTATTACATATTATCTTTTTGAATTAATTAAGTGATATTCTTTTATTTCTATTTTTTTTTCGATAACTTTTAGTTGTATTTCTTCAACTATTTGTTTGGACTTAGCATAATTTATATGCAATATAGTTGATTGACCACTTGTTTCCCATTTTATTTTTTGGTGTTTACTAATCATGTTTCTATAATTGTAGGTATAAAATAGAGAAATTTATTTCAAATTATGCATAAATTTGTTACCAACAATGGCTCATAGTGTACCTATCTATTTGTTTTTAAACAAGATTATTTTATATGTGTCATGTTAGCACCTATAAATTTAATGAATTTATAGTGCTCTATTTTATCCCCTTGTGTTTCTCATCAATTATGGTCAATATAAGAAATCTCAATGGTGTATCATGTTCAAGTCCCTCTCATGGTTGCATTACCCCTTTATCAGGCTATGTTGAAAAGCTAATTTTGCAAAATTTCCAAAAGATATCCTTTTCCACCTTCTTTCTTTCCTTCTTCAGGTCCTTTTGAGGATTCGGGCCCCAAATGGACATTTAGACCAAGTTCGAATATCTATCTTCTTCCCTGATTCCCGCTTCTCTTTTTCCTTTGTCTAATCAAGGATTCAAGTCCCAAATAGACACTTGGATTAAGTTCCAAGTCCACTCTTTTTTGGTATGTGGTGATTGATCATGCTATACTGTACACTCTTCATGTATCCTCAAAAAAAAATTCTAGTTTTTTCACTTCATCATCGAAAAAGGAAAAATTAACTTTGTAGAAACCTAATTTTTGGAAGCTTCTAAAAGCTTGTTATAAGTTGTTGGTATGGGGAGTTTTGGTATGGAATTATTCAAAAGAATATAAGATTTTTTTCACTAGATAATAAAATCATTGGATGCTTGCAACTTTGTGGATGTAGCCCAGATTAGGTGAACCACGTTAAATTCTCTTTGTTGTCTTGTTTCTGCTATAATTTTATGTGTTTTTTATTCCTCTATTTTATTGATCAAATTTGCATTTAACTTGTTAGATATTTTCCTTCTAACCCTAACACTCTTGAATCCTGACCCTACGCTTCTTTTTTCTTCTTTTATCTAATCAAGACTTTGAGTCTTAATTGGACTTTTAGACCTAAGTCTGAAAGGGTCCAAGAACTTTTCTGAAATCCCACGCTTGCCTTCTTCCTTTCATCCCATCGATAATTTCAAACTCAATTTCCATGAGCTTGCATGCCTTAGAAAAACACCAAGTCTCTAATCGTGGAAGTGCAGAAAGATGCCACATGGCATACTTTTAACTGAAGGTTTGTGAAGATCTTTGGGCATTTTTTTTTGTAATCTGCAGAGGTGCATAATGCTACAATGTGGCATGTTTGACTTTGATTGAAGTGCCCAAGTGATTGAAATTCTTTGGCCATCCCATTGGGACTTCAAGTTCTAATATGGATTTTGGACCTAGGGTCCAAAAGGTTCATATTTGATTGGGATCGACCTTCCTTACTCTTCCTTTTGATCCCATCAAGACTTCGGGTCTTCACGTGAATTTTAGACCTATGGTCCGAAAGGTTCAAATACGGTCTAGACTTTTTCTCTTGACCCTTCTTTGTTCTCTACTAAGTTCCTATCAGGGTTTTGGGACCTAATAGCACTTTTGGACCTTTTGGTCCAAAAGTTCAAGTCCATTTTTTATTTTTTCTCCAGTGTTCCAATTCTTTCTACCTTAGGATCCTATTGATTTTCAGAAGCTAATTGGACATGATATTCTATTAAAAAAAATTATGTTTTTACCATTAATATTGCAACAACTCTCTCAACTATCAGATTTGATTCTCAGGGCTACAAGAATGATCTTAAATGCATTTATCAACAACTACAAGTGGGATAAGGCAGTGCCCATGCTCCATTATGTTCCTCAGGCCTCCTTTCTGTTAGAGATTTAATTTTGGCCATGATTTATAATAAATTTTATGGGAGATTTGTTCCTCGTTTGTGTGCTCATTAATGCAAGGGCATGGCTTCATTTGTGGTGACTAGTTGTGTATGATATAAGCAAGCATGGGGGCCTGTATAGTTTTTGACATTTTGAGTCCTTTTACTCGATGAGGTAAAAGAGGGGATCTTCCCATTCAAATATATTTGAGGAGGAACAAAAAAAGAAGCAATTATAGTGCCAACAGAAGAAAGTATTCACAAGAAACCTTAGGTTTCGATTTCCATTTTGGGGTTTACATATTTTTTGGATTGTAATGATCTAGGTTTGATCCCAATTTTTTATTAACATTTGTAAACCTGAAGATTAATTGATTAAATGTAGAATAAATCTTAGAAGAGTATCTCCTTATGTATCGTATGCATTTTTCAGATATATAATCAATTATTTATTCAACCAAAAGTCTATAAAATATATGCAAATCCTTTTCATGGTCTCTCTTCAATATAATAAATAAAATGTGTGTGTATGCTTGAGGATTACTAAGTAGACTCTCTTAATATTTTCCAAATATCTATTGTCTTTATAAATGAATGTGTAGAGCCTAACTTGCTTGTGCATTTTGAAAGGCATAGTATTTTGTGGTGACTTGATTAAGACATTACCTTGTTTTTAGTTATTGTATATTTGGTTAAATCTAGAGACTCTATTTCCCAATGGAAAGGCACTAGTCTGTGATGGGATTTTTCTCCTATCATTCTCAACACACTCCAAAAACATCAATTCAAAAAAGCTTTAAATTTTCACTTTCTATGTATTTTACTGCCATGTCTAAATGAATACAACAATACAAAGGTGTATCATAAAATCATTCTAAAATATTTATATGATATACTATATGTTAGTAAGATGTTCAACCTTACTAGTTTAAACTAGCACATAGGTATATTATGACACCAATTATGGGATACATTGTGCAGTGGGTATTACATAGTTTGTTGTAAGGTATTGTTTAGTATTCCAATCATCAATTTGGAATCTTACAAAAAAAACCCCTTGGTCTTACAAAGCCAAAAGTGAAGGTCTTACCCACCTCAATCATTGGTCCTTAGCTACCCAACCTAAACATAGGTTTGTGGTAATTTTTCAAGTTTGACACCCCTATAACATGGAAGATTATCAAAACTTATGGATTTGGGGCCTACAATTTAAATCACCAATAAAATTGGCATCATTGTCGGGGATATTAAAAGGTAACAAAGCAATTCTTTAGTTGTGCATTTTATTTGGGTAAGCTTGGCATCCCATTAAATTATGCCAACAAAATTGGCATCGTTATCATGGATTTTTTTTTTTGATAGATAATAGGTTATTTTTATTGATATTAAAAAAGATTTACATATATAGAAACTAAAGGCATACAACATCTCCTTTAATTATGTTGGATGAAAATATGCAATCCAAAATGCACTTTCTCCTAAAAACATTTAGAATACTCTAAACCCTATACCCCTAGTATTTACTTTTCGCGTTTTGTGCATTTCCCTCGGGGTCTTCCTCCTAGGCTTTAATTCACTGCTTGTTGATTGGGTTGCCTTTTCTGCTCATAAAACCTTCCACCCCCTGTAGCCCTTCCTTCTTGGCCTATCATGCTTGTTTTCGATGCATCTTCTTGCTCGCTATCGACCTTTCTATCAAAAAAAGCAGGGGAAAAAGCGCACATAGTTGTATGCCACGTCCAAAAAAACTGTTCCAAAAACACCTTCTCCTTTCAACTGTTTGGTTATTCCTCCTTGTGCGACCTCCTTACACTACAACCACCTCCTCTTTGTGCTAATCTCTTCTTCTTCAGAATTTGCACAGGGACACTGGCGGCTTCTTGTTGACAGTTTGTCTCTTGTCTTCGCAGCTCCACCTTTACATTTTCCCATGCCATTAGCACATCCAGTTTGTAAACCTCCCTATTCATCAATTTTTTCCACCTGATAAAAGGGATTAACCCTTCAGCTATTGCTTCATCCATATCCTCTATTCCCTCTGAAACATCGAAACCAACTCCAGGCACATCCCATTCGAGGAAAGACTCCAAATTGCCTAAGAGTTCCTCCTGAAATAGAATGAGCATTACTCTTTTAATCTCTTTCGGATCTTCTCCAATTTCCATTGCCCACGCAAAAATCATGGATGCAATATCTGCATTTTGACAACCTCTATGCGTTGCATCTCAAAAATGTGGTCCCAGTGTCTCCATGACTGCATTTACTACCTCATCATTTGTCACCTTCAGAAGCTGCTTCAATCTTTTCACCGTGAGCTTTCCAAAGAAAGCTTTATGTTGTAGCTTGGTGGAGAAACCCCACATTGCTTCCATTTTTAACAGATTTTTTTTTCACCTCTCCCATGAATACACCACTAAATTATTAACTTGTTTACTACTTATCATGGCTTTAAAGTTCGCGTCTCTCACCATTAAAGCTTTCATATTTTCATCTTAAATGAGCATAATTTATGTTTCACTTCCTTCGCTACCACCTTCCATCGATGCCTATCCATTTAATTCTTAGACATGACTTCACCATTTTTCATGCGCCCACGATGTTGTTAGGCTTCTCGCCAATCTTATGTGTCAGGTCTGAATCTGAGCACATACCCTTCAATAAGTCATCATCTCATCCTACAATTACCCCTTGTCAATTGTCCTCTTCTCAATTTGATTCAACATTATTCTTAATTGATGTGACTTCCTCTTTATTACACCATCTACCCACTTATAACTTCAAAAAACTATTTGTTCTGCCTTCCATGAGTTGGAGATTTCTAAGGTCCTCAACTATAATTTTTGCTTCCTCCTTCAATGAAATTGCCCACTTGGATAGGACATTGGCCTCCTTATTTCCTTCCCTCCTAATGTGGGTGATGTTAAAATTTTCAAAATTTTCCAGCTCACCTAAAATTTCCTTAATAATTTTTTGGAGATGCCACGCTTTCGCACCTGCATCAACTATCGCTTGAACGATGATTAAGAAATCACCTTCCAATCGAAGCTTCTTAACACCAACACACTTCGCAAGTTTAACCGCCAGTAAGGCAACATTAGCCTTAGCCACATTATTGGTTCCTGGAGCCAATTTCCTCGCTACAATTGTAATGGTATTGCCTAAATGATCCCTAACTATTGCCCCGACCCCAGATGGTCTCGGGTTACCACGAGCAGCCCCATCAAAATTCACTTTATACTAGCCCTCCTTGGGTTTTTTCCACAATGTATTCATCTCTCCTTCTCCTTTAGACAATGTCTTAATCCTTCCTATCATAGTTGTCAAATGAATGTCGGGCTATGCTCGTTGCACTAAGGTATTCTCCAAAGAAAAAGGATAATGCAAATTTTGTGTTTGTGAGGCTGCACTACTCACTACTTCTTCTATACTCTGATCAATTCTGCTAATCAGCCTAGAAATGGGTTCATGTTTATCTGTAAAATCTCTTTGATTCCTTTCTTTCCATATCTCCCATATGATCAGCGAAGGTGAGCTAATCCAAATACTAGACAACAAAGCTTTTTTGGCTTCCTTGGCCGGCTTTCAAACATTCTTTCAGAGTCCACGGGAGAGGACTTTGCTAATTCAACTTCCTTCTAACATGTCCCCAACAATTCCCTGCCACTTCACATTGAAATAGCAGGTGATCAACCGATTCCTCTGCCTTGTCACACATGACACACTGAGGGTCTGGAAAATCCTAGGCGTTTTCTTCTTTCCCCCATAAGAATTCGGCCTTTAATAGCTAGCCATGCAAAGGTTCTAGCCTTGGGGAGATAGTCCTTGTTCCAGCACAAATATTTTGCCCAGAAGTTCTCTCATTCTTCATAGTCCAACAACTGGTACCCAATCTTCACCGAGTAGCATCCAAAGGAGGAACCACACCAAATAATCTTATCCTCATTTCCTAAAATTTGAATTCTCTGTTCATTAAAAAGATTTTGCATTTGTTGAATCTGCTAAGGATTTAAATCCTCCTTAGGCACCTCTTTCCAACCCCATTCCTACCCCAATGGACCCATTTTCAAGCTCAAATAATCTCTAACCTTGGTCCCCACTGTTGGGAAAAATAATTTTTGAGATGTAGCAAATTCGGCTCCTCACTCAAATTTGCCATTCCATTCCAAGAATCTTCCAAAATTTTTTCCTTCAAACCATTTCCAATCTGCCACGAAAGATGGTTGACAATCATTGATCTACAAGATATAATAAAATTCCATACTGCAGACCCTTTAGGAGGGTTGCGAATTGTAAAGATGCGGTGATCCTCATTTGTATCCATGTACTTTTCTCTCAAAAATCTCACCCATAACAAAGCTGGGTTGGCATATAAACTCCACACAAGTTTAGCCCCCAAGGCTTCATTTAGCAATTGCCAATCTCGCAGCCCAGCACCCCCCTTATCTTTGGCTCTGCAGATTTTATCCCATGCTAGCAGAGGGATTTTGTCATCAACTCTTGCCCCATTCCAAAAGAACTTTCTCATTCGCTATCCAATAGTGTTTATTACTTTCTTAGGAATTCTTAAACACGACATTGAGTAAATTGGGATTGCCGATATTACAGTTTTTAGCATTAGAATTCTGCCAGTTGAAGTTAACCACTTGCTTTTCTAGCCATCCATTCGTTTGAGACAAGAATCAACCAGGTCTTTCCAGATGTTTGTTCTGTTTGCTCCCCCAAATAGAGGAATCCCCAAAAATTTACTTGGAAGTTTGCTAAACCTCATATCCATGATTCCACATATATCATTTTGCCTCTGTTTAGGGGTGTTGAAGAAAAAAAATATTCCAATTTCCTCCAATTGATACATTGGCCAGAAGCCAAACCATACTTATCAAGTGATCTCTTCATGACTCGAGCCTCTATTAAAGTAGCTTCCCCCATCAAAAAAGTATCATCTGCAAACTGTAGATGTGATATTTATGCAATCCCCTCAACAACTTTGATTCACTCCCACTGCCTAGTCCTACACTTCTGGGAAATCATTCTACCAAGCACCTCAACCATAATGATGAAAAGAAAAGGTGACAAAGGGTCGCCTTGCCTAATCCCCTTAGTGGAATCAAAAAACCCTTGTGGGCTCCCATTGACTAATATTGAGAAACGGGGGGGACTTATACAACTTTCTACCCATTTCATCCATTCTTTACTAAAACCAAATTTCTCCAACACTTTCAGTAGAAAATTTCTATTCACTTCATCATAGGCTCGCTTTATATCAAGTTTCACCATCATTTTTCCCACTTTTGCCATCCTGACTGAATGGATGGTTTCATGTGCCACAATTACCCCTTCAAAAATAGACCTATTTGGCGAAAGCCACTTTGCTCAACTGAGATCACTGAGTCCAAAACCAATTTCAATCTATTCGCAATTACTTTGGAGATTACCTTGTAGACTGTATTACATAGGGATATGGGGCAGAAATATTCAAAAGAGTTAATTGTCTCCCTCTTTGGAATAAGGGCTATGAAAGTGTTATTTAGGTCTTTCAAAATGAAACCTTCCTTCCTTGATTCATCAACAACTTCCCACAAGTCTTGAGCAAAAATGTCCCAAAACTTCTGGAAGAACATTGCAGGGAAGCCATTAGGACCAGGAGCTTTGTTGCCTCCCAAATCAAATAGAGCTCTTTTAACCTCCTTTTAAGACACCTCATCCATTAACATTCTATTTTGGCCCTTTGAGATACATCTTAGAATGGCTTCCAATAAATCAAAATTCTGATTTAAACTTCCAGATAACATGGTGAAACTGTCAGTGAAAAATATCATCGCCTCCTTGTTAATTTAATCAACATCCTGTAATATTTCACCATTGTTATTCCTTATAGATATAATTCTACTATTAGACCTACGAAATTTAACTGAATTATGAAAAAACTTGGAGTTTATGTCCCCCTCTTTCAACCAAGTCTCTTTGGATTTTTGTCTCCAAAACATTTCTTCCCTTGCAAGTGTTTCTGAATAAGCTTTATTGAGTTTTTTTCCTGAATAAAATCTTCTTCCATCATCCCATGCTCAATTATTTTTGAATGTAAGGCACTTAATTGATCTTCCAACCTCAATTTCTCCTCAAATATGTTCTTGAAAGATTCCCAGTTCCACAATTTCAGTTTTTCTTTCAAAAATTGTAGTTTTTTGAAAAAGATGAAGGCTTTATTACCAGTTCTTATGGGTGCGTTCTTCCACCAACCCTCTATTAATTCTTTAAAATTGTCAGCCCTGAACCACATTGTTTCAAATTTGAAGGGGCATCTATTCGACGTTGCTTCATCTTGAATCCTCAAGCTTATTAGGTAGTGATCAAAACCTGTTATAGGAAGGATCTCTGCTACACATTGCCAATGTTGTTCAGCCCAATTACCAGCTAGAAAAAACCTATCTAGCTTTTCTGCTATATTTAGAAAACCACCATGCCTATTTGTCCATGTAAATTCCTCGTTTCTGAATGGCAACTCAATCAATCCATTATTCATTGCAAAGTCATAAAAGTCCTGTTGACTCTTGCCCGACCAACATAAACCCCTAAATTTATCAGAGGGTCTCATTACCGCATTGAAATCCCCACCAAGAAGACACATACACCCCTCTCCCCAATTCAAAATGCTCGAAAGCTCTTGCCAAAGGAACTTTTTCTGTGTTGAATTATTAGGGCCATAAATATTTAAAATCCAAAAGCTTGCTATTAATTGTTTAGAGTCCACCTTACACCACTACCAATGTCTTTCTTGTCTGATTACTTGCATGTCCACCAACGAATGATTCCAAAGAATGCCTAATCCACCAGAAGAACCCAATGCTTCTGAGAGAGAACATTGCCAACGTCTAAAGAATTTTGTAAACCCATCCACATCAAAATCCTTAATTTTTGTTTCTTGTAGTAACACCAGAGTCGTTCTCGTTTCATCAAAGCATCTTTTGATCAAACGAATCCTGTCAAGGGCATTGCAACCCCTGACATTCCACAAAATTATTTTCATGACTGTCGGGAAAGGGCATAGCCCTTTCCCGATCTAAGTTTTCTTTGACCTGCTGCATTCCCAGCTATCTTAAGCCTCATTCTATTGGTTTTTGGTCCTTGTCTTTTCTTTTCACCAATATTCACTTTATTGTTTAAGGCTAAAGATTGATTAATGGTTTATTTTTCAACTATTCCAAGTTTGTCTTGAAGACCAAGTACATCATCATCACCCTGTTCTTCATCTGATTCCGAATCAGATGTTGAATCTTCCATATTTCCCCCACTATCTTGAACTCCGTCAAAGGCATTATCTAGATTCTATATGGGAGAAATAGGTATATCTTTGAAAGTGGTTTCTTCTCCTAGGAACTCACAACTATCCAGCTTATCAAAGGGTTCAGTGTTTACCGCATTGGCATTTTTCAAAAAATAGTCTTGGTCCCATAATTCACTAGGTTTTTCTGCTCTGTTTTGGAGGATTAAACTATTTGGGGCAGCTGTTATGTCAGGGCTCATAATCTGCTTTGGTTGTTTCTGAATCTAGGTCCACATCTCCTCTCTCGCTTGAGAACTTTGTTCATCTACCTGATTCCAAATTTTATGTGGTGATTTCTTTCCCATTAAGACTCCCTCAAGATCACTCCTTATGTCATCTAGACCTATCTATTGCCCACCTTGACTACTCAACACACCCATAACTATTTCAACTAGAGTGACTCTGGGTGATGTGTTTCTTGCAAAAGGTTTTCTCCCCATGCTTGAGCTTCACTCATGTAGGCATTTTCAAAAAGGCAGTCAATTTCCTACCGATTTATCACCTCCAACCCATCAGATGGATAGCTTACTTCCTGATTTTGATCTCGCAATTAGGAACCCCATTCTTGAGAGTTGCTGGCAAACTCCTTTCGCTCTTCTTCTGACAGTCTTACTATTTCCTCAGTTAGACTATTTTGGCTTAAACCCTTTCCTTTCTCCATCAAAATACTCACATCTTTAGATATTAATTTCCCAATGCAATTCAAATAATATGCATCTTCTATTTCCAACTTTTGAACCCATATCCCTTCCCCTGATTTGAGTTCTAATCTTTCTGGTAGAGAATGAATCCCCTTTCTCAAAACACATATTCTGGGGAATATGCTTAAATCTGTTTTGTCAACAATCTCCTCTGATTTCACAAAGGTTCCAAATTTTCTACCAATCATGCTGAGTGTTTCCTGATCTCTATACTCATGCGGGAGATTTTTTAACTTAATCCACATGGGAATGTCTTCCACCATTGTGTCATTTGGGTTAAATTTTGGGGTCCAATCCTTAATGTAAAACCTTAAGCCATCCATTACAAAGGGGCCACTATTAATAATCCATTCCTTATATAGCGTGGTTTTACAGATGACTAGATAGAAGCCATTCTCAAGGGTTTTAAGTTCACATTCTTGACCCCAATGTTTATCACACCAAGACCTAAGCTTCGAGAAAGCCGACCATTCCTCCCCCCCCCCACCCATTTTAGAAAAAATCGCTAGCTTTCAAAAAACTCATGAAATATTTCCATTCACTATTTTCCAGAAGTAGATTAGTAATAGTTGCATATGAGATATAGGGGGTTACCTGGCTAGGGCCAAATTTCTCCGCTTGTCGCTTTGGACGCCAAAAATTATCCGCTATAGTTTGGAAATCTATTCATTCAGGTATATGCCATGGCCTAAAATGTTCGCCCCCCTGAGGTTGACCTCCAGCTCTTGTCCCACCCTTGTCCATGCCTCTGTCTTTTTTGTGATTTCTCTCCGGAGCCTGCCAAGCCCTATTTGGGTCACTCCTTCTGGGTCAAGTGTTGTTCCTTCCATGGCGTTTATTAAAAGGCCATCTTGTCTGCTGTCCCTTGCCATATTGCAGGTTGTTGTGCCTTCGAAATCCATGATGTCATTGTTTCTCCACCATTTTTTGTAGAGAATGTTACCATGGATATTAAAATATAACAAAGTAGGTATTTAGTTGTGGATTTTGTTTGGGTAAATTTGACATCTCATCAAATTATGCCAATAAAATTGGAACCATTATTGGGAAGATACTTTAAAGACCTTTATAACTAGAAGAGGAATTTGTTACAAAAATTATGAAGATTTAAAAAAAAAAAAAATTACCAGTGGAGTGAAGCTAGAATGAAATTTATCTTTGAGGAGATTTTTGCTGCTTGAAAGATCTTATCCTCTTTGGAGAGGTGGCAACTCTATAAATGAACTTGATGAATGTCGAAGAAGAGCTTAGGTCTACAAATTTTCAATCAAAAAAGTATTTTTAACAACTACAATACACCTCCAATCATTTTATCTTTTTATTTATTCAAGAAGAAAAGTTGTGTATGAAGGTCAGTAACAAGAAAGTCCCATAAAAAATTTGTTCCCTTATTCAATGATTAGTATAACTAAAGGGAAGTGATAAAAATAAATTGAGAAGCAAATATTTGTAAAGGAGATAAGTCTTAATTTGCAAACATTTATAACCATTTTGATTCTATCTCTACAAGCTATGGTTTCATGATAGAACCACAGTCATATCCTTAGAGAAAACCTCTCTCTTGAAAGATATGGGCCTCTGGATTTTAATCAAATCCAAGGTCATACACACCCTAATCCTAGAAATATAAAATAATACTTGCTAAAATTTAGAAGATATTATGAAGAGTCGACATTTACAAATCTAAAATATTTCATTAGCTTGATGATAGATCGTCAAGTAGAAGAAGAGGATGTTACCATGAATTTGTTTGTAAGGTATTTAGAATGGGATGCTAAATATTGGTTTTATAGTTTTCAAATGCATGACATATTTTCATGGCAAGATCTTAATATGTTATCTATTGATTAGTTTGAAGGAATAATTAATGAATGCTCATTTGATAGTGAATGTTTTCATATTTAAGAGGATTTTGAAAATGAGTCTAAATATGAGATTGAGTATATATCATCTATTGATGCACTATTTAATACAAGAATATATGAGGGTGAATCCTTATATAATTTTTATGATAGATTTTTGAAAGCTTTATATGCAGTACTTGAATCACAGAGACCTGATGAATCACTATGTGTTGATTTATTTTATGAGTTTTTTGAACTTGTTCTAAGTAATATATCAATGAGGTTGAAGCCTTGTAGAGTCAACTAGATATATGATTGGATTCTTATTCTTGAGTATTGTAAACGAGAATATGTAGAAAATATTAGGTCAACTTTTGTTTATAGTCACATTTTCTTGCATGAGCAGAGAGATGATGTGCCACCTAAGAATGAAGATAATATGAGAGAAAATAAAGATGTTGTTGGACTTTCCGTTGCACCAAAAGATCGACCTCTCAATGCTCGATACAAGTGTCAATTAAGATCCACGGGAGGCGGATAAACCATGTCACGAACCCGAAGGGAGATGCTAGCGGTTAGTCCAACAGATGTATCATGTAGTGGTGATGATTATATTTTTGAGAAGCCCATATAAAAATGTGTGCATATGAAGATTGAAATTATAGTATCTAGGATGTAAGATATGATGAGATGAATGAAATATGTGAATTCATGCCTTCCATTGGTTATGAAAATATAGGAATAGAGATTCAATTCTCTACTTCAGGTGAAGACTGCATTGATGCAAGTGATACTAAAACTAAATTCTCACTCATTGATAGTAAAGGAATATGATATGATGATTTTTTCAAATAAAATAAATTAATATCATTTGAAAGTGCAGTAGAAATTGAGAATTTATTTTTATGTCACCTTATTTACTAACTTTGAAGCTTCAAGTCTTCATTATATTATTAGTATTGCAAATGCAAATTTTAAGCTATACGAGGAAAATTTTCGTCCAACTTATCAAGGTGATTACAATTATGTTTGCAACCCTACTGACTATGAATGGTTTCAAAATATTAGGTTAGAATTGTTGATAACTAATAGTGCATGTACAGTTGCTAGTCCTTGTATTGATCATAATAGTATCCTTCATGGCTCATAGTTGCATGGTGATATAATGAGTACCTATGAACAATATTAATAGCTCTTTAAATGATCATATTAGTTTAGATTGTGATCATGGTATAAGATTTTTGAAACCTTGTGTTGAAAGGTAAAATGCTAAAATCCAAGATGAATTGAATATCCTCTCTCTAGGTAAGGAACATAAAATTATAAGGAATAGTGAAAGTCCAACTTTACTTGGATATAAGGATAATGAGGGATATGAATTAGGTATGATTTTTGAAGATGCGGCTTGTAATCAGTTTTGTTGTGGTGTACTTGACCATGCTAATTCTATGTGTGTTGAGGATAGTGTTGTTGCAAGTTTTTATGGTGATGAGACAAAAGATTTTGTTTATTCATGGAATACTCCTGAGGCTGGATTCTTGTATGATGATCATGACATAGAAATGATACAACCTATTTTACAGCTAATGAATGATGATAGTATTTCTTGTAAATTATTTAATTTTGATATGGAAATGAAGGACATGGATGATGTTTGTAGTGACTTATATTTTATTGAGTATAAGTATTTTCATTTTCCTTTCCATGTTGATGATTTCATGATGTTGCATAGTAGTTAAGTTATTGTTGATGGATGACACTATAGTTATGACTTTGGTATGGTGGAAAAATATCTCATTTATTGTATTAAGTATCATAAGGCATTCCATTCAGTTCTCAAATTTCCAATTTTACCAAGCCTAGAAAAGTTTGAAAGAACCACACATAGAGGTTCAATGAACAATGAGAATGGCATCTCTGATAAGAAAAATATGGGTGTCACAAAATTTAATTCTAAATTTTGGAGTTGCATTCATTGGAGAACAAAGTGTTTGACAAAGGTAAGTATTAGTTCTTCATTTTGGGGGCTTGGGGCCACCAAATGAATTTTGAAATTATGGGTTTTAGTGCCAATGAACTATTACGTAGTCCAATGGATTTGACACATGATCAACATCTCAAGAAATTTTTCTCCTAAGTGTAAGGTTCTCTAAACCTTTGTATCATATTTTATTTTATTGTTTTTTCTTGTGTGTAATCATGACCCTTGTTTGTCATGATATTGTTGAGTCAATCCCGATATTTGTTGTTCCCCATTTTGGTCTACTTCCTAGAGATATATATTCTCACTGTGTTTGCAAGAGACACACATCCCAAACTAGATCCAATGTTAGCACCTATTAATTTAATGAATTTATAGTGTTATGTTGTATTCCCTTATTTTTCCCATAAACTATGGCCAATCTAAGAAATATCAATAGTGTATCATGTTCAAGTACCTCTCATGGTTGTGTTACCCCTTTATTAGGCCATGTTCAAAAACCCATTTTGTGGAATGTCCAAAAGGTAGCCTTTTCCCTTTCTTTCTTTCCTTCTTCAAGTCCTTTCAAGGATTTGGGCCCCAAACAAACATTTGGACCAAGTCCAAATGTCCATCTTCTTCCTTGATTCCCCCTTCTTTTATTTTTCCCTTTGTCTGCCAAGGATCAGGTCTCGAACGAACACTTGGACTAAGTTCCAAGTCCACTCTCGACTCTTGACCCCGCTCTTCCCTTCTCTTATTTTATTCGATCGAGAATTTTGGTCTCAATTAGGATTTTTGAAAGGGTCTGGTACCTTTCTGAAATCTCGCTCTCACCTTCTTCTTTTCATCCCATTAGGACTTTTGAACTCAATTTTCATGAGCCCACATGCCTTATAAAAAATACCTAGTCTCTAACCATGGAAGCACGTAAAATTCCACGTGGCATGTTTATGTGGGTCCATAGAGCTCTTCGAGTAGTTTTGTCTCTAAACTACAAAGGTATAAAATATTTCCATGTGGAATATTTGACTTTGACAGAAGTACTCAAGTTTGATTGGGATCACCAATCCCAATTAGAATTCTTTGGCCATCCCATTCAGAATTCAAGTCTTGATATGAATTTCAGACCTAAGGTCCAAAAGGTTTGTATCCAATCGATATTCTTAATCCTAACTAGTATTCCTTTCTCTTCCTTTTGATCCCATCAAAAATTTGGATCTCGATAGGACTTTTTGACCTAAGGTCAAGACTGTTGTCATGAGGATTTCTCCCTAACTAAGTGTAAAACTTAGCTATCCTGTGAAACATGGGATCATCTTCAAGTTGTGGGTTGCCTATGGTGAAGATGAGCCTCCAAAGCGGATTGGTTCCCTTGTTGAACCTCCTAAAAACTTGTATTGATGAGGAAAAGGGATAGAAGAACTCAAACTAAAAATATTACAAAACCTAGGAGGTGATGCACCAAAATTTTGAGACTTATACCTATTGCGCAACTTACAAATTCTCTCAAAAATCATTTTTACTCTATGCAAAACTCAATTTTCATGATCTTACACAAAAAAAATTCATAAGAAGGTTGTATTTTAGGTTCTTGAAGGAAACAACTATAACTACTGAAATAAATAACACAATCTATGACCTGCATGAGTTTTTCTAATTCTAGTGTAATTTTTTTTTTAATGAGACATAATTAGGATTTTTCATTGATAATCACAAAAATTAGATCAAATCATCCACAAAACACTTAACACATAAATTTGGAGAAGGAAAACATGTTGCTTTATTGAAACAATAGGAGCTTCTACTGATACAAATCTGAAAAAAAAGTACTTGAAAATATATAAAACTGTTGTAAATTAAGAAACTCTCTCAAATATGAGTTACAATCTCATTCTTTTGCATAAGGAAAAAGAAGAAAGGAAGAAATAACTCCAAAAAGAGTTGAAAGCCTAGCTTTGTGGAAAACCTCTATAACTTAAATTAAACTTGAACCTCATGGAAGATGTTGAGTTTGCATCACAAGTTGAGAGTTGATTGGTACGAAAATCCCTTTGAACTGGAAGAAAATCATGAAAAACCTTGGTGATGAGTGAGTTCTTTGACTTTGATCTCCTCTCCTTTGCATGCTCCTTGAAGTGTGTCCCAATTGAACTTGAACTGATCTTCACAAATATGCATGAAATTTATTGGAATTGATGTCTTTAATAAATTTGTATGAAACTTTAGGTTTTTGGGAATACGAGGCAAAAAAGCCTCTATTCTAGGACCCTAAACTACCTCAAATTGCATTCTTTTGGCTTCATACTCCTCTTAACTCAGGTTACACCCATGTACATTTCTCAAATAGGCCTAAACTGATTATAAGTGCTTGAAAATTGAGCTTTTAGGATCCTTGTGATTATTCTTGCATGACAATAGGCATGTGATTTGAAGAAGACTAAAAGTTTGAAGTTAAGATAGCTCTTAACTTCAATTTGTTTCTTGCACAATCACCCTTGTCTTTTCTTGGTACTTATTCAAACTCTATCCTCTTTTTTTCTAATCTCTAATCATATATTCATTTCTCACTTGATCTTTACAACCCTCTTTCTTGTAAGGTGACTATCCATATTGCATTTCAAAGAACTTGAGGATTGTCCTTTTAGATTCTTGGCCACTGTTCACTTGAATGTTTTATATACTACCCCTTTTTTGAAATTTTTGCCCTTTTGGTGTTTGTAAAATCCTTCATATGTTTCCCTTTTCACTATGCAAGGTCACTAGATTGTGCTTACTTTCATTATCATGGTATAATATCTTCACGTTTAATATATCACTTCTTCATGCACTTGATGATTAACATTCATGATATCTTCATACTTTAAAACTTTCCCCTTCATCATTTGTGCATTATGGTCTCTCACTTGTTTATTAATAGGTTTGCAAAATCTTCATTGCAATACATTAATACAACTCACAATCAAATGTCACAATCATTGAGTACACTCATTATCGTGGAGTATTAATCAAAGGTCATAATCATAGTCATTGTTAACATTTCATTGTCATAGTCCTTACCTTTGTAACCTTTCATCAATGCCCCTTAATGACACGTCTATCCTTCTACCATTGTCTTAAGACTATCAAAGACACATCTAGAAAATTAAAACATAGTCATTCATATCTTTGTCACAGTCATTAGTGATTGTTCTTCATATTCTTATAGGACTATTCTTTCCTTGCAAACTCTTCCCTTAGTCATGACATGCTTTTTTTAGCTTTTGACCAAGCTACACATGTCTTTGAATATCCTTTCATTATCATGCTCATAAACCACTATCTTCTACCATGTTATTCATACTCCTAATGTCCATTGCATAGTGATTGTGATATTTGGCATTGTCCCTAACATTATGTTCACATCCATGAAAAAACTACCCTTGAATTCATTATTGACTTCTTTGTAATGTATTTATTCCCCATTACAGTCATAAAGACTATCCTCAATTTTCATTACAATCATTAAGTATTTTCTTACAATCATAAAGACTATCCTCTTATAGAGCATGATGATTGTCCCTATTGTATGGTATTCTTTCCTTTCATGGCATGTCATTGAAACCTCCAGAGACACTATTAATTTTTATAAGCTTATGGTGACTATCCATGGTCTCTTGGTCTTCATCATAGTTGTCTTGAACTACTCTTAACATCTATCTCTACTTTGTGTTTATGGAAATTTTGTCCTCATGTATTTATCTTCTTATGACTACCATACTTTTAATAGGACTGCCATCTTATGATTTGTTGTCCTATCCATAGTTTTCATTCCATTGTATGCTCTTTCATAGCCATTTTATCTCCATAATTGTCCTTTATCTCATAGTTCCCTTTGCAAATATCATTTATGAATTATTTTTCTTTTGAACCAATGACTTTATTCTAGGGTTTTGATCTTCATATGAGAAAAATTTCAAGCTTATACTTTGTTATTTGCACATGAACACGAAAACAATCATTTTACCTTTTCATGTGGCTTTTCAACTTCAAAAGTATAGACATATTTATATGGCTATCTATCCTTATTTGAGCTCCTTCTCCTATGCTTTGAGATTCTTGATCTGATTTCAAATACTAACATATTTGAAAGAGTGATGAGATCTCATTGTTGTCCTTCTTCATGGCATGATATTACATGGTTTTAAAATTCTCCTTTACAAACCTTTTATAATTTTCATGGTGGAATGTAATCCTATAGATTGTGTTGATTGTCATAAGTTTGTGATGATTGTCCTTGATCTATTCCTTTTTCGTTCATCCCATAGTGAAGAACATTAAGACAAAAGAGGACCTATCATAACTTATCATCTCTTCAAAAGAAAATCTTTTAGTTTTCCATCATGTATTCCATGAAGAAAAGTATGAACTCCAAAACTATCTTTTTGCTCTTTTCATGACTGTCCTTGGTCTCTAGCTAGGGTTTAGTCATTGGTGGTTATTATGGATGTAAACTCTTCCTCACTATCCTTTCATATTCTTACCTTGGTTTTCCTATACTTCATGACAATCATACTTAAAGAGGATTGTCCCATCATAGGTATTCCCCTTAATGCCTCTTCATCTCATACCTATCACTCTCTTTGTGACTGTGACTTTGAAATAACTGCTCTTATTAGACCTCTACCCCTTTGAGATTGTCACATCCTCATTTGAATATCTCATATTATTCATCATTGAAACACCTAGCCTTCTTGTGGTTGATATAGTCACTCATTGTAAAGAGTGTTGTTCATGTCTTATCTTGCATCTTTCATAGTTAGTGGCATATGAGCCTTCAAATTCTTTTCATTGGCATTTCCTTTTAAAACATATCATGGAAAATTCATCTATTTACCACTGCTACTTCCAATTCATGGTGAAGACTATCATATTTTTCATAAAGAATGTACTCCATTTATTGCCACTGTAATCTTTATTAGGACCGCCACTTTGTAAAAATTCATGGTCTGCCCCTTGATGATCAATGTCACTACCTTTTCTAACTCCACCCCTTTGATTATGATTGTCACTGCCTTTTCTAACTTTGCCTTTCATACCCTCTATACTATGCATTTTTTTACTTCCACTTCATCCTTGTGGTGGACTGAGCCTTTGAAAGTAGAACTTTGATTGTCTTTTGATGGATCTTCAAGGTTGATAATATTTGAAACACCGAGAATCATATATAGTCTTTATCATATTTTGAGATTTCTAAAACATTCTATGGAATACCCACTTCATGTAATTGCTCCTCTAGGTCTGCACATGAAGAGGACTACCCTCTTACATCAACCATCAAAACATTATTATAGATTCAATGCTTTGAACTCTTTTTCAATTCTTCATATGAAAGCCTTTGTTGTCCCTGATATTTGATGGGTTACCTTATAACCTAACTACAGTGTAGTCTTTGGTGGTGTCTTAGAAGATTTCATAGCCTTTGCAAAATGACTTGTAGGTTGTCTTCATACATTCTAACCTACTCAATCATGGCTATGATTTAGGTAAAGGTAATCAATAGGACAACCTTGAGCTTTAATGGCTACACTTTAGCTTATTTAAGATAGGGTTGTAAGAATTTAAAGAATGTCTCTATGTATTCATGATTTTTACTATTTGAAAACTCTCAAATTGCTCAAAAACTCCCTTTTATTTAAGAAATAACATATTGAAGGAAACTAAAAGATATTTCAAAATATATAAGATGAAACCATAAAATAAAAGAGGGTAAATGTAGTCAAGAGCTACCTCTTTATCATTCTGTGCATTTATCTTTCCTTTCTCAGCTCTAAATCTAAATGTAGTCATTTTTCACAAGACTCCAATGCCACTTCTATACCTCCTTCTCAATCTTGCATGCTGACCTTTTAACCTTCACTTATTCTTGCATGCATCTCCTTCACTCATGAACTAGAGATAATGAACAGATGAATTAATTTCATGTATCTCCATTTTTGAGTCTTCAAGTTTGCTTCTAGCCGAGGCAAAAATCCCTAAATCTCCTTCCTATTGTGAAGTCTTTTCTTTTTCTTTAGATTATATTTTCTTTTACTTGGCACTCAACTTCACTTTCATTTTTCCTTTATGCAAAGTGAGTTTTCCCTTGTTGTGATGTGTCATACATAAATAACTCAAAAATAAAATATGACATTATGAATAATAAATTAAAGACATAGTTAATTAGCTATTTTCCATCATAGCACCTCATGCCAAAAAATAATAATTTATATTCATTTCCAAATGTTAGTTTTACAAGATACAAAGTTTAACTTAGGCCAACTTTCCACTTAGTCAACTCAATTTGCATCATGAAGTACATAGTACAATAATAAAAAATATGGAATTCCATGTGATTCCTCTTCAAGGCTCACCAAATTTGGTGGATGAGAACATGGTTCAGGTGATTTTCTGCCCAACCAGGAAGCTATGCTTCCTCAAAATTCTTCCTAGCTCAAAGAATACTCGAACCTGCATAGAATACTTAGTAAGAGATACAAGTATGCAAGGTGGAATCTGGTGCATGCCTAACATCTACATGCATTTCTATCTACATTTAGAACATGCAATTTCTATGCTATGAAATGGTAGAGAGTTACACCATAAAGATAGACCATTCAACATAATGGACTACAAACGCCAAGCCAAGCATATGATGTATACAACTAAAAATAATAGATTTTGAAAAAGAAAAACCTATACTCTCTGATAGCCCATTTTTAGCACCCGTCCCAAAAGATATCCTCCCACATACATAAGATAACATACATCTTATCCAAGTTTCACAATTTTGAAACAATCAATCTGGTTTCTAATAGTTTTTAACTAGCCAATCATTTCATGGTTACGAATCAAACTATCTACAACATAGTCTATGCATGATTCATTTGGCTATCTCTTTTCAATGTGCATATGAAAGAATGTAACTAGATATAACATTTAAGAAATCAAATTTTTAATGTAATACATGATTCAATTAATCAATTATGATAAGAATATTACAGAACATGCATCAATAATTACATATTTGCATTATTCCTTCATACTTCAAATGAAATCCACATTTCAGATAAGAAAATAATATAGTTTTTAAAGAAGGTATATCACATGTATGTGCAATGCATAAATGGAAGATTCATGCATCTAAACATATATAGCATTTTGTTAAAAATGATAAATGTATATACGTTCTTTTTAAAATAAAAGAAGATAATTTCCACATATAGATTCCTATATACAATGAGATGTCCACTTTCATCAAATGTATGAAAAAATTATACTGAAAATATAGGAATATAAATATTAAGCGGTCATTCTTAGACCTTGTTTCAAATCTGAGTTTCAAATAGTAAGTCATGAAATTATTTTTCATAAAATCAAATTATAATTGACAAATGTAAATCTACATATTTTAACAAAATCCATACACACTAGATTCAATTTGTCTTCTTTTCAGAATGTGACAATTCATTGTATAGGCAAATAACAAGTTCTCTTAATTCATTTTGACCAATTCTTTCAACAAGAACGTTCAGAAAAATAATTTCTAGATCTTTATTTATGTCATAGAAAGAAGGATACTTGAAATGGATGAGGGTTGAATTCATAAACTTTTACGCAAATTCTATCACAGTTAGAAACATTGACCAATCCATAAGGACAATAAAAAATGTTTCTCTATTTTGAAAATAGAGATTGAAATAAGAGATTCTACTCAAAATGAATATCTCGTTTGGGCCCCTTTCATTCTTCTCAGGGCACTCAACATCTGAGGTCAATACTAATATTCTTGTATCATTTTAAACAATACTAAAATTGTTTAATACTAGGTGGATTGATATGAAGAACATCATTGTGTTCATTTCATTCTTATAACATCTGCTATTGGATTATAAGCATGTTATTGTTTTAGGACAATAGCATCTTATTGTTCAACAATAAACATCATATATCTCACTCAATGTATTTTAGACAACATGGTGAATGTCAACCATATAATAAGACATCTTAATACAAATATATAAAACAATGATAAGATTCATTCAACATGTCTAATTTATTGCATACATGAAAAATTGTATATATGTATATATACATATATATACAACATTCCATTTTAAAAATAAACATTTAAATTGGAATGATGGAGCTTCATTATTCGGCTTGTTAAGGCTCGATTAACACCAGTGCATAATGGATTTCCTTTTGAAGTCTAAACTTATCAAATAGAATGATGAGAATCATTTGATACTAAACATTATGTTACAGTGATAAAATATTTTCAAAGACTAGAACAATCATGTCATTGTTAGGTTTATCACTTGAACCAATAGAACTAAAATATCATAGATCAATTTGAGGGTTTAGACTTCACCTGAAAGAATCAAGGATACAGAGTCGATGCTGATAGCATCACTTAGCCATCTCAAGGCTTCTTTATGATAAAAGAGGATTCAAATGACGACACATAACACGTGCATTTGCATCCAGGGTTGAAAACAACCCTACTACTATCGTATAAATAGAGAAAAATGAAAATTATATAGCTTTCCATGATGGTGATTTCCATGGTTTTGTCCTTCCCACGACTAAAGGATAATAGGGGTTGATGTTGATAAGACAAGCCTACCACATGCTAAAACAAGGCTCGAATGCAAAGCCAAAACAAATAAATGGCTTTTCTTCAAATTATGATTTCTAATAGAAAATCAGAGAATTTGATGAAATAAGAAAAACATATAACATTGAAAAAATTCTAAATGAGTCAATCTTACCTCTGATAAAGCTCCCAAATCAACCCAGATAAGAGATGAAGAATTATTGAAAGCAATGGATACAATTTTTTCTCTAACTTGCCAACCCAAGCGATTTCTTTTTTCTACTTTTTAGACCATGATTCACCCATTTTCTTCAATCGAGTTCTCTCTTTTTCCTTTTTTCATGATTTTTACACCCACTAACACTACATTTTCCTGAAATTGGAGGGCTTTCATTAAGGTAATTGCCCTCACTTCCTGCACTTTTGATTTTCTTATCTATTTTTGGGGATTATGGACAACCATTCCACCCCTTCAAGCCTATTCAAATTTGAATATGAAAAAATATTAACTATTATGTAAATATATATATATATATATATTTAATTTAATCATTTTAACATTTCACATTTTCCAAGTGATAACATCAATTGTTTTCCGAGGTGACATTTTATCATTTTACAATTGTTCATATAAGGAATTCTTTTCAACATTTTCAAATCAAAAAAAATAATTTCCCACACATTATATATTTCCACCTCTATTTCTTAAAATGGAATTAAAATTGAATAAATAAGGTAAGCAAATACTCCAATAAATTTGTTTCCCATAAGCTTACCTATTTATCATTCATCCATTTCACAAAAGAAAAATTATGTCTACCAAATTGCAAGTCAAATGCAATTGCTATGATTTCAGTGGTGTGTGCACATTCTATATTCCAACATACTTACCAATCATCATGTAGCTAAATACTCGTACCTCAACCATGTTCTCGATCTTCATCCTGTTCCTACATTCACACACTTGGACTTGTAGAGTTTCATTAGTAATCAATAACCAATGCTCAAAATGAAAAGATTCCATTTCACATCATAACATTCATCTTTCATAATCAATCACATGAGTATAGATATATTTCAATGACATTGAAATCTTAAATTTAACACAAGTCAACTGATAAATTGCATTTTCCATAATTATTTAAATAACTTAACAATTATTAAATGCAAGTAAAATCTTGAGATGTGACATCCTTACCCACTTGGAAGAGACATCGTTCTGATGTCTTATTAGACAAATCTAAATTATATCTGTTTATTTCAACATTTAATGATATTGTTATTCAATCCAAAATATCATAACATGTAAATCCAAAAATTCTAGAGCAATAGTATCTTGATGAACATTAAGAGCCTATCTAGAAATCAAATGAGGAAAGGAATGTTCTATTTCCTCCACATACTCCCAAGTAGCATTTTCCTCTAAATTTTGGTCCCACTGAACCTTATATTGGACAATGTCTATATTTTGTAACTTGATGTTGCATCTATCCATAATTCTAAAGGGATCCACTAACACCACTTTTGGATCTTGCACCTGTAAAGAATATCGATCAAGTATATGAGATGCATTTGGATGATATGGCTTAAGCAAAGAAACATGAAATACATTATGGAGTGGAGCTAGAGTAGGTGGAAAAGCAAGTCGATAGGCAACTGGATTAATCACTTCTAGCACATCGAAGGGACCCACATATTTAGGGGCCAAATTGGAATATTTTCCAAAAGTAATGGATCTCTTATGAAAATTGACTCTCAAAAAGACTTTATCTCCCTCTAAGAACTGTTTGAAGGTTCTATTCTTGTTGGCATAACTTTTCTATCTATGTGTCACTTCCTTCAGTTTTCCCTTGATGAGTTTCATCTACTCTTCCATCTCTTTGAGCATTTCAAGAACCACTATAATCTTGTCTTGCAATCTTTCCTAATTTATGGGTGTATGGCACTTTCACCCTTAAAGAGCCTTAAAAGGTGCCATACCTAAGGATGCATGGAAAGATTTATTATATGCAAATTCTACTAAATGCAGATACTCTTCCCACTTATACTATTGGTCCATGCAATACATTTAGAGGAGATCCTCTACTACCTGGTTGACTCTCTCTGTCTGACCATCACTCTAAGGATGATATGCTAAACTAAAATTCAACTTAGTTCCCAAGGCTACATTCAAATTTGTCCAAAATATGGACATCATCTGAGTATCCCTATTGGATATGATAGTCTCTGGCACTCCATGCAAAAAAAATATCTCTTGGAAAAATTTCTTGGCCAAGGTCAATGATCCATCCTTAAGGCTCCCTGTAATGAAATGTTCCACCTTTTTCAACTTATCAACTACTACCAAGATGATATCATGCTTGCTTTTACTCAATGATAACCCTTGGATAAAGTCCATACTGATCACCTACCACTTATACTCAAGTATTCCATGAGGATAGAGATGCCCTTCTGGATACACATGTTCATCCTTAACTTACTGACATTCCAAGAATATAGCTACATACTCAAATACATCCTTCCTTCACTAGGCCAAAAATACAAAGATTTCAACTTTGTGATCATCTTGACAACTCCGGGGTGTCTTGAATAGGGTGCATTGTGGAATTCCTCCAAGACCAACTTTATGAGTTCTCAAAAATCTAGAATATACATCCTCCTCTAGTATCTTAGGATTCCATCTACTTCAATTTCATACCCATCATATTGATGGTTTGAAGGGTTCACCTGAAAATCTTGCTTAACCTTTTCATAATGCTCATCCCTTTGCAAATGTTGCATCACTTGTTGCCTTAGATTTGACCTTGTCCAGGTCATAGCTACTAGATGTCTTCTTCTACTAAGAGCATCAACTACTTTATTCTCTTTTCCTTTAATGTACTCAATTCCAAAGTCGTACTCACTAAGGAACTCCAACCATCTTCTTTGATTTGCATTGAGATTTGGCTGGGTGAAGCTATATCTCAGTCCCAGATGATTGTTTTGACCTAAAACGACTTCCCCAATAGGTAATGCTACCACATCTGTAAGGCATTCACTATTTTAGCCAATTCCAAATCATGTGGTGTGTAGTTCATTTCATGTTTCTTTAGCTTCCTCGACTCATACCCCACCACTTTCCCATCTTGCATTACTACATCTCCTACACCATCTCCTGAAGCATCCGTGATCACTATAAATTGACCATTGGGATCAGGTATAGTCAACACTGGGGTTGTTGTGATCTTGTCCTTTGGGAGTTGAAATACTTACTCACAATTTTCTATCCATTCAAACTTTTTCCCTTTCCTTTGAAGAGATGTGATTGGGGATGGAATCTGAGAAAATCCCTATACATACTTTTAGTATCCCACTAGTCCCATAAAGCTCCGCACTTCTATCACACTCTAAGGTGTTGGCCATTCTACTATTGCCTTTATCTTTTCAATATCTATAGAGACTCCTTACGTTGATATGATGTGACCAAGGTAATGCACCCTATCTTGATAAAACGATTGCTTGAATAAATTTCCAAAAAGCTTCTTCTCTTTGATACATTGTAAGAATATCCTCAAATTCTTATCATGCTCCTTAATGGACTTGGAAGGAATCATGATGTCATCAATAAAGATCAAGACAAAGTCATCTAAGCAATCTTTGAATATACTATTCATGAGATTCATGAAATCTGTTGGTACATTGGTCAGACCAAAAGGTACCTTCATGAACTCATAATGTCCATACCACGTTCAAAAATTCATCTTAGGGATTTCCTCTTCTTTTATTATCAATAGGTGATAGTCAGATCTAAGATCTATTTTAGAGAACATTTTTTTCCCCCTCATCAGATCAAATAGATCATCAATCCTTAGAAGAGGATATCTATTCTTGATGGTTGCCTTGTTTAACATCCGATAGTAAATACACAGACGCAAGGTTCCATCCTTCTTCTTAACAAAGATAAGTAGCGCACCCCAAGGAGACACACTAGGTCGAATAAGTCCCTTTTCTCAATAGTTCTTGCAACTAGGCCTTCAATTTGAATAACTCAGTGGTATTCATCTTGTACGGGGATTTAGATTGAGGTTTGGCTCCCGGTACTAGATCAATAGAGAAATCAAATTCTTGCTTTAGAGGAAATTCCATCAGTTCTTCATGGAATACATCTTGGAACTCCCTGAGAATGGGGTAATCATCCAAATACGGCTTCATATTTTTAGGTTTGCTAACATGTACCACATAGATGGTACACCCCTTCCTTTGAGCCCTTTTGAGCTGCATAGCTGAGATTTGTCTAAGCTTTAGTGGTCTTTGAATTCCACGAGTCTCAATCGGGTTTCCATAGTTGTCCATACAAATAAAAACTTTTTCCTCATAATTTATAATGGGCTTGTGCTCGGTTAACCAGTTAATCCCTAAGATTACATCGTAGGAACCAAAGGGTTCCACATAAAGGTTGACTTGAGTCAAGAAACTGGGAAGTTCTAACTCGTTGTTATAGAGACAAGAATCCACCCCCTTCTTTGCTTGATTTCCATGCTAAACCATCCAAGAATCTGCCATGTTTCCAGGTCTAATGGATAGCTTAGAAATCATCCTAGAATCAAAAAAACATTCATTAGCTCAAGTATCGATCAAAATAGAAATAGGTTTTCCATATAGCTTACCTAACAGTTGGATTGGCGAGGCTTGATATTCAACTTTCCTATCATTCACTGTTGCATGGATTTGATGTTGATTTCCTTCCTTTCGTGCCTTTGAATGTTGTGGGAAACTTGAGGCGTAGTGGTCACCTCCACAAGTGTAGCAACCATCATGAGGCCCTTTTTGACCTCACGACCTATCTTCCTTGGAGCTCTTATTTTTTTATTATCAAAGTTTCCTTTGTTGTTGTTGGCCTTCATATTCTTTCTACCACTGCTGCCCTCTCCTTTCTCTTGAGAGTCATTTCCCCTCTTCAGATTCCTAGTCCGACCGGGTTTGTCTCCTTTCTAAAATTTCTTATTCCTGAACCAAGAATTAGAATAATAATTCTTTCACAAATTATATAGTTGTTGTAGCTTATGTTCTTTCTTGGTGGCCTTCTCAAAGACCTCCTCTATAGTGAGTGGGTTATGTAAGTCTACCGTCGATCCAATTTGAGGTCTTAACCCAAGTATAAACTTTCAGATTCAGAAGCACTCATCAATCTAGTACTAAGGCACATACTTAAAAAAATGAGTGAAATTTTCCCAATATTGAGTTACTCACTTGCTCACTTGAGCTATGTTTTGGAACTTTGTCATCTTCTTATCAAAAAAGTGTAGAGGAAGCCACCTTTTTTGAAAATTGTGGAGAAAATATTCCCAAGTGGTCTCTTTAGGCTGCAATTTTTGTTCTGCCATTTCATTGTCCCACCATGTGGTTGTCTCACTTAGTGAGTTGTTATTCTGCCCATACAACCTTAGTTTTATTAGACAAAATTTGAAGCTCAAAGTACTTCTCCATTTTTATGATCCATGCTTTCACTCCATCTTCGATGGTTTTATCATCAAACTTCAGTGGAGCCACCCTTTTTAGGTCCTTACTGAGCTCTCCTTCAATTCTAGCTTGGTTATTGAAATTTTGATTTCTATTTACTCAGGGTTGCTCCTTAATCCTTCGGTTCTAACCATCTCGCATACCTTGTAATTCCCATTCTAAATGGTCCATTCTAGTTTCCTATGGGTTTAGGAGGTCAAGGATTCGATCTAGCCTTTCATTCAGACCTTCATTTTGACCACCAGTTGAACCTCAATTCTTGGAGCTCACCATGATGGTTCACAAATGACCTACGTCATAGCTTGCAGTTAGCGCAACTAACACAAGTTTTCTATATTTAATTATTTCAACACATAATACTAAGTATTATGGCATGCATTCTTAATAAGTCATTCAAGCTCACAACTTTGAAAACAAGAAATAATTTCTTTATTTATAATAAAATAGATTCCAAGATCCTTATTTACAAAAATTACCCCATACTAGGTGGGCTATTCACTATTAGATAGAAGACACTCCTCTAGGTCTTCATCAGATTTTGTTACAACCTTCTTGGAAGAGGTAGGATGTGTGCATAGGTACTCCTTTTCCTCTTTAGTCAAAATGGGTGCATTAGATCCACACCCCAAAGGTCAATCTCAAATTGTAGAAGGTTTCTTAGTTTTTATAGTATGCTTAGAATCTTCAATTTCCTTTCCCCTCTCTAAATTGATTCTAGTGACAACATGTGCCAAAGTCTCATCATCGAGAATCTCAGGGTGGACTTCAAGTGTCTTCAACAACTTTCTTTTTAGTAGTCCTAATAGTCTTTCCCTTCTTTTTCCCCGACATTAACCTTCCCATACCTACATTCAATTTAGGTTCATTAAACTCAAAATTGAAGTTAGGGGTTGAATAACCCTATTTTTTTACCATTGTGGGCTCATAGGCCTAGAGCTGAACCCTAATATTTGATACCAAATGTAATGTGTCATACATAAATAACACTAAAAAATAAAATATGACATTATGAATAATAAATTAAAGACATATTCAATTAAATATTTTCCATCATAGAACCTTATGTAAAAAAATAATAATTTATATTCATTTACAAATATCAATTTTACAAGATACAAAGTTTGACTTAGGCCAACTTGCCACTTAGTCAACCCAATTCACATCATGAAGTACACAGTATGATAATCAAGAGTATGGAATTCCATGTGGTTCCTCTTCAACGCTCACTGCATCTGGTGGATGAGAACATGTTTTAGATACAATATTCCATGTGGAAGAGATACAATATGCAAGGTGGAATCTGGTGCGTGCCTAACATCTACATGCATTTCTATCTATATTTAGAACATGCAAGATATATGCTAGAAAGTGGTAGAGAATTACATCATAAAGATTAGGGCATTCAACATAATGGACTATAAATGCTTGGCCAAGCATATGTTGTATATAACTAAAAATAATAGATTTTGGAAAAGAAAAACCTATACTCTTTGATAACCCGTTTTCAGCACCCGTCCCAAAAGATAACCTCCCACATACATAATATAACATGCATCTTATCCAAGTTTCATAATTTGAAAACTATCAATCTAGTTTAACCAATAGTTTTTAACTAGCCAATCATTTCATGGTTAAGAATTAAACTATCTACAACATAGTCTACATATGATTCATTTGACTATCTCTATTCAGTGTGCATATGAAAGAATGTAACCATATATAACATTTAAGCAATCTTATTTTTAATGTAATACATGATTCAATTCATCAATTATGATAAGAATATTGTAGAACATGTATCAATAATTATAATTTTTTTTATTATTTCCATTATTCCTTCATGCTTGAAATAAAATCTACATTTCAAATAAGAACATAGTTAAGAACATAGTATAGTTTTTAAAGAAGGTATATCACATGTATGTGTAAATGAAATATTTATGTATGTACACATATATGGCCTTCTGTTAAAAATGGTGTATGCGTAAACATTCCCTTTATAATAAAAGAAGATCATTTCTACATACAGATTCCTATATACAATTAGATGTCCACTTTCATCAGATGTACAAACAAATTCTACTAAAAATGTAGGAATGTAAATATTAAGATGTCTTTCTTAGACCTTATTTCAAATTTGAGTTTCAAATATTAAGTCACAAAATCATTTTTCATAGAATCAAATTGCAATTGACAACATGTGTAATATGCATATTTTAACAAAATCCATACAAACTAGATTCAATTTGACTTCTTTTCATAATGTGACAATTCATTGTATAAGCAAATAACAAGTTCTCTTAATTCATTTTGATCAATTCTTTCAATAAGAACATTCAAAAAAAAAAATTCCAGATATTTACTTATGTCACAGAAAGAAGGATACTTCAAATGGATGAGGTTTGAATTCATACAGTTTTAAGAAAATTATGTCAGTTAGAAACATCAACCCGTCCCTAAGGAGAATAAAAAATGTTGCTCTGTTTTAAAAACAGAGACTAAAATAAGAAATTTTATTCAGAACGAATATCTCGTTCATGCCCCTTTCATTCTTCTCAGTGCACTCAACTTTTGAGGTTGATACTACTATTCTTGTATCATTTTAAACATTACTGGAATCATTTAATACTAGGTGGATCAATATGAAGAACACCATTCTATTTATTTCATTCTTATAACATTTGTTATCGGATTTAGGAATGATAATCATGCTATCATTTTAGGATGATAACATGCTATCATTCAATAATAAACATCATATATCTCACTCAATGTCTTTTAGACAACATGGTGATTGCCAACTAGACATCAAGACACCTTAATACAAAGATATGAAATAATGATAAGATTCATTTGACATGTCTAATTCATTTCATACATGAACAACTATATATATGTATATATACATATATATACAACATTCCATTTAAAAACTAAAAATTTAAATTGGAATGATGGAACTTCATCATTCGGCTTGTTAAGGCTCAATTAACACCAGTGCATAATGGATTTCCTTTTGAAGTCTGAACTTATCAAATGAAATGATGAGAATCATTTGATACTAAACATTATGTTACCATGATTCACCCATTGTCTTCAATTGAGTTCTCTTTTGCCTTTTTGCATGATTTTTGCACCCACTAACACTACATTTTTCCCAAATTGGAGGGCTTTCATTAAGGTAACTGCCCTCACTTCCTACACTTTTGATTTTCTTATCTATTTTTGAGGATTATGGACAACCATTCCACCCCTTCGAGCCCATTCAAATTTGAATATGAAAAAATATTAACTATTATGTTAACATATATATATTTTTAATTTAATCATTTTGACATTTCACATTTTCCAAGTGATAACATCAATTTTTTTTCCAGGTGACATTTTATCATTTTCTAATTTTCATATAAGGAATTTTTTTCAACATTTTCAAATTGAAGAAAATAATTTCCCACACATTATATATTTCCACCTCTATTTCTTAAAATGGAATTAAAATCAAATACACAAGGTAAGAAAATACTTCAATAAATTTGTTTTCCATGAGCTTACCTGTTTATCATTCATACATTTTGCACAAGAAAATTGTGTCTACCAAATTTCAAGTCAAATGCAAATGCTATGATTTTTGTGGTGTGCGCACATTCCAAATACCAACATGCTTACTAATCGTCATCAAGCTAAATACTCCTACCTCAACCATGTTCTCGATATTCATCCTATTCCTACATTCACACACTTGCACTTGCAGAGTTTCATCAATAATCAATAACCAATGCTCAAAATGAAAATATTCCATTTCACATCATAACATTAATCTTTCATAATCAATCACATGAGTATAAATATATTTTAATTTGACATTAAAATCTAAAATTTATCACAAATCAACTGATAAATTTCATTTTCCATTATTATTTAAATAACTTAACATTTATTAAATGCAATCAAAATTTTGAGATGTGACACTTGCTTTGGCGTGGAAAGAATAAACTTGATATAAATTTAATTTTTAATAGAATAAATTTTATAAATTTTAAACTCCACACCCTATTTGAAGGATTAATTTCCAAAATAAAACTATTAAAGCATAAATGTTTTAAAATAATTTCCAGGGACAAAGAAAATAGACTATAGCTCCAAAAGGTTTGAATCTGTTTGGGACTTCCACTCCCAACCCTTCTTTTCTCTTTGCTAAGTTCCACTTTTGGATCTTTTGGTCCAAAAGTCCAGATCCATTTTCTATTTTTTCTCATGCCTTCCAATTCTTTCTACCTTATGATCAACATTAGCAGAGTGTCTCCTTATGTATGGTATGCATTTCTAGATGTATAATTGATTAGTTTTTAACCAAAAGTCTATAAAAGATATGCAAAGTCTTTGCATGGTATATTTTTGATATAATAAATAAAATGTGTGGATATTCTTGAGGATTACTAGGTAGTCTCTCTTACTATTCTAAAAATATTTATTTCCTTTCTAAATGAATGTGTAGGGACCAACTTTCTTGTGCATTTTGAAAGGTATAGTATTTTGTGGTGACTTGATTAAGTCGTTACCTAGTTTTCAATTATTGCATTTTTTTATTAAATCTAGATACTCTATTTCCCAATGGATAAAGGCACTGGTTTGTGATTGGTTTTCTCTCCTATCATCCTCAACACACTCCAAACACATCAATTCAAAAAACCTTTAAAGTTTTACTTTCTATTTTTTTTACTGCCGTATTTGAATGAATATAATTATACAAAGGTGTATCATTGACTCATTCTCAAACACTTATATGGTATATTATCTATTAGTAAGATGCTCAACCTTGCTTGTCCAAAATAGCGCATAGGTATATTGTGACACCAATATTAGGATACATTGTGCAATGGGTATAGTTTGTTGTAAGTTATTATTTAATATTTCAATAATCAATTTGGAATCTTAGGGGAAACTCCCTTGGTCTTGAAGAGCTAGAAGTTAAGGAAGTATTACCCACCTCAATCATTGGTCCTTAGTTGTCCAACCTAAAGATATGTTTATGGTAATTTTCCAAGTTTGACACCTCTAGCACCTGGAAGATTATGAAACCTTAGGGAATTTGGGCCTATAGTTCAGGTCACCAATATGTTGTATGGATTTATGTTAATGCAATATTTTTTTTAATTAGTCTAATATTTAAAGACCACAACTAAATACTAACCTTTTACAATTTTTTAATTTATTGTAAACAAAATGGCCACTCTTCAATTTTATCTTTTGAATATGGAATTGTCACACTCACAAGATAACCTTGCCAATTTGTAATGCATAAGATTATTTGCAAGATATTATTATTTAAGTCACGGTCCAAGAATTTTCTTGTATTTGAATGGCTAGACTTTATTACATTGCACAAATACTATCCAATATAAAGTCTTACAAATTGAACATCAAACTCTCTTGCCATCAAATAGCATATTGTATTAAAAATATCCTCAATTTTTTTTTGTAGCAATATTTATCTTTTTCATGTTGTGATCCTACATTTCAAGTGCAAGATGCTTCCAAGATCTTTCCAATATTGGGAAAATAATGGAGAGAAAATTTGATAACATAGGTGTATTTCTTGTGGAAGCTTTATTGCTAAGAAATGGTTCATTATTACCATAAAGATATTTTTCATCATGTAACATAATTGAATAATGATTAATGTGTAATTTGTTTTTTGAAATATAAATATTTATTCATGTTAGTTATGTAATAAAGAACACAATTGATATATCCAACCATTTTGAGATCTACCATATGCAAAATGTATTTCTTGAAAACCCTCTTTTTTATTTTTGGTAGAACGTTTCAAGAAGATAATGTTGAACACCGAAAATACTAAGAGGGGGGTGACTCAGTATTTTACCTAACCATTTAATTGCTAACCATTCAATTATCAAAACATATTTAACTGCAACTATAAACAAGAACATGAAGGGAAGCACAACACCACATAACAAATGAACACCAAGATTTTTACGTGGAAAACCTAAAATGGGAAAAACCATGGTGAGGATTAGCTCACAATATGTTATAACTGATTATAAGATATTACAAGGCACACTGCCAGGACTCATTGTCCTTGAAAGGCTCACAACATGAAGTAAATACAAAAAGGAGTGTGGCTCACTACCAAAATGATGAACTAATGAAATACACCTTATGTGTGTTGAGTTCAGTTCCAATTAGGCTCTAGAATACAAATTCCTACTCTGGTTTGTAGGTACACAATAAATACATTAAGAGTATGCAACTTCACACAATAGATGCACATCACTGCTTATTAATTTTTTCACTTATCATACACTACACATGCATATATATCACCTTTATATATATATATATATATACTATTACACCTTCATACATCAATTACGTCAGCCTAATTAGATGTACACATAATGGATCAAAGAATGCAGCTTGTTGGCTTAACCTGAAACACCTCTTCATTAAGAGAAAATGTGCAAAGCTTAAAATAGGTCAGGCTGGACCTAATAATAAACCCTTTAAGTCACTAACAAAGCAACATATCTATGTCGGCTAGAAGAAAACTTATTCCAATTTCACAAATACTAAGAAAAATACTATAAGCCAAACACTGTCATTCCTAACTTTCATTCCTTTCAAAAAATACCACGAAAAACTTGTCCAAAGATGCACCAAATAGTTTTTCTATAATTGAAACAAAATGATATACTTTCCACACATATTCTCCCCCTTTGACATCAAGGACAAAGGGTGTCTCAAAAATGATCTCAAAAATAAACAAAAAGAAACGTAGAAAACACTTAACTAGAGCTGGGGGCACCATCCAATTCCTTGAGAATAGCTTCCCAAGCTAGTTTTCCTTCATCCCAAATATTTTTTCGCTCTGACCAATGTTTTGTGCAGTGATTCCAGTTTAACCAAATGTTCTTCTCCTTCTTTTGGAGTGGATAGGTTAAGTTTTATCTTGTCAAGATTTTTTGCATCCATTAGAGCATGTGACATAGGAATATGTGTGGACATTTCTAGATCTCTGAGCTAACCAAATTGTTTGATTGCATCCTCTTTATGTTCTGTAGAGTGAAGAACTTTTTCTATAAGTCTATAATAGAAGTCCAATCCATATAGCTTTTGTCAACTAGAATTTTGTAGGCTCCAGAGGTATGCTCTAGTTGAGACTCTTTTGAGTCCATTAAATATTTGATGCCTCTAGTGGCATCAAGCCACCACATGCAGTATACAAACAATATTTGTGCTTCCTCTTTGCAGTCCTTTACTTCTTTCAGAATTTGCAATACTTTTCTATGTGCACTTGCACATCTATCCTGTAGCTTGAATATCCCTTTCTCCATAATTCTTGCTTCTTATTATTTCTTAATTTGCAGCTTAAGACCAGAGGAGTATTCTTTGATTGAATCAACTAGAAGCTTTAGATTTCTAATAGGGGCTAGAGAGGTATCAATAGTATCAATGGGTACTAACTCCTATAAGGCCTTAATAGAATCATTCATTAACTCAACTCATTTTTGACAAGTCTCAATCATTTCTTTTGTACCGGAGTTGAGATAAGTACAACAAATTTTTACTCTTTCAATTCGTGAGATCTTTCTCAGATCCACATACCCTGGATGTGAAGGAATTTGAATCAGCTAGGGTGGCAACATAGGTTAGATATGTGATTTATTTGTCAACAAGCCTTTAAGAATATTTCCAGATGATTCTTTTGAAGGATTTGAGAGCTCATCAGATTTTGACATCTCTTCTTCACTTCTTCCAACCTTAATATCTTCCTTGCTTTCTTCTTTCTTTTCCTCTTCTTCTTATTTTTTAGAGGATTTTCCTAAAGACTTATCTTTATTTTCTTCTTCCTTCTTATCCTCATCATCTCTTCCATCATCTTTCTTTTCACCTTTGTTTCCTTCATTTCCATTATTGTCTTCTTATTCTCTGTTTCTGGTATCATCATTATTTTCTCTTTGATTACTACTGGTGTCACCTTTTTGTTGATCTTTGGAATGATTACTAGTTATTTCTTTAGTATCATTCAGAGGAATATATGTCTCTAAAACAAAATGTGTTTCACCAACATTTTCCATAATAGGATGGTCCTTTTTTTTTGTAATATTGATAGGCTCCTGTGCTTGAGTAGTATGAGATGAAGAACTAGTTTTCATCCCATAATTCTTCTTCAATTTTCTAACTATTTCAACTGTTTCTTGCTTCATTTTATCTGTACTTTCATTCTCTTTATTTACCAAGGTAGTGACTCTTTATTTTACCCTAAAAAACTAGGAACATTCTTTGAGTAGGGAAGCAACATATTTATTGGACAAGGAGGAACCATATGTGTTTAAGGCATTGGATTTAAATTTTTCTTCAATGGTTATAACTTCATGCCTTCTATGAACTAATGCTTCCCATACATTATCAATCAGCTTCTTCCTTATAGATTCCATAAAATCATTAAAGATAATCATATATTGAACAATAGCATCTATAATAGCATCAAATAATCTAGTTGTAGCTAGAAAATCCTCAGAATCTATCATGTTATTAACTAGGGTTGCCATTTCCAAAGGAGAATTATCTCTTACTGAAGAAGAGCTGGTCTTGTTCTTCATAGATCCTAATGTGCCTTCATACTTCTTTTCATGCACATGGATTTTGAATGCTTCCAATTCATCTTTTGTCTCTTCATCATCAGATAAGATCTCAACCTTATCTCTGGTTTTAGTTTCTTCATTGCTTATGGAGGTGCTTCTTATCCTTTTTCTCTTCAACCGACTCTCTTCTTCTATTCCTAGATCTATTTCTTCTTGCACTACATCACTTATGTTTCTTTTCTTGTTAGATTTTTTCTTCACTCTCCTTCTAAGGGTGGCAGGTGGTACAACAGGGGGCACAACCCTTTTCTTAGAGGCCCTAGTGTTGGGTCTAGAGGGGGAAGTTGCTATAACTATTGTAGGAGAACTATGCACTACCTGCTTTCCTTTCACTGTAGTAGTTGTACTAGGAGTTGCAGGTTTTGTAGAGGAAGTGGTGGAAGATGCTCTTCCTAATCTCCTTGTCTTGGAGGGGATATCAATTGATCTATCCCTTCTTTCATCTGCAAGACCCCTTAGCTAATCAATATCATCCTTAGATAGTGAATGCAAATTAAAATATGCCTCAACATTTTTGTTCACCCTTTTAGTCATTTGCGGTGCAGAAGTCTCCAAATTAATTTCATCAGGTTTCTCTTCATAAGTTCCATGTCGGGGTTGAGTAGGATCCTTAGGACTATTCAACAATATTTCAATAATTCTTTTGGCTACTTTTTCATCAAGTTCATATCCAAGAGGATTTATCCATAGAGTCCTCGGTTCTACTACCTCAATGATACATTCATCAATAGTGACAAGAAAGGTTATGTCTTTTGCATATTTCTTCACCAAGCTTCTTGGAACTCTATCTATCTCATACATTTTATTCTAAAAAACTACAAAGAATGTAGTAAGAGCATTAATTTTTAGCTTGTAGTCTCCAAGACTCTGCATATATTCAAAAATCTGATGTGCTACTAGTCTGCTGTGATCCCATATAATATCCTGCTTTCCAGGTAGCTCTCTCAAGAAGTAAAATAACAAATAGACCACCAATGACCCAAACTTGAAAGGATATTTCTTTTCTTTAGTTTGGTTTAGGTTATCCATAATTTGTTGTTTGAGCAACTCAAACAAGTCATATTCCCTTCCATTAACCACCATTTCATGTGTAGTATGAATTGTTGTAGCTAACACCGAATTGCCTTGGTTTGTAAAATATATTTTTTGACCAATCATAATAGCAGTGTACCTCATAGTCGGGTTTGTGATAGGATTTGTAGTGAGTTCTTTTCCATCATATGTGGCACTAGTAAGCTTCATTACCACATCATTCTTTACAACTTTTAGTACTGGTATAGGTCCAGTATCACAAAGACCAGTTACGTCCCTAATGACTTATTTAGTAATCATTGAACCAATGCTTGTCCATACAAATTTGTCATGCAATCTACTAAGTTCCATCCTCATAAATTTTGCAAACATCTCACCACAGAAGTCTAGAAATATATTCCATACATCTAGTTTCTTTTGTACTAGGTTTTCATATTCTAGTTTCACAGAGTAACCATCTCTTGACAATTCATTTTTCCATTCATTCATGAGTTCTTGATGGTCAAATTCTTCTATTTTTGTGTGAATGTAGACCTTGGTATCTTCAATAGGTAAAACACTGCTTGGGATTTGTGAAAATACACCCATAGGGTGCATTTCGTAGACCTTCCATGAATATATTTTGAATCTAGGTTGGAGTCTCTCAGAGGTCTCAACAATAGTTGGTGTGGCCATCTTTCCTTAACTCTTCTAAATGTGCTTATGAGAAATACTTCTAATTCAAATCAATAGAGTAAATTGATAACTATAAATACCTTTTCCAATGCTTTGACGAAATTAGTTTTTGATGCAAAGAACACTGAATCAACTCCACCTTGCTTCAACTCGCTCCTACTTTCTTCCAAGTAGTAAAATTGATTTAATTCAACTCATGCTTTCACTTTATGTTTTACCAATTTACCCTAATTCACATTAAATGTGTTCCACCTTCAAAAAGCTGATACACTTTGTGAAATACATTGTAATTACTAAAAAGCTCCGTAAATCTCCAAATTTGCATCTTTTCTACCAAAATATTTTTCAACAGCTTCAATATGCCATTCTACATCACATATCTTCATATCAAGGGTTTTTAGATATCTTTGTAATTGCTCCCCCTGAAGCCACTGCTAGGTTCAGTTTTTAGAACAGGTATTTGCGCCAGATGTAGGTACAAATGCATTTGATTCATCCTTATTCTCAGGTTATTTTTTCTTCCAAATCTTCTCCATTTCCTTTCTCACTTTAGTAGGATCCACTTTGTTCAAATGTTTGTTCTTTTGTTTCGGATCAAGTTTCCTCCTAATTTTTCTTTTGCAAAATTTTGAGATATGCCCTAGTTTTTTGCAAGTGTAGCACTAAATTTCTCTGACCAAACTAATTTGAGTTTATCCTTGATCTACATTGGTTATATTTATGCCCAAAAGCATAACTTATATAGCAATAGCCTTGAAAATATTGAGCCATTCTCCCAGTATTGAATCTATTCATCATTATCTTACTTCTGTACTCAGTAGCTCTATGTCTAAATTTTTTGCAAGAAAAATATTGTCCAACAAAGAATCCAAAATTTTGATTCATTCTACTCCTACATCCTATTGCCCTATGACCAAATTTATTGCATGATAAATAAATGCCATTAAAATATGGGTACCTTTGAGCATTAGGTTTTCAAATAGGCATCCTTCTGGTATTGCTTCTTTGGTTCTTGAATTTTTAATTATTGCCTTGAGTCTTCATTTGATTGTCAACTTTGTTGGGAATTTGATTTTCCTTTGAACTTTGTCCTTCTTCAAGTCCTAGACCACTTTTATCCTTAGTTGGTTTCTATAATGCAATCAATTCATCAAGCATTGTAGTACTTGTTTTGAATTTTTCTTCATGAGCTCTTGATTTCTCCAAGTTAGATCTTAGAGTTACCACTTCTTGTTCAAGCTTTGTGCATTCATTAATTTTATTATGAATTTCAGCTTTTTGACATTGTTCAATTTTTTTCTTTTCTTCCATTTGCATCTTCAATCTAGTGATGTCTTCATTAGCTTTCTTCAACTGATCACTAAATTCTCTATGCCTCTCTTTGAACTTCTTGATTTTCTCTCTTAATTTTCTAATGCATTCATTTGCTTCTTTCAAGTTTTCTTTCTCATCTTCACTTTTATCCAAGTCTTCAAGAGCAACATGGAGTTCCTTAGATGTGGAGATCACTTTCGAAGGAACATGATACTTTTTGTCAGCCATGTGCTCAAACTTCAAGATCTTCCTTAAGCTGTTAAAATTTTCTAAAGGAACCAAGCTCTAATACCGATTGTTGAGCACCCAAAATATTGAGAGGGTGGGGGGTGAATCAATATTTTACCTAACTGTTTAATTGCTAACCATTCAATTATCAAAAAATATTTAATTACAACTGTAAACAAGAACATGAAAGGAAGCATAACACCATATAAAAAATGAACACCAAGATTTTTACGTGGAAAAACCAAAATGGGAAAAACCATGATGAGGATTAGCTCACAATATGTTATAACCAGTTATAAGATATTGCAAGGCACACTGCTAGGACTCATTTTCCTTGAAAGGCTCACAACTTGAAGTAAATACAAAAAAGAGTGTGGCTCACTGCCAAAATGATGAAGTGATGAAATAAACCTTTTGTATGGTGAGTTTAGTTCCAATTAGGCATTGGAATACAAATTCCTGCTCTGGTTCACAGGTACACAACAAATACATTAAGAGTATGCAACTTCAAACAATAGATGCACATCACTGCTTATTAATTTTTTCTCTTGTCATACACTACACACATCTATTTTCCTATGTATATATATACTCTATTACATCTTCATACATCAATTAGGTCAGCCTAATTAGATGTACACATACTTGATAAAAATGTAGCTTGTTGACTCAACCTAGAACACCTCTTCATTAATAAAAAAATGCACAAATCTTAAATTAGGTCGGCCTGGACCTAATAAGAAACCCTTTAAGTTAACAATGAAGCACACATGACATATATGTGTTGACCAAAAGAAAAATTATGCCAATTTCACAAATACTAAGGAAAATATTGTAAGCCGAACACTATCATTCCTAACTTTCATTCCTTATAACAAAAACCATTGAAAAATTGTCTAGAGATGCACCAAGTAGTCCTGATCATCATATTAAAATCTTATAAAGCGATCTTCTACTGAGAGAATTTTCGGACCAAATTACCGGATCAAAATAACAGAGACATAGATTTTATGGATTGACAAAGCTACTAGAAACTGATGTTGGTATCAATGACAACACACAAGAGGCTTCTTCATTCTTCCAATAGATAATCACATTCTACTCAAATACGTATTGAAATTATAAAAGACATACATCTCATACAAGATTTATAGATGCAATTCTAATTAAAATTCTTACAATGCATCACAATAATTTTAGGTTTAGGATAACAAAAAATGATCAATGAATCCATTATGTAATTCCTTTGAAGTGTAATGGAAATGATGGAGAACTTTGAGAGTGTCCAATAAATTAAAATATCTTCAAGTGTAAGAAAATGAATATAAACTAAATAAGTTTTCCTCTCTCAAAGCACCATCAATGTTAGTGGAAACATGTTACTTACATAGTCTATAGTTATCAATATCAACAACATGAACCATTGCATTGAGTATGGTTGCAATTTTTTTTTTATAATTCTAAAACTACTTGCTTTATTGAATTATGTAATATAATGTGGAATATAAAGAAATGTTTCTCACCTAATATGTAATGAATGAATATCTATTGTAATATTTGCAAAATAACACAAGTACTTGAAAAAGGGTTAGTTTCAATTTTCATATATTAAATTCAAGAGAAAATGCAATTTTTTAAATAATAATATAAAAAACACTAAATATGCACTAAAGTATTCAAGTTTTATTTTATTATATGCAGTTAAATAAAATAATCATGTATATTTGGCACATTTTTCTCCCCAAGAGTGTCGATGATGTTTATTGGTTGGTCAAGAGCTAGCACAAAATCACTTTGGAGTGGATAATGGTGGGTAGCACCATCAATGACGATGTGAACCATCCAGAAGGAATGTAATACCCATATTTTTAAGAACCATACCATAATAGTGGAATAAACCATAAATAAAATAGAGGTGGGGATCTTAGAATTCCTAAATGTCAAAGTCATCTCTAAGAAAAAAGGGTCATATACAAATTGGGACGATAGAACAACCAAATTTTAACATTTAATAAAAATACCACCAATCATTGGGTGTTTGCAAAATGGTCAAAGAAAACATGGAAATGATGTATGGTCTCTCTAATGTATAATTAACTTGGTGTTCTAGGTATACACATAGCTTAGAGGACCTGAGAATCCCTAACTGAATAGTTCATCTTTCACAAGAGCGTTGCATTAAATTATCAAGCAGGGGGTAAAAATTTAGATAGTGCTTGTAAATTATATGAATTCATAGATTTTGGATATCCTAAATCAATGGAGTATAGGCAAATCAAACATGTGCAATTATAGTAAAAGTTGGAAATTGGAATAAATTGCTAATTCACAAAACAAGGGAAAAAAATGTAAACAACTACCTTCCGCTATGGGTACTTATTGCTTAAGACTATAATTATTAATCATTAAATTGTAGTGTCCTAACCTAGCTAATTTCTCCAAAGTATGAAATGAAACATTACGCTACAAAATTCAACTCATGAATTACAACACATGCATTTAAAATCATATAACTAAAAACTACTAACTAAATTCACAATGCTTACCTATTTTAACAACTTAAATTTAAGTGGTTTAGCAATACCTCAAGTGGCCCTTTCTTGAGTTGTTGCTTCCACATGACTTTATAAAACACTCACTTGCTCAACAAATCATGATTATATCAAATCAATTCTCTTTATTTTATCTTAACAATGAACTATTACAAAAAATCTAAGAAGAATCTATTAAAGATATTTATTCAAATAATGCATATCCTATAATATCGTCTCAAGTACTTAGTAATGATAGAAACTAGATAAATAGCTAACTAGAACTCCTCCTCGATAGAAGATCCTTCTATATAAGGTCTGTAAGGAGTGTCATTATTCTTGGACTAAAAAAAACTTATGAAACAACTGTCAACTCTCCATCAAAGATAGGAAGGGGACTAAGTTTGAAACAAAAAAAAATAACCATTTGAAATAGGAGTAGAAAAACCAAATACAAATTTTATGTCCAACAACTTAACCACTCATAACAAAAACATGTTCACATAATAGTTATGTCATAAATCAATCCTACTGCAATTAGAATCCTTCTCTTGGTTATCTTATTTGGTGAGTAAGAGTGATATTTGGTGACTCATGAACTGGTCGTTAAATTATCACCTTTGTTTCCTTCTAAATGTGTCACACCTTAGTCAGTTGACTTCTTCTTTGCAACATTCTACAATCCTTATGTTGCGGGTTGATAGTCCTTCTTGCTATAAATTTTGGTCTTATTCCTAAGGCATCCTTATCATTAACAATCATAAATTAAACACAAAATCCTACTAAATTTCATATACATTCATGCATTCACACATAAATATATCAACATATCATATTTCCATTTACACATGCTTAAGATTGCTTTAAAGTATATAGAAAATATAAAAAAATTTGGTAATGTTTTGAAACTTAGAAGAAAGAGTTGATGAAAAGTATAAAACATTAAAAGGAAAACTAGCCAATTATCAGGCCCATCAAATTCCAAGTGGAGGAATCCACCATCGAGCTAACTAAAAATGAACTTTGACAATGTCGGGTGATGAGCTGTAGAATTGGCTAGTTTCTTGTTTCTATTTCATACTTTTATCTTTACTTTCTGCTACAATCTGAGACATTACCAAGACCTTTCATATAAATTTAAGTAGTTTAAATCATTTTGAATAAAAACATGTTATGTTAATATGTTTATGCATGATTTATGAATTTACATGAAGTTTGGTAGGATTTTATCTTTAAATTATGGTTATTAACATTGAGAATTTCTTTGGAAAATAAGACTAACATTTGCAAAAAGATACATGTCAACACACAACAATGAGCTTTTCAACTTGTAGCATAAAGATTATAGTTCATTGCGAAGAAGATGTCAACCTACTACAACATGACCATTTTTAGAAGAAGATAGAGGATAATTTACTAATAAGATCATGAATCACTGAGCACTACTTTTATCTTTCAATAAGACTAGGAGAAGTCTATTCTCAATAGGACTATGAATTATAATAGAGTTTATTGTTGAGCACATTTTTTGTTATAAATTATTAAACTTGTTGGGCATAGAGTCCTTGTTTTATTTTCATACTCCTGTTTCAGTATTTATTACTTCATGTTTTGAAAGTTAGTCCTCTTCCTCTTCTTGAGGAAGAGTTGGCATATGTTTTCAATTTGCAGAATAGTTGGACTCCCTCAAGGACCCTATATAGTTGGGTATCTTTTCAAGGAGGATATCTAGATAATATGTGAGATATGTTGAATAAGATTTCTTAAGATTTCCTATTAGATTTTTTTCAACAATTTTGTATGTGTTTAGAATGCAATAAAGAGGAAATACTTTGATAACTTGTTTTGTCAAGTGAGTGAGTGATTAGCGAGATCTTTTGGAAGCAACAAATCAAGCAAGGGCAACTTGAGGTACCGTTGAACCACTTTAATTTAGATTGATATATTAGTTTATGTTTTAAGAATTTTATCGATGGTTTTGAACATATGTGATTATGGATGCTACATTATAGTTTTGAATTATAATTTGTAGATTGATATTTTTTTTAGTACTCAAGAGGTTAAATAAGTTAGGAAATACTATAGTATAATAGTTAACTAATTATAGTCTTAAGAATTAGGTACCCGAAGCAAAGGTAGTAGTTTATCTTCCTTTATTTTGTTTTGAGAAGTAGCAATTTATTTTGATTAAAATCCTATACTGTTTTTAGATGTGTTTCTTCTCCTATACTCAGCTGATGTAGGATGTCCAAAATCCATGAATGCATATATTTTTCTAGCACTATTTGAAGTTTACAATCCCTTTGGTCGATTATTTAATGGAGTCCCTCTCTTGAGTGATGAATTGCTTTATCTAGAAATCCTTAGGTTCACTAAGTTGTGTACATAATTGTTAGCACCAGTTAATTAAGCATTAGAGAGAACTTGACATTTTTTGTGTCGTTGCTAGGGATGGTGCTAAATTTAGGATTCTTTTATGTATTTTAAATTATTTCCAAGCTTTCATAGAATAACAAATTTATTTCGACATTATGATAAATAGGTATTTAGGAATCAATAGGAAAACCATTTACTAATAATGTGCAAGAAACCCTAATTAAAAGAGCCAGACCTATTGTATACAGAGGCAGTAAGACACTCTGGGAAGGTTTCTCACCTCAATACATGAAGCATTTGAAGACACTAATGGATAGAGCAAAAAAATTGAGTGAATCAACAAAGAAGGATTATCCTTTATACTGGTAGCTACACCAATTACAAAGGAGTCTTCCATAATACAATTTGGCATCATGGCTGAAGAAGTCATGGATAACCTAGGAGAGCACGTGACATTTGAATTCCTAATAAATAACAAAGAAAGGGCTATTACTTTGAAGAACATACTTTCTTCAGCATTACCCATTTTCTATGGATTGGTTATGGAGGATCTAGACACCTTTGTTTTTAAGTTTGATGTGTTGTTTCAGAGCTATGAATACACCACAGATGCCCACCAAATCAAATTATTCCCAGCCATGCTAAAGGATGTTACTCTATGTTGGTTCATGGGATTGGTAAGGAATGTCATTCTCAACTGGGAGATAATGTAGACAAAATTCTTGGGGAAATACCAGGATTACAGTAGAGGCACAAACACAAAGAGGGATGACATATTTAGGATGTCACAAATAGAAGATGAGTCATTGGAAGATTATGTTGAAAGGTTTCAGTTTTATCTCAAGAAATCACATCAAAAATAGTCTCTCTGTTATTTTCTTAAAATTGGTATTTTTTAGGGGGAGTCCATGAAGATTGTATGAATAATTTGAATCTCATAGGATCAGGGGAAATTTCTCAATTACCTTTTTATGATATTTTCAAGGTGTGAAAAAACTACTCTAGATGATTCATCAAGAAAACCAAGGGTGACAAAACCTCTTCTCTCACCAAGACATCTACTAGAGTTTCAATGGTAGAACTTAATAATCTCTTGTCCAATATGAAGGAGGAAATAATTAGCCACTTGACTACCCAATTGGACACCATCCATATCAAGAAGAAGAAGGAAGAAGCAAAGGAAACCCTAACAAAATTTTGTCTACATTGCCATCGAAAGACGATTAGTTACAAATGAAAAAATTTGGCTAGTATCTCTAAAGAAAAGTAGGACAAGCCACAATTTCATGCCTTGTAGGATGAAGAAGGCTAGGTGTTTTACATTGCTCAGCATAATCCATGGAAACCAAGACAAGGTATGCCTCAAGACCCCTTGACCTACAATATGTCATTTCCAGGTAGTAATTCAAACTTTTAAAATTGGAACTCTCAGTCTTGGACTAATGCACAAAATCTACCATGGCCAACAACCTAGGCCTCTAATTGGACTCAATAATAACCAAGAATATGACCACCAAAACATTATTAGGTACCAAACTATAAATCCCAAGGCCACCCTAGCTAAACCTATGGCCATCACAGTGGAACAAAGGTCAACAATGGTAAAACCAAAATACAAACTACTCACCACCATAATAGCCCTTACAGCCACAATAACCTACCATAATTCTAAATACAACCATGGTTGTACCATCAAAACTAAGAGGACCTCGTTTGATAGCACAACCTCCACCTAACCCCAAAAATAAGCATGTTCATTAGGCTTATGCTAATGGCACCATCCAATACCCAATCTATAGGGTTGAGGTGAGTAATGTCCATCTTCATTTAGGGAAAATTCTAGTTGGGATTTCATCTCCTCACATAATAGAGCTGACTAATGAGGAACTCCCAACAAAAACTATGGAAAAACAACCCAAGAAACCTAAACAAAATCAAGTTAAAACAACCAACATAAGTCCAAAACCACCATTCCTTGAAAGAATAACTATGTAAAATCATCATTCTAACTCAGAGATGTTTGCATAAAAATACCCCTGATACAGGCAATTAAGGAAGTGCCAATATATAAAATACCATGATAGAGTTATGCCTTAAAAATCCAAGTAGGAAACAAAAATACCCTCAAGTTGTGCATGTTTTAGGATAGCTTGTTGATATCACATTAGGAAATATAGTTGTCCCTAAATATGTAGACCTTGGGAGCCCTGAGATAGATCTCTAAATAAATGGAAATATCATCAAAAACACCTTAATTTAACTAGGAGTAGCCACAAATGTGATGAAAAATAAACCATGAAGCAACTACACTTAATGGAGCTTCAACCTATACCTGCTATTTTGTGACTAGAAGATAGGTCAACTGTTAAACCAAAGGGCATTATAGAAGATTTGGTTGTCACATTAAACTCATGGGAATACCCTGCATATTTTATGGTGTTACAACATAAAGAAAACCTTGTATAGTACCCCTTGATCCTAGGGAGACCTTTGTTGGACACTTCAGATGCATTCATTAATTGTAGGTTTAGAAATGTGATCATTTCCAATGGAAATGTGATAAAACACTAGTCCTTTACCCACCTATCTAGCCACATATAGATTTGAACCAAATTGTATGGCCTACCCTAGATGAGGATGATCAATATTCATTGCAAACACTAATAACCATTGAATGTAGTCCTATGTTGGAGAACCAAGATGAAGATGAATTAATTACAAACATTATGCAAAAATCTTATGATAGGGATTCGTAACAATATCACTATCTACCATGCTTGCATGAACCTTTGTAAAACATATTCCTTGCCAATACATATGAGTCTATTTCTCAAAAATTTCATACATTACCACCCATAATTTCAGCCCCAATTTAGTAGGCCTTGAAATTGCCTCTATTAAAACATCAACACTGACAATCAAAATTACACTGAGTAGGACATTAAATGTCATTAGTCAATTAACAACTACACAACAATCTTTAGTATTAACTATACTGCAAGAACACACAACCACATTCACATGGGATTATTGGCTCCTTTTGTGGCATTTGTCCTTGATGTCAAAATTGCCCTGGGTTGGTGCCTTGGCATTTCACAGTTTGGCATTATGCATTTCATATGCTTTGGTTATATATTTTAGTCTTGGAATATTTAGTACTTTGTGGCTTTGCGGACAGTACTTTTTGGACAGTGCTTTGTGTCTTTGTGGATAGTGCTTTGGATACTTTCAGTCCTATTTTATGGTACTAATCATGTTGGATTCATGTGCAAAGGATATATATGTCACATGGGGTGATTCTTTCTATAGGTGTTGATGATCAAGTGATATCATGTTGTATTTTTTGATCATTTTCAGGTTGTCTTTGAATGATATATTAGTGCATTATTAATCTTCTATTATTGCACTACTATATTGTTTTAATTCATACTTGATATTTATATAAGGTACCAATTTTATAAGGAGGTTTTTATCTTGGATTACATCGACATTGTGACATTGCATTGAATGTACTTGGAGTTTTCAGTTTGATCAATCAAGGGGATTCAAATATTTACATTCAAATGCTATGATATTGTTTAATTGAGTTTATTCTCACATTTCATTATGGCATTATTAACAATCACTTTGTAAAGTGATAAAGTATTGGGCAACAATGTTATTGGCTTGATTAAATTGGCATATTGTCTTGATAATGTGATTATTGACAAGGCTATGGTAATCAACATTTGATATGATTGTGAGAATCTTGGTTGATTGATTAACGTGGCAATTTTTTTATTGTCGAAGGGAATGACTTTATTGAAAAGTCACAGGACAATAATAAGGTGATCGATACTATTGTTTGGCCCACAACTATCATTTGGTTTTGATAATTTGCATTATTGTTGTCAGTATTTTTGGCAATGGATATTCACTCTATTATTGACAAAATATTCTAAGCATAGTAAGAGGTTGTAAAGCGGTGGATTTCAAAAGTTTATCATCTATTATTGAATCTGGAAATTTCTTGATGATTACGATGTTTGGTATAAGCATTTTTTCATTATGCTTGAGTAGGGTTTGGAACCCTAGCCGCTATGAATATGTTTTCTTGTCTGTAGATCTTGAGTTCTTTTTCCAGTCAACACTCTAAGAGGATATACGGTTTTTTATTTTGAATAATCTTGATGGAAGTAAGAATGATCTGATATACTGACACTTTGATTAAATTTTTGAATGTTGATTGTGGAAGTTGGTTTACCTTCCAACTGGACAGTTTTGATGGTATTCAATAGTGTTATATGATATTTGTTTCATTTTCGCCCACCGTGAACATGTAAAAGAAAAAACCTTTACATTCTTTCAGTTTTGCCTTGAGATTTTCGTGCTAAAATAGTTGATTAATGATATCTATATTATTTGTTTTTGAAAGAAAACAAAGAATGAAACTGTTTTATAGTCTATTATTTGATAATTATGGGTTATGTGGTTAATGAGGGTTTTCAGTCATTGGGTATTTTGTAAACCCTCATGTGGTTTCCGACATTTTGATTATAAATTTGTTACTTGAGATTATATTGCTTGTTCAAATTGGATAAGTTAGTTGAAAGCTCAGATAACCCTAACCCGAGATGGCTTACAGTTGTTGAAACTGCTCATTCGCAGTGGTTTTTAAAAAGATGATTGAAGGCTTTTATTTTGTGTGAGAGAAGAAGAGAAAATGCTTTTGTGAACCATCAAAATTTATCTTTGCAGTAACAAGAAATTGGGTTTACATTGAAAATCATTGAATATCATATAATTTGAAAGGGAAGATGTTGATGCACAACATTCTTCAGTGTGCTTATTGAAATATGTATACATAGTCTTCTATTGAAATTCTAGAGTTGCAAAATCTACACTTCTAGGGTTATGATAGGATGCTATAATTGTAATGCATTAATTGAAGTTGGTGCTTCAGTCTTTTCGATGTTGATTTGGTGCTCCACCATTGTTATAGAGTTGGTGCTCTTTGAATGAATAAAAGGAACATTTTACGAGTGGTTTTTTATACCCCATGAGGGTTTTTCCACTCAGGAAAATAATGTGTCATGTGTTGAAATTTGTACAAGTGTGATTTAGTTCATGTGATTAACTATTTAAGTTTTCATTTTGTCATATGTCAAAATAATTTCATGCAATGCTCTGATACATGTTCAATGTTTCATTTTGAAAGGGTTCAAAGTATAAATTTCAATCTGTCATGAATGTATGTTGTTCAATCTATTATAAAAGAATGATCAATCTGTCATAAAGTGTATAGAATCTTGTGAATCTAAAACATTATACAAAAAATTGTTCAATCACCTTTATATAAACAATTTATATTATGCTTTGAAAATGGTTTGTTAAGTCACTCAAAACAATCATTCTATTTAAAAGTTCAATGCTGTTAAAATTTCTCTTTGCAATCAAAATTTTCTCTTAGTTGCTTTCAAAGTCATCATTTAAATCTGCATTTTAAGTTACAAAAGTCAAATTTGTATATTACTCTGATTCACCCCCCCCTCCTCTCAGAGTAATTCTACTTCCAACAGGGACTACCGTGACATGAAAGGAATAGATCCCAACCTATTCATGCACAAAATTTACATGAATGAAGGCTACAAACCAGTCAGGTAGCCTTAGAGAAGAATGAACCCAGTTGTATGTGACATAGTTAAGGAAAAATTACAAAATCTATTAGATATAGGGTTCATTTATCTAATATTTGATAGCCAATGGGTGTCCCCATTAGTGATTGTGCCCAAAAAGGGAGGAAAATGGAGGGTATGTGTTGATTAAAAATAATTGAATACAGCAACCAAAGGATACCACTTTCCCATTTATTTTATTGATCAAGTGTTGGATTCATTAGCAATGAAACAATATTTTTTGTATTTTTAGATGGGTTCAATAGGTATAATCAAATCAAAATAGCTCCAGAATACCATTATACGATAAATTTTACCTATCCATGGGGTACGTATGCATATTTTGTCTTGCCATTAGGGTTATATAATGTTCCTACCACATTTCAAAGGGTGGTCTTAAGTATATTTTCAGTTTTTTCTCATGATTCCATGGAAATTTACATGGATGACTTTACAATATATGGGAATACTTATGAAGAAGCTTTGGCTAATTTATAAAAAGTGTTGCAAAGATGTCAAGATCACAACCTTTCCTTGAGTCATGAAAAATGGTTCATGACAATAACCGATGGAGTGTCTTGGGACACTTTGTGTCTAGAAAAGGAACACAAATAGACCCAAAGAAGATTGAAGTGATCTCCAGCCTGCCTGTTCCTCATAAGCAAAAATATGTTAGAAGATTTCTTGGTCATGTTGGCTAATATAGGAGGTTTATTTAATATTTCAATAAAATTGCAGCACCACTATCTATTCTCTTATCTAAAGATGTAGAATTTGATTGGACACCTACTTGTCAAATGCATTTGAAGCCCTTAAAGTAGCACTTACTAAGACTCCAATCTTGAGAGGACCAAACTGGATAATATATTTTCATATACACACTGATGCATCTAATTTTTCAATAGGATTTGTCTTAGGATAGAAAGAAGGGAACTTAGAATATGCCATCTATTATATCAACAAGAATCTTCAAGGTGGAGAGCTCAACTACATAGTCACTAAAAATGAAATGTTGGTAGTGGTGTATGCTATCAATGATTTCAGGTACTACATCACAAGATACTCTATATTCATTCGCATAGAACACACACAAATCATATATCTAATGAATAAACTAGTTGTAGGAGATAGACTTGTAAGATGGTTATTGCTATTCCAAGAGTTTGGTATTACAATCGTGGACAAACCAGGAAAGGCTAATATAGTATCAAAATTTCTCTCAAGATTTGCAATAAAATCAATAAAGGATATTGTGGATGATTCATTTCTTGATGAACACTTATTTAACCTCTTTGTGCATACACCTTGGTATGCAGACATAACCAATTATCTAGTTGTAGGGAAAATACCACCACATCTCTCATCAAGGGAAAAGAGACATTTAGTTGAGAGTATTTTTCCTTATTCATGGGTAGATGGATATCTATTCTATACAAGGATGAATAATATAATGAGAAGGTGCATCAGAGAGGATGAAGTCTATGAAATTTTTAAGGCATACCAAGATGAACCTTATGGAGGACATTTTGCAACTTTTAAAATCTTGAACATTGGTTATTACTAGCCTACACTTCACAAGGATGTAGTCAAGTACACAAGAATGTGTGGAAAATGTCAAAGGATGGGATGGCCTACTAAGATTGATGAAATGCTACTTTAGCCACAACTAGTCATTGCACCCTTTGACAAGTGGGGATTGGATTTTATTGGTCCTATAGCCCCAACATAAACTAACAACAAATATATCTTGGTTTGTACAAATTACCTTATAAAATGGGTGGAGATCAAAGCCTTACAATTTTTCAAACATGGAAATGTTGCTAAGTTTCTCTATGAAGATATCTTTACAAGATATGGTGTTCCCAGGGAAATAGTAATAGTTCAATGGCCTTAATTTATATCAAATATGATCAATAAATAGTACAAGAATATGAGATCAAAGACAAGAAATCTACACGTTACTACCCTTAAGATAATGGAAAAGTGGATTTTACCGATAGGTACATAGAGAATATTCTTATAAAAACGGTATAATTCCACATGAAGGATTGGGTAGCAAGGCTACCTAAAGAAGTTTGGACTTACAAGAAAACCTAGAAAACTACCAAAGGCTTCACACCATATGAATTTATGTATGGGAATAAGATTGTATTTCCAATTGAGTTTGAGTACAAGACTCTCAGAATAGTAGTGCAATTGGGAGTGGATATATTTGTAGTACAAAAAGAGAGGTTGCACAATCTCAATTATTTAGATGAGATACACATGGAAACAATTCATCATATTGAGATCATATAGAAAAAAGCATGTAGTGGCATGAACAATTCATCAAGACAAAACAATTCAATGTAGGTGACCAGGCCTTACTTTATGACTCCAAGTATAAATATCAAAAGGGGAAGCTGCAGACACAATGGCTAGGTCCATATGAAATAAACTATGTTTTTTCCCAAATGGAGCAGTTCAACTAACAACTATTGATGTAGTTATATTGTCACTCTTATTCAATGACCATATATTGAATCTTTATAAGAAGCCACTACAAAAGGATGTTTTATTATGCACTTTACAACATCAGTTTGAAAAATAATTACATGATCCATCTAGAGATACAAGCACTACATCAAATGAAACCTCAACAGATGAGACACATAGCTCACCTACCAATATTTCCCACCTATATAATTATACAACACTTAATCAAATGCACACACATGCACATGTGATAATTGACAACCTTTATTTTTTTGAACCTACAACAAAAACTGAAGGGACTTGTAGTAACATGTCCCGAGGAACATAATTTACAAGGGATTTGATTCTTTATTCGCTTGTAGAACTTTCCACATTGCATTTTAACCATAGCTATAGCCACCGCCACTTACCATCATATCATGCAACATATTCATTTCATCACACATACAAGCCACAATAACTTCCACTCTTTCACACACATTATTTTTGTAGCCTTTCATTCACCACTCCCAATTATTTTCCACATGCTATGCCTCATGATAAGTTACATTTTCATTCATGACCACCCACAATTATTCACCATTCATTCATATTATTTAAAAAAAAATTCACCATGTTGCATCATGTAGTTCAGTCATCTTTGCATGTGCCAACTTTCAACTCACAACATGATAATAGGTACTCTTCGCATTAACCAACTATAATTAACATTTAAGACTGTTAATTTCATGTACACTTATATTCATCCACACATTTGCAATTTCATGTTTCATAATTTGAATGCTTTACATTTATTAATTTTGACCCTTCTATACCTTCTATTTGAGGAAAAATATCATAATTAAGTTGGGGGGAACATAAAAGTTATATATTTTTATCATTACCTCCTATTTCACACAAACTTTTACAACCAACCGTTATGATTTGCAACTTCCTTCGCTATCTTTTGTTTGTCACAAAGAACTGGTAATATCAAGAGAAAAAGATATCTGAGGATAAAATACTGTAAGAAAAGTGATTTAATTGTAGCAATGGGAGGAGATATTGTAAGGAGAGAACGTACAATGTATAGTTTTCTATTGGAATATGGGAATTTTTTTCTAATTTTCCAATGGGTAGGTTGGTTGGACTACTTTCTCAAGCTTACAGAGTATAATGAGTTGATGACTCAGTGATTTGCAAATACCTTGCAAAATAAAGAAGCCATTGTAAGGGGATTGATGGTTGATGCTTCGAAAGCAAACATACTAGAAGTGTCAGGGTTTCCATGAATGTGAGAAGAATTTCCAATAAGGGTGGACACAATTATTGTTAGGAATGAAGTTTCATTTCCTAGAGAAAATGTGGATTCTTCATCCCAAGGTACAAAACACCTCTCTTTACCCTGGCTTTGGGCTTCAATTGCCTCATGTATTGTTAAATAATTGACCTAAGATGGTAGAAAATCACTTTTATATACTATACATTTTAAAAGAAGCCTTATAATCCAGTTCCCCAACATATCTTGGGAGGATTTTCTAGCCTGCCACACTGTTAACAATATTCTTCCAAGGAAAAATTTAGAAGAGGTGGGTAGAGAACAATAAATAGGAGAATCCTCTATGATTTCAATAGAGGGAATCATACCCTTTGGTTCCCCTATTGCTTTAAATGCTTGCAACATAGAGGAACATGCAAAACAAGAAGAGCAAAAAACTCAACCTGTAGCTTCCAAGGAGCAACCCGTAGTAGAAGGGGCTACAAAAACCCTTTCATCTTTTGAGAGCCCTTCTAAGCCAAAGTAAAGGAAAGGTGTGGTCTCTACTTCAAAACCTAAGAACAAACAAAGAAGGGTGACAACCAAAAAGGTGATCACAACGCTTGAGAAGAAAATGGCTTGTAAAAGGGAAGCTAAAAAGAAAAAGGAAAATGTTGTTGTGGTAGAAACTGGCATAGGTTTTCATGGATAAGAAGAAAAGAAAACCTCCACAAAGCCCTATTTTTGAAGAAGAGTTTTCACCATTAGAGGAGTTGGAAGAAGATTTTTTTTGGAACAAGAAAAATAGTTTCTTTTGGAAGGAAGGAATGCAAGCAAGGAATTGCAAGAGGCCTTTCATAGGATTAAAGATTTAGAAAAGAAACTCAAGATATATCAACAAAGGGAGAGCAATAGGGATGCCAAAATTAGATAACTAGAATAAAAATTGTAGAAATTTGAGCAAGGGTTAGGGTTGGAGGCATTGGTAGAACTGTCTATAGTTGTGTTGTCATAGGGATTTACACCCGATGCCAAGCTAAAAACTTACAAATCTTGTGCAACATGGGACTAATCTCAGGCTATGGGTATCCTATGGTGAGAGTAGACCTCTAGATTATGGGTTGGCTCCCCTTTAGATAACTTGAAAATACTTATACTTGACAGGGAAAAGGATAAGAAGGACGTGCTTATAATTTTAAAACCTATCACTAGTAGGTGATACACCAAAGATAAAACTTGATAATGTTGTTGAAACTCACAAATCCACTCTACTAATGAAGTTGTACTATCTCACAACTCTTCTACACATGCTTGCAAAAATGATTCTTATGAGAGGTGTTAACTTTCTGATGTTCATTAAAGGAAAAAATATGATGTTTTCACAATTTTGATACAAAAGAATGATAAACACAATCACAAACCTACACTATAACATGCCACTCTTTGCATTCAATATTGAAGGAATTTTGATAAAATAAAGGAAATCAAAATATATTTATCATATAATTCTCAATCAATACTAACACCAAAGAATATTTGAGGATGAAACATGCTTCTTTTATTGAAAACTAGGATTTTCTTTCATTACAAGGCATAATGCTTTACAAAATGATTGTGAATCTCATTAGAAATGAGATACAAAGTATGAATATGCCACTACAAGAAATGACCAAAACTCAGAACTCAAAAATTGAATGAGAGAAGAAGAAGACTTATACAAAAGGCTCCAAGAATTAAAATTTTGAATTTTGGCTCCAACTGGCTTGATGAGCTGTCTAACACCTCACCTTCATATTAGGCACTTGACTGAAACAAAACTCCTCCAAAATGGGCACAAGGAATTTTGAATTTGAAAAACAATCCAAAGGGTCGTGCATAACTGAAAATCCCCCCAAAATAGTGTTGAAACTACAAGAAACATAGAGTTAAGTGCATCAAAATCCTCCTTGACTCATACTCCATCCACTTGGACTCTTAAACTGAAGATGAATTGCTAATTAAATGACCAAATCTATATTTTTCCTCCATAATGCTTGTCAATCTCCTTTAAATCTCCAGTTACATCCATTTAACTCAGAAATTAAAGGCCCGCACAATTATTTTTGCATCCTAAATATTATTAAAGTGATTTATCTTGATGCATAACTTTAATAGTATTTTACATTATGAATTGGATGTAAAAAGAAAAGAAAAAAGAAAAAAATCCCTAATACCTACGTGGGTATTAGTTGAAGGAAAATACTTTTTAAAATAAAGGAAAAAAGCCTAAGTTTTGGAAATTGGTTCCTAGGGTAAAAACAAACCCTAAACAACCACACAATCATTCTTTTATTCTTTTCCTTCTTCTCTACCTCTGAGCGCTGCCATGGGGACTTAGGGCTTCGTGAGCTTGAACCTAGAGAATCTTCTTGTTGTTTCTGAGGGATCTCCATGGAAATAGCCACGACCATTCTATATTTCTGATGCATTTTTTCCATTTTGTCACCCCTCTTATATGTGAGGCCACCAAGAATGCTTCTATCTTGATATTTTAGAGGATTGAATGTGGGTCATGAATATTATTCTCCACAAAAAATAGAGGTAGTTTCCCCATTCAAGTTTTCATTCTACTTTATTTCTTTGTTTGACAAGATGCTCGAATATCCTTAATTCAAGTTGTAGAGTAAAATCTTAGTTGTAGGGTAAACTCTCAGCTGCATCTTCTCTTATGGAAAGATGAAATCTCCATTTGTTTTCTACAGAAAACCACTTGAAAACTTTTCTATCTCTTACTTTCTTTTACATTTTTGGCCTATGTAAGGTTTTAGAGCTTGATCATTCACGATTTTCAATTTATTGCATTCTTAGATTTGACTATCATGAATGGTCAATGAGCTTAAAGCTCTTGTAGTTGCTTAATGATTTAGTTTTTCAGTGAATTTTTCCTTTGAGCAATTATGAATGTATTTCCTTTTTCAAACCCCTCTTGAAGTTAAGGGGCAACATTTTGGGCTCAACCCTTGTGGGAGCCATATTTTATCCCACATAGTGTAAACAGATGAAACAAAATAGTAACAAAGATTTCACCTATACCTGCACAAGAAGCAAACATGTTAGAAAAAACATAGCATATAATAGATGTCTTTGATAACTTTCTTGTTTTCTTGGACAACAGTGGTATGCTCTCTTTTTAAATGCACATGAGGATCAAATTATATGTTTATGGATAACTGCACATGTATTGATTGGTGATCCTTTATCTCTATAACAACACTTTTCTTTGGAGCAGCAGGGCAAGCAACAACTGGAGCTTAGATAAGAAAGAGGGGTAGCAACAAATGCAATGCCTAAAGCCAAGAACTGGGATTTGTCATTTAGGCAATGATGGGTCCCCTTTCTCGACATACACATTTTAGATTATTATTTTTAAATGTATTGTTTTTTCCATCATATGCATTTTAATAGTTATTTCCACGACTTGTGTGGAACACCATAAATTCATATCATCAATAAAGGCTACTTTTTGAAGAAAAATGATTCTTTCCATTCTTTGTTATGTGCACATGTATAATGATGATGTAGTCTTAGATTTTTTCCTTTATGCATATGAATATGAAAAAGAAAGGAATGGATGTAAATTTTGTTTTCACTTACATAATCAACTCTACCTATTTGAGCTAGGAGCAAAAATAGGTAACATTTTGGCGACATTTGCTATATGTTTGCCTGCTAACATCATGACTAGTTGCCTAGGCTTATCCATTGAGCAAAGATTCAAATAAACCTTAAAAAAATTTAGTAATAATTTCTTTCACATTTCTATAACTCATTATAACACTACTATAACTCATTATAACACTGCTATAACTCATTGTAACATTGCTATAACTCATTATAGTTTTTTTGAACATATATTTGTTGTTTGCAACATTGAACGTTCAATTTTGTGTTATGAATGATGAATATATATTTGATTGAACTATAATGAGTGACAAAAAAGCACTTTCCTTACCCCCCACCAAAACTCAAAGCAAACTAACCAATTGTGCAAAACAACACTTAGGGAAATAAAAATGCATTTAAAATATGTGCAATAACACTTATTTGACACCTACAACCTACTCCAATATGTACATATTCAGATCATACCTCAGAAGTAATTCTTGAGGTGAATTCCATTAATTGGGATTGGCTCCACGTCACCATCCAACTTAGACAACTGGAAGGCATTGTGTTGTTTACACTCAGGAATAATGTAAGGCCCACTCCAAAATGCATCAAACTTGGAATATTTTCCAGGTTTTATTTTAAGTACATCCCACTTCAACACTACATCACCTTCTTGGAATACTCTTGGAGATTCTTTCTTATCAAATGACCTCTTCATTTGAGTCTAGTGTTGTTCTATCTTCTTCATTTCTTCGCTTCTATTCTCCTCTAGCTCAACCAGCTGAGCCAATCTTGTTGTCATAGGTTCCTCCTCAATCATATCAAGTTGATTGAATAGATCAAGGGCTGGAAGCTCAAGGGATATAGGAAGCCTTGGATCTTTTCCATACACAAGAATGTATGGTGATATTCTTGTTGACCTCTTTGGAGTAATTTTATTAGCCCATAAGGTTGATTTCAACTTGGTATGACAAACTCTCTGATTTTCTTCCATAGTTATTTTAATGATCCTCAAGAGGTTCTTATTTGTGGACTCAACTTGTCCATTTCCTTGAGGGTAGTAGTTAGAAGAATTATTCAAATAAACATCATTCCTAACTTCCCAATCAGTTATCCTAGTTCCTATGAAAGAAAGTGCATTATCTAAAACTATTGATTCAAGAACTCCAAACCTTGTTATCAACTCCTCATAAAAGTTTAGAACAAATTTCTCATTAGCCTCCTTAAGTGCCACAACCTTAGTCCATTTTGTAAATTAATCAGTGGCTATGAGAACCCACTTGTGGCCAACACTTGAAGGTGGATTTATGACTCTAATGAAGTCCAAACCTCATTTCATGAAGGGTTGTTCTACTCGAATTGGTTCCAATGAAGGGGGTTGCCAACATCTCTTTTCTTGTAAATATTTCACACTCCTTTCACTTCCTCACCCATGAGTGTGCATCTTTAAACAAACTTGGCCAATAGTATCCCCCTTTCATTATTTTAAGAGTTGTGGCTCTTGGTGAGAAATATCCTCCACCTGATCCTTCATGAAACTCATGTAAAACTCTATCAACTCGATCAACCTCTATGCATCTTAACAAAACACAATCGACATATTTTATAAAAAGAAAACCATTTAACAATACATAAGGTATATATTATAGCCTATAGTACCTTCTTTTTGCTTTATCCAAACCACGAGGACACTCACCAGTTAACAAGAAATGAGTAATTTCTTGTACCCAACTTGTAGAAGAAATAGGTACGACTATTTTTTCTTGATCTTGAAGAGTTAGGACAACACCCTCTTCTTTTTCTATACTTCTATTACTGTTACCAAAAATTTGTTCACATAAACCCTTGCCTCTAATAAGCTTGGTAAATTTTATCTCAATGTCATACTCCATCACTTTTGTCATCCAACCAACTCTTTTACTATTCAAGTCCTTACTCAACAAAAATTCTTTAACTAAAGGGTGAGCAACCAACAACTTAATCTTGTTGTTAGAAAGCATGTGTCTAAAATTTTCCAAACTTCTAATAACAACAAGTACATTATTTTCAACAAAGGAATACTTAAGCTCATAATCTTTGAGACCTTGACTAAAAAAGGCTAAAGGCTGCTCTAAATCATGATCATTCTTTTGAACTAACATAGTTGCTATACTATCAATGTTCCCATATGCATACAATATAAAATCTTTGAAAAATCTGAGTCTAACAAAGTAGGAGTAGATGCAATTGCTTCCTTAATAAGCTCAAAACTCCTTTTTTCCATATTTGGTCCAACTGAAAGAAACATTTTTCCTTAACATTGAAGTAAGAGGCGTTAGTAACTCAACAACATTCGGTATAAACCTGTAGATACCTAAAAATGTCCTATCTTGTGAACTAGCATTTTTGGCACTCATATTCATCTATTAATTAAGTGATTTAACATTGTTTAAATAATTCATCATCAAACAACATCGAAAAACATCAAACAACATCAAAAAATATTGAACAACATCGAACAACATCAAACAACATCGAACAACATCGAACAACATCGAATAGCATTGAACAACATCGAACAACATCAAATAGCATCAAACAATATCGAACAACATCAAACAACATCGAACATCATCCCACACCATCCCATAATTTCTTGTAACGCCTCAGAATGACTCAAAATCATCTCATAATGACTCAGAATGACTCAAAATCATCCCGCTATGCCTCAAAATGACTTGGAATCATCTTATAACACCTTGAAATGATTCACAATCATCCTGTAACACCTCGAAATGACTCAGAATCATCTCGCAACACCTCAAAATGACTCAAAATCATCCCACAATGCCTCAAAATCATCTTGTAACACCTCAAAATGACTCAAAATCATCCCATAACACCTTCAAATGACTTAGAATCATCCCGTAACACCTCATAATGACTCAAAATCATCTCGTAACATCTCATAATAACTCGAAATCATCCCATAATGTCTCAGAACATCTCAGAATTATATCGCAATGTTGCCACATCGCACATCACACCACATTGCACCACATTAAAACGACATCAAAAACCCTAATTCCTCTATAAATTGAATAATACAACATTATTTAATTAATTCACTTTTTCATCATTTCAAACAAATTAAATAAATTTCATTTATTTAATAAACTCCTGAAAAGCCTAATTCCTCTATTTAAAAAAAATTATTGGATTAATTCACATTTCATCATTTCAACCAATATTCTATTAACTGATCAATCACATTCCTGACTAGCCAATCTATTTCTCAATCACCCAAATTGTGCAATCATCTTTGCACAATTTTCTCATGTCTAATTCCTCTCAATACACTCCGACCATTGATCTGGATATTCTTCAACACGATCCTAATCGTTCATTTCAAATCTCATTTTCTAAATAAAAAAACTCTCTCCTCAAAAAAAAGGATTAAAGAATCAACATACATTGAGCAAAAAATTGCTATCAAGATCACCCTAGAGAGAGCTTCACCATTATCTTCGATCAACCAAACATAACAAGCATTCATCCACACTTTGCACATGAAATTTGGAGGCTTTGTTGTGAAAATAACAATCCAACATCAAGCGAATACACTCTGCTATGGGATGGTAAAAGATATCTTTTTTTCTCATTTGGTAATCAGTAGGTTCATCATCATGCTTGCAATAGAATAGTTCAAATTTTGTATGTGTAGGAGGTTTTAGATTTTAGATTTAAGCATTTTGGTTGTAGATTAGATTTCTTTGTCAGATTGCTTTCATGTCCTTGGATCTGAATCTAACATCCTTCTTCCCCCTTGCACATTCTGGCACACCCGGTGGGACACTTGTCCCCTCCTCTAACATTCGTTTTAGTCAATTTTGAAGTTGCAGGTCCCATAAACACTTCTAACAGAGTTTTCACCCGCTTGTCCAAAAGACTCGAGCATTTGTTTGGAAAGTCTAAGCACTTTTCTGTCAAGAAAATTGTGCATTTGTTAGAAGAATAGCACATTTGTTAACATAATTATGCATTTGACATGGGAATGGCGCATTTTCCTGAAACTGGCGTATTTGTATTTTCATAAGTTAGCATTTGTTTCTAAAACTGCGCAGTTGTTTAAAACCTGTGTATTTGTATTTTCTATTTTGAGTAGTTGTTCTAATGGACAAATGCACAAATCTTGCACTCTTGTAAAAGGTTTCTTTACTAACTACTATTTTTTTTTGGATGTGTAAGTAGGAATTGACAAATCTGATGCAGGATTCCAATGACTTTAACATGTTTGTTGTAGGGAAGACGATTGGCCCCAATTTTTAAGTTACATTTAATTAACTTAGGAACTTTCTTTTTGAGTAACAAAAAACTCACATTTTGATTTTGGTTTTGTTAAAATAAATAAATTTTAAGCTTTTTTAACTTAGGAACTTTCATTTGGTGCTCTAAAAATGAACAACAACAAACTCACACTTAATTTTGGTATTGTTAAAACGAACAAATTTTAAGCTTTTTTTAAGTTAGGAATTTTTGTTCGGTGATCGTAAAAAGAACAAAAGCACTTCAATTTTGGGCTCTAAAAATGAACACATTTAATGTTTTCATAAGTAGGAACCTTTAATTTTGGTACATAAAAAGAGTGAAGAACATTTTTTATTTTGTTGATGCATGCACATTCCATGCTTGTTAAGTTAGTCCAAGTGTTGTCTTATCACTTTCCATACTTCAAAACACAGAGAAAAAGTTAAAAAAGAGTTCACAAGATCATTGTTTGAACCAAAAAAATTGGAAAGCCAAAAGGTCAGATAGTCCCACATCCATTATTTCCATCCTACCTATTTGAAATTAAAATCAAACAAACCATTAAGTTCATTCCTCCAGTCAGACATCCATGATATTAACAGTTACTTGGGACTCGCAAATAGTATAAGTATAATTTCCCACAACATATCATCTGGATAAGGAAGAGGAATATAAACCTTAGTTCTTCAACATTTTGATTCCTAAAAAGCTAGTGTCATCCAAAACAACACTCAAACCCTAGGGGCTTGAGCATCACAACAACCATCCCATAACACCATCAAAATTTATGACCATTTGGGGACCAACTGCCTGTAATGCCCCACCAAGTAACCTTAAAGGAAGTTACAATTAACATCATAAGCGAACCATTTTTTTTTTTTATAAAGTGCATTTAACATACACATTCACTTACTAGTTCACAACAACCTCTAAGGCTACAAGGTTAGGATTACTTAAACCCACACATACATATTACATATCACCATAGCCTTATGAACTTTATGAAATAACCATCATACATTATAAGAATACCACATAACATAATAAGATAATCAACCAAGATACAATTTTATAAACATTATCTTAATCCAATAGTTACATCACTCATTCCCAGAATGAGACACTAGTACGAATGTATTACAATTACATAGCTCCACCTCTTACAAAAGAGGGATAAAGTATCATATACAAACTAAAATATTACAATGCAAGAAATAACAACAAGAACCGCGAACTGTCCATCTAGATGTCTCGCCACCAAGTACTGAAGATAGATGGGGACCCAATGGTTTTGGTGCATGTTCCACCCAACCAATGTGGTACCCGAAGGCCCACCCCCCATGCTAGGAGATAGTAACAAAGTAACATGGAAAAAGATTCTATTACCTCTAACCAAAGGCAGACTCAAACTGACTCATACTGTTATAACCAACCAAATGAATTAACAAGTACAACTCATTCACCATACAAGTACGAATCAAGTACAATACAAGTACAAATCAAATACAATACAAGTACAATACAAGTACAACTCCAACATCACTGACATAGGTCACATTGCTTCCAAACATAATGATAATCAAGTATGTTCATAGAACCATACACATAAAACAATTAACAACAGTTGTCCTAGATAGAGTGTCATCGCAAGGTTTGTCATGAGATCTCCTCTGGGCATTCTTCATAGGCTCTGACACAAGTAATCCTGGTGGCCTCAACCGAATCCCGGCACTCATACTCACTCATGCGGAATCAACTACCTCTCACAAGAACTAGATAGTTGATCTTGCCATTCCAGGCCTTCTCACTCATCCCAAGTCTAAACAAGCCCTTGTGTCTATGAATGAGGATTAAATTATCTTGATTAGTGAGAAGTTAGTCCTAATCTTCTAAGTAAATTATTTTAATTATCACTTGTTTAAATCACTCCTGAAGGTTATCTAGTTTACCTCTTTGGGCTCTGGCGCCTAACAGAAGCCACTCTTCTATTTGACAACACACACCTAAACAATCCACCAAGGGAACCACAAGTGCATACCAACTAGGCATCATAATCCACTTCAACACAAGAAGGATACAAATAATAGAAACTCACTTCAAACATCTTGGAGGCAACAATCACATAGTCCACTCCTTTCACAGGAGGTACAAAAGATCTCACTCCAAACATCTTGGAGGCAACAACACATAGTCCACTCCTTTCACAGGAGGAAACAAGATGAAACCACATCACAAGGTCACTCCATACAAGGAGACACAGATCCCATAATCTGCTCCTAAACCAAGGAGGTGCAAACATCCCCGTTCGTGAAAACCGGGTAAAACTGAAGACGCCATGCACTACCCAAGGGAAAACAACAGGATGGCATAAAGATTCAACAACCCTTATCCTCTAAGTTCTTCTGGAAGACTTATAATTTAGGACTAACACTAAATCCCAAAACCAACAATGCAACTTGATGACATAGCAACAAAAGCATTCAAGTCATCAATCAAATCTAATATTTGGATTTCCTAAATCCATACTCATTCAATAGGTAGTGTTGAAAAAGTCAAAGACATGATAACTAGATCATCTAAAATAATCATAACCCCTATTTCCCTTTTCATTATTGGAAATCTAAAACAATTAAATTTACTTCCCTTTACTGAATACAGATAATTAAATCCTTTAAGATAATCATGAGGAAGATACTACTTTTGGATATACTAAATCTATATCTCTTTCATAATCCAATCACAATGATTCAATTAATCTAAATAGAAATTAATAAATAACATAATTGATTGCCTCATCAATAAAACAACTTCTTAATTTATTTTTAAATCGACACAAATCCATGCAAGTAAACTCTTTCCATTTCCTAACCAAATCTTGCGTCTCATTCAATTTTCTATTTAAAACATTCAGTCACTTTAATATAATAACATATTGTTTCTCTATCCATTTTTCATACATACTAATCATTTCTTTTAGAACACTAATAATACCCAATTTGCAAACAACAGAATAAAATAAGATAAAATATTATTTATTCTTTCAAATGGATATATACCTTCAATATATATACTAAATATAAATTAATATATTTAAATATATTTAATCATTAACATATTTTCTATTCTTTACAAAATATCAAATTGTTTAATTCAAAATAAAATATCCCTTATCATCAATTTTTCAAAATATAAATATATTTTTTCAATTAAATCAAATTAATAATTGGACCTTTTACACATAAATTTAAATTCCACAATTAAATTTTAAATTATGGATTCTTTATATCAAATATTTAACTCCTCCAATAAAACTTTAACATGCCATTTTAAAATAAACAATAATTTCCCATACGTTTATAATTTTAATTCCACTAATCTAATATACAAATTTTATTTAAAGTAATATAAATAAATATAATACTTTAATATTATAATAACAATACATAAAATATTAATATTTATAAATATCAATTTATTATTATTTTATTTTCAGAACAGCCATGGAAAAATAACTTAACAGCAGTCTCATGTTTCAAGCATAACTCAAAAACTACGATCTGGGTATTTGCATTTTTTAACAGGGATAAGAAAATTTCAAAATACAAAACCCTTTAAATTTCCTAACAACCCAGTTTGTGTAGGTGGAGTTATAGGCGACGCAACCAAACCATTTTACCATGAAAAATATAACTATACTGCAGATTTTAAAATCCGTTTTTTAATAATAAACAGAAGGTTTCATTTTCTAAAAACATTCTAAATGCATTGTTCAATCTCTATGTTTGATTTCAATAATAACAAAATCGATTTCCCCAAATAATTTAAATTCAACTGAGGTTTTCACAATTTTCACTCAAGAATTTTCACAAGCAAAGGCTGTAAATTTATTTAATTCTTTTCTTCTAATATCAAATTTATTTTCTAAAACAGATTTAACAAACAAATCTTTGATCACTACTATTTTAAAGAAAAACAATCAAAACAATAAAACACAAAGAGGAAAACCTGGTACAAGAAGCTACAGGAAGAGATGAATTTCTGATGCAAGCCTTTCCAAAGATTTCCTGAATTTTCTTCAATCCTTCAATGAATCTAATCCAAAATCCAACAAATGCAAACAATCTTTCCTTCAATCAATTCTACAATCAAACTTTCTTCAAACCCTTGTGCAAATTTTCCAAAATTTCTTCCCTGCTGTAAAAATGTATTTTTCTAAAAACTTTCTCCCCTAAAATTAAAACATGTATTCTTTATAAATCAAAAATACCTAATACAACCCTAATTCACATTACATGCAAATTAGATATTTCAATTTCAATTTCAATTTCACTTTTCGAAAACCCACTTTCAATTTAAAATGCAATTTCAAATAATAAATTAATTTCCATAGTTGCAACTAATTTCCCAAATAAACATTTAATTACAATTTCCAATTTAATTCCCACACGTTGAAATTAAATTCCAAATTTAATTTTAATTCTTTTATTTCCTTTCATTCTCTTGCATCACGTTTAATTAATTAATTTAATTATTTAATAACTAAATTCAACCCCTTGGATCAAATTTAATTAATTAAAAAAACTAAATATAATTAATTAATTTAAATATAAACTTTTATCCACATTGCATTATTTAAATTAAATAACCATCAACATGATTTAAATGCAATTATTCTAAATATCTATTTCCAAATAAAAAATTCTTCAGAATTAAATAACATCAAAGCAAGACAAACAATGACTCGACACACACAACTGACGACACACTAAGGCTAGGGTGTAAACTTGACACATGTTACCTAGCTACTATCTCCCGTTCAACTTAACCGTTGGATTGACACGCTCAAACCTATGAAACTAGGTGGAGTCGATGTCATGTACCTGTAATCCTGCAACCAAGTAAACAACATCATACAATATATCCAGCATATAATACACACTGCGAAGAAGAAATTACGGATTCATAGGGCACTCGCAAGCGAGTGATGCGAAACTGTCCTCTTCACCAATACACTCATTGAAACTGACACTTCCATCATAATTCCAATAATCTCATAATAATATCTCATGTTAACTCTACAACATCATTAATCCATAATGCATGTGAAACAATAATCAGATAACTACATCCCACAATAATAGTTGTCGCTCAATAGTAGCGATCAAAACATTATAACAAAATGTATCCAGTATCAAAGTAATTGCAACCAAACATAGCATAAAGAAAACCAAACAAGAAACAAAACGGAGGGGTATTACACTGCCCTAGTTCAACATCCAGATCTTGTAGCACTGATCCTTCAATCTAGTCTCACTTATATCGAAGGTGAACAAATAGAAATCATAAGAAGCTTAAGAATCTTCATTTTTTAGAAGAATAAAACATCTCGCTAGTCTCTAACCACATCAATTGTCCTAGATGAAGAGGAAGAGAAAGTTGATATAGCAGCAGAGAGACCCATATTACCATCACCCGTGTGGAAATAATTATCCTCTTCATGATCTCACGTAAGGTCAAGATCCCCAAGATAGACCACAGGTCGTCATTTTAGACTCAAGCATCTAAGTTCGAAAGCTATCAAGAAACACCTTTGGGCACTTCATGAAACCAAAACTAGGTTGGTATATAACTTCTACAAATGAGCTTCCAGGAACAATCCAAACTTGTATTCCTTTTACTATTGTTAGAATCCGAGTTTGTTCCAATAGTTCCAATATCTTACATAACCTACAAGGAAACATTAGGTTATTCAACTAGTTATTCCCTTCATGATCTCATGCAAGGTCAATATCCCTAAGGTAAAATCTACAAGTCGTCATTCTAGACTTAGGCATATGAGTCCAAAGGCTCTCAAGAAACACCTCTTAGTGCTACATAAAAAAATAAAATTGGTAGAAAACTTTTATAGATACGCTTCCAAGGAAAATCTAGAGTTATATATGTTCTTCTTTGGTCAAAATCCTGGTCTTTTCCATGATACTGAACTTATCTAGAGGAAAGAACTGGATTTACACCACTTTTTAGGACAACATCAGGTCTAGAATTTGAGTCAACTAGAGAGTATACCACTTTCCCAAAGGGGACCCAAGTTTTTTATGACAACCACGAGATCACAACATAGGAAAAATATGGAAGCCAACAAGAATACCACTAGTATCCCACAAATGAACACCATGAATGATGAAAGTAGCCCATGGGGATATAGACCAAGTAACCTTAAAAATCCCTAGAAGAGACCAGTATACAAAGACACTTTCATTGAGGAAGAAATAAGCCACAAACAAAAGGAGGTTATGGAACAAGGTAACCAAGACCCAAACCAAGTGATTATAGAGGAGGTAAACGATGAAGAATATATAAATGAGGAAGAACTATTTGAACATTCTAACCCCAAGGTTCTCAAACTAATGGACAGGTTGTTAAGAAACGAACCGAACTCCTATTTCTTCATGTTAGCACAAAGTGGTGCCAAGGTACATGTGGATTTCAATGTAGAAGCTCTCAAAGGCCCCAATATTATTCCCTTAGGGAAAAAATTGGTTGTGAGACAAATAACCCAACCTCTAGAGAGGCCGAATATGCCACCCATGTTCTCACAAAATAGAGATCAACCCAAAGAGAACCCCTTGTTCAGAAAACCAACTCAGGTTGAACAATCAGTAGTAGAAAAAATGTACCAAGGGGGGCCATCTCAGTATATACCTCAAAACACATCCAATGTCGACCCTTATTAGAATAATCAGTATCTTCAACAGAGTGAAACACAAGGCCCCCCTCAGAATAATCAGTATCTTCAACAAGGTGGAACACATGGCCCCCCTCAGAATAACCAATATCTTCAACAAGGTGGAACACATGGCCCCCCTCAGAATAACCAATATCTTCAACAAGGTGGAACATAGGGTTCCCTTTTGAACCATCAATACTATCAACAAGATGTCCCACCAACGCATCATCAAGGTAACCTTCATTTTAGTCCTACCCAGCAGGGTGTGCCATAGATGTTGAAAATTGAGGTGTTTTCTTAGCTTAATTCTTTGGAAAAATTTAATATTTCTGATCTAAATGTGGTTTTCCTTTGTTACAAATTCTTTTTGGGTGATTATATGATTAATCCATTTTACTATTTGTAGAAAATAGACAAAAGTTGATAGAAGAAGTAGACAGGATATTAGAAAGATTACACAAGCATATATTGTGGAGAAAACCCTTTCGGGTAAAAAAATCCACCAAGAATTAATCTATTATTGAATCTTTGAAGTAGATTACAATAGCTCCAATTCTTGCTTGAGAATGCCTCTTTTGCCTTCACCAAAAATTCTTCACAACCTGCAATAAAACTGATAATGACTCTCTTCAACTTGCTTGAGATAAATAGGCTTTATTCAACTTTGTAAACTCCAAACGAGTTACAATTACAATGCTCAGACCCTATCCCTAAAAGGTACGCCTATCTCTTGAAAGTAGAGTTATACCATGAAGAAAAATGTCAAATTCTCAACTTCATCCATTTGGGCATCCCAAACTGAAGTGCTAACTCAAACTTCATTCTGTAAATATCTTAAGGATTCATCCTCAAAGTAGGCACTCAAAAGAGGGCCCACTTACGTAAGCCTTCAAAAATATCTCAACATGCAAAGGAGATCATTCCAAGAAGCCAACTTGGGCACCCAAGGTGGGTCCAAGTTATTTCTTGTTAACTGAAAAATTTCTCAACACCATTCATGCAAAATAATGTGCATGGATAATCCTCCATCTGTTAACTGAAAGTAGTCCTTGTTATTTGTCATGCAACTCAAGTTATTAGCCATGCATTCCAAGTTAATTGAATTCAACTAGCATTCAACTAAAACTAAGTGAAGATAACTAAATTATAATTGAATTTACACATCACCCCCTATTTATAGGACCTCAACATGCATAAATCAAAATCTCCATTTTGTAGGAACCTAGGATGCATTATTGAAGTGTACTCAATTCACCAACTAGTTAACTGAACCAAGGTGGATCCCACCTCCCATGTGTGCACCCATGTGATCCTATTTTGTAGGAGCTAACTCCAAGGCATCCCCACATGCTCCTAACACTTCAAATTAATTAAAAATATCAATTAACATGATTATTTCATCAAATATTATTCTCTTCCTAATCCTAGTGTTGTTGAACACATTCCAAGGACTTAAGAGGTACATGAAATAAATAATGTTTAGGATTGAAATTAAATGGCATTCTATTTCCAACAACAAAGCACCCTCAATCAGTCATCCCAACAACAAGGTGTCTCGCCAACACATCATCAGGGTAACCTTCATTTTAGTCCTACCCAACAGGGTGTATCAGAGAGTACCCTTCCCAATTCATCCCAACAACAAGGTGTACCACCAATCTATTACCAAGGTAACCTTCAAAGATAATGACAACATGGATTATTCCTTCGCTCAAAAATTCTAAGATAACAACAGTTGCTTGAACCCTACAACTCGTTCAAGTAAGCTTTTTCACAACATATCCTCTAGAAAAACAAAGTGAGGTATTAATCCAAGTTTTTGACATCTTACACCCCAAGAAAGAGGGTAAAAATCCACCAACAACAACGTATACCACCAACGCACTATCAGGGTAACCTTCGAAACAATTCATCCCAACAAAAAGGTATCCCACCAATGCACTATCATGGTAACCTTTGAAACAATTTGTACCAATAAAAAGGTATACCGACCAACGCACCACCGAGGCAACCTTCAAAATAATTTTTTTCCAACAACAAGGTGTACCACCAATGCACTACCAAGGTAACCTTAAAAGATGACGACAACATGGATTATTCCTTTGCTCAAAAATCTAAGATATCAATAGTTTCTTGAACCCCATAGCTAGCTCAAGTAAGGTTTTCCACAACATATCCTCTAGAAAAATAAAGTGAAGTATCAATCCAAGTTTTCAACATCTTATACCCCAGGCAAAAGGGTAAAAATCCAAAAAAATGGAAAAAAAAGATTTAAAAAAAAAATTAAAAAAATTAAAAAGCAAGAAAAATAGTAAAGAGAAATAAGTCGTTCTTTGAGTGAAAACCACTTTGTGGCACTCGTAGAATAGGTACCATAGTGAAAACCTAGAAAATAGGTGCTATGCATAAATAAAACATACATTATTATCTATCAACACTTTTTCACAACATCCACCAATCCATTTCATGAATCATATGTCCAACCATGGCTTCTCACTGATTAAGGTAAGTCATTTTACTGGGGGAAACTTCCTAAAGCTAGTCATGATTTAGATCTGGTAAAATTCAATCAAGGTCATAAAACAACAAAAGTCAAAAACACTAAAAAATAACAAAGATAAAAAACATGTGAAAAAATCAAAACAAAACAACATTGTTGGGTTATTCCTTTACTCAAACAATCTAAGATATCAAAATTTGATTGAATCTCATAGCTAGTTCAAGTGAATTTCAGACAACATATCCTCTAGACACAGAAATGGGATATCAATCTGTGTTATCGATGTTGTTTACCCAAAAATATTTCATGCATTGAATCAAAAGGTCAAACTACGTGGTCTCTGTGTGTACAGTGTAGGAAAGGATTTTAGCCCCCGAGGAATTAGGTTAGTCCCATTAGGTTTTTAACAGGATTTCTTCCAACTTAGTTAAAAATACAAAATCCAAACAAATTCAAAAAATCTAAAACTAAAAAACATTCACAAAACAACAAAAACCACGAAACTGGTAATCAAATCAAATAGATCTCAAATTCATCTCTCCCTCGGCTATAGTAGTTTGAGGAATACCTATAGTCATTTTAAACCCATGATGTTAGGGTTTCATTCTCAACATTTCAAACAAGACAACATGATACAAAACATGATGACAAACAACATTTAGGATGACAACAAGCAAATGCTAACATGGTTTAAATAAAACAAAGGAAAATGCAAGATCATGACACCAATGGAAAATTTAACTGCACAAAAATTGAAGACCACCTACACCATTGCAAAGATCATGAAATTTTACCCTATTTTAAAAAAAAGCACTAAAAAATGCTTTCATATGACTAAGATATGGTTATTTAAAGATAGGGTAAAATTAAAAGTCACAGAGCAAACAAAAGCGAGATTTAAGACAACTACATGAAACAAAAGCGGCAGTTTAGGACAATTGCACAGTTTCAGGACAACTACATGAAACAAAAGCGCCAATTTAGGACAACTGCACATTTTCAGGACAATTGTATGAAACAATAGCACCAGTTTAGGACAACTGCATGAAACAAAAGCAGAAATTTATTACAATTACATGAAACAATAGTGCCAATTTAGGAAAATAGCGCAAATTCCAGACAAAAGTATACTTTTTCACAGTATAAAAGTGCCAAAATCAATGTAGATGCTCAAAAATCACTAGAACTTTGCTATTGACTGATAGGGCTTCGCACACGCATAACGAGAATGCAACAAAACAAAATGAGAAGTGATAAGGTACATACTACAAAACTAATTCCTGAAGGATATCCAAACTCTTGAAACACATCCATATGATATGAGGCTCCTTGAATCCTCGCCATAGCTCCTTGATAATTGACAAAATGAAAACATTTAGATAACTTGAAAACACAACAAAAACAACATCAAATAAACATCAAAAAGCACAAAAACATTTGAAAAATCTCAAAAATCCTATTTTTTCCATCACCTATCAACAACAAAGGTTCATTCATAATAAACAGATCATCACAGTCACCCTTTGATAAAACAAACAAACAAACAAAGCAACATCAAAAGCTAGAACTTTCAAGAAAACAATCACAAGGACTTGAATGCAAATAGACAAAAACAAAGCCAAGTATAACCTCCTATCTATTGACAATTCCCAACAACATCTTGAGATATGTCTTAATGGATTCATTCCTACAATAGGCATGATCAACACTAGATAATAGTCCCATAATAGATAGAGCAAGTGATACAACAACATTGTTTTTATCTTTTTTTAGTCTTATCTTTTTCGATTTACATTATTGACTCATTCATAGGATCTCTCAAGGATGTCCATCAGGATTTAGAGAAGAAGGAATGAGGGTAATTGAGCACCATTTTAGTTTTTTGTTTGTTGGATATTTTTGTAAAACTACCAGGGCAAATACTTGCTTTATTGAGTGTATGAAAGTTGTGTTGAAACAATTTATGTAGTAGTTGCATGTTAGGTATTTCATACCTCTTTGTGTAAATGGTCTGAAATTCGTGTAGCAGTTGCGTGTTAGGTATTCCATAAATCTCTATGTAAATGGTCTGAAATTTGTGTAGAATTTTCATGCTAGGTGTGTTGGCATATGGATAGGAAGATTGGTTATAAATATTTTTGGTGTTGTCATTGATGGCGACTCAAGTTATGCAATTGATGTATTTTATCAGAAGGTATAATTTTGATTCCTATCGGCAGAACACAATGAAGAACAAGACATCTGATTATAGGCATAAAAGATGATCTAAAACGCCTTACCAGACAAAAAATTTGAGTTGGGGATCTCTGAGGAAGGTTTGTTTACACCTACAGTATCTTGGTTTTGATGTGCACTCACTGATAAGTGATCTAGAAGATCCGGTACACTAATTTTCTGCTCATTTATGCTAGAAGGACGACCCGACAAGATTAGTTATTGCGGATGTATAAGACATAATTAATTATAAGTCTTCATGATTGATCAAGTGTTATTTGGGTCATCTCTTTGTCCTAACCAACTTTGGAGGATGCACATAAAGATCTAATGGTGGATTTGACTGACAAGATATAAATAACTTGATATTCTATTTAAGCCGACTTATGGATGAACAAATATTTGATTGCAAATATATATGTGGTTAGTTTTGTAGATGAAGAGTGTTTGGATCAAAAGGGGTGTGTGTAGAAGTGTGAAATTAAGTAGTGCAATAGTGCGAATATGATTATGAGTGATGTGAAGGGTAGGGAAGTGCAGAATAGTGCAGAGTAAAGAGAAAAATCAATAAGGAGATCCAAAACCGAATCTATGGGCTTCATCGGAATTGTAAATAGGCATATATAGATGCTACTATCTTAGTTCACTTTTTAGATGGTCTTAATCTAAATTTTGTAAGGCAGTAAACCTCTCTTTTGAGAAGTTAGTTCTAGGTAGTGCACCTGAATGCAAGTGCATTCCTTTTGTAAACAACTATATTTTGAGTACTCAAAATTGTGGATTAACCTCCACCGTGGTTTTTACCCTAACAAGGTTTCCACACAAAAATATGTGGTTTATAGCGTTATGAATTTCCGCTTTGAATGTATACATCTTTTCTTTAATGCAATGTGAAGTGGTCTCAAGTTTTATATGAATGTTGAAGAAGATTTGACGAACATTGATTCACCCCCCCCTTCTCAGTGTTCCTTTGAGTCCAACAATTGGTAGCAGAACTATTTCCTCTAAAGAATTTTTGCATCTTGATGTGGGTCTTGGAATGTGATGGACTCTGGTAGTCTTCAACAGTAGCTCCTGGTGGCTCTTTATGACCTTGATTAGTCTAAAGTAGAAGTTCAAGAATTGAAAGCAAATCTCAGAGATGCTGAGAAACTCATCTAGTCATTGGAGGATCAAATAGTTAAATCCAGGGTAAAGAGGAAAGATCTTTGTGATCGGATACAACAAAGGGAGAACGAAAATATGGATGATGCCCACTAGAATCAGACCTTGAAGGAAATAACTGTAGAGTGTGAAAAGCTTGCTAGAGACAACACAAACCTTAAACATGAAATGGAATCTATGATGATGAAGATAACCAAAGAAATTGAAGAAAGAAAGAGAAATGAAGAAATCTTGCTGGGACCTTGAAAGAGAAATATGATGAATGCAGCAGAACAAAAGTGAATACACTCAGCTAGAAAGTGAACTCCAAAGAACCAAAAACAATGAAGAAGAACTTGGTAAGCAGGTTGTTACTCTTAAGAATGATCTTATCATTGCAAATGAATTCAATTTTTTTTTTAAGATCAATGCAGTAAAACTTGATGAGTTGACTCAAGGACAAAAGAGTGGAAATAATAAGAGAGGTCTTGGATATAAAGAGGAAGAGAATTTCAAGTTAGGACAAAATAACTTCAGAAAGAACAAGAATGAAGACATCCAGTAAGACAACCTAATGCACAAAATTTTAATGGGTATTTCTCTACTTGTAATAAGTTTGGTCATATGATTGCTCAGTGTAGAAGTAACATGAATTCAACAGTTTCATCATTCTCTGGTTGGTGTTTCAATTGCAAAAATTTTGGTCACAAATCAATTGAATGCAAAAATGTATCAAGTCATTCTATTGCTAGAAGAAATGTTGAATGCTATACATGTGAAAAATTTGGGCATATTTCTAATCAATGAAGATCCAAAAGAATTCATTGGAATAACTGGTCAAGACAAGAAATCATGGTGTGTTATAACTGCAACAAGCGTGGTCATATTGCAATATTTTGCAGAAACAAAAATGTAGACAAAAGAGGTCTGATATACAAAGGCATAAATATAGAGAAAAATGATAAAGGGAAAGAAAAGGTAACTATAGATGAAATCAGAGAACAAATGAAGAAGACATGGGTGAAGAAAAATGATTCTAATACTGGAAATGGTTTTACATCAAAACCTCCCTCTGGTAGCTCTTCTGGTAATTGACTTCAGGCCATTGGCCTAGGGGGAGTCTTTCAAGAAAATATTTTCTCCCCTATCTTGGATGGTGCTAGATTGCAAAAATGAGTCGAGAAGGTATATTTAAGGCATACAAAAGTTTTGAAGTAGTTTTGGAAAAGAGCTCAAACAATTCATAGATTTGCAGGAAATTTTTCTATCGCCATATGGGAAAACAAAGTCTCTGGAAAACTTAGGCAGAATGCATTTATTGCACTTACATGAGTTATAAAATTCATGTAGGAGTTGTCACTTGTAACGTTGCTTAGAAGGAAAGAAGAAGGAGCATACTTGATAGGCGAATTACGAAGTAGCTGAATCAATTCATCGACAAACCATGAAATATGTTAGGTATTTTGAATCACTCTCAAAATATTCATTCAAGTTAAGTGTGTAGTTACAAACCATAAATGCGGAAAAGGAAAATGAAAAAAATGAAAGGATCAATCACTCTAGGTGAATATAACAATACAAAGATCAGGTCAATAAAAAATTTACTACTCCCTAATGAATTAAAGCAATTGAGTGAAGCTAAGCATAGAAATTTGGACATGTGGAGTGAGTTTTTGTACTTTAAAAATGCAAAATTTGTAAAATTCATATTGGATAGATTACATGATGATATTTTAACTTTGGACAAACCATACATCATTTCAAAAGAGGCAATAGAGAATTTAACTAGTTTTTGCAAAGTCAGAGAAATTCTTAGAAAGAAATCTATCCAGAATAGAGAGGTTGAAATTCTAACCGGTGTAATTGGAGATCAAAGAGGTCTAATGATTGATACAATCAAGAATCTTGTCATGAAGTATGTTGCACAAAAAATAACATATAAGATATTATACAGAAATTGAGAAGGGGCTACATTAGTTGGCACAATATATATTGCTCACAAAATGATAATTGAAGGTCAGGACTTTGACCTATGTGGATTGTTAAAAGATCATCCTATGGAGAATGTTCAAATGACAAAAGAATCAAGGTATACATTCAAGTTTGGAACTTTAACTATATGTCTGGTGATTTATTTCTTGAATTCCCTACCAAAAATTGATAATGTAGTGTGGAAATCAGACAAACCGGTATGTAATCAGATATAATCTCATTCTAAGAGTCTAGTTAACTAGGATTTGGAATTTGAAAGTTTCTTCAAAAATTTACTTGAAATGTCTGGATTAGTCAGAATTTCCCCTCTGGTGAGATCAATAGAAGTTGGTTCCTCTTCTGATAACATTGACAAAGGACAAAAAGAGAAAAGGAGATTACAAATTAGAGTCCTCCAAAAATAGAAGTTCCCAAGATTGAGGGAAAAGGAAAAGGAAAATAAATTGTGGACATTACGGATGAAGAATCAGATGAAGAAATTGAGAATCCACCGAAAGGTGAATCTGGACCAGAAAAGGTAGTGAAGAAGAAGAAGATCTGACAAAATAAAAGTTACAATAGCTTATTCAAGATGAAGGTGGCATGAAAAAGATTGCAAAGCTATGGTCAAACATACCATCATATGATCAAGACTTGATTCTAGAAGTTCTAAATTCTCATGAAAGATAAGATTGGAAATTCTAAAAGACATTTTACCTAAAGAGATGATTGAGTGTGGTAGAGAATCATTGGGCTCAAAGGAAAAGGGTAAAGAATAAGGTGAAGTAGTCTCTCACCTGAAGGAGCAATTCAGACTATCCCTTTCCAAGTTGAAGAAGAAAATGAATGAGCTAAGGCAATGCATAAGTTCTACCACTAGTATCTACAATTATTGTATCTGTTGGCCACATGCAGTCAAAAATTACAAAGATAAGTTGGATCAGATTGAAAAATAATTGAATAACATTGGAAAAATCTTTGACATATCTCAGGATCCAGACGACAACATCAGGAAAAGGATTTGGCAGCTACAAATAGAACACTCAAAATTTCTACTCTCCAAGAATGTCCTTGTGGACACTTTCTGGAAGGTAAAGGATAAAATTGAATGTAAGCTAGAGGAAATGGTGGAAACATTGAAGAATGATGAAAAATTGGAAGGAGCAATTACAATCCATGAATCTCTTATTGAGATTATCAACAAGACTTCCAAAAGCAATAGCTTAATCGTTAGTATTGGAATTGCAGTAGATGGTTGGAAGAAGTTTCTTCTGAAAGTAAAGAAAAATCATAATATAATATTGTCAATACAATAGTTAATTGTTTTCAAGTTTTTGAAGTTTTGATCAAAGAAGGAGAATTGTCGGTATGTATGAGATGGAATTTTGAAGCTTTAAATATTTTGAACACATGTTTTGTCACTTGGTATAAACGTTTTGTCACTGCTTTGTCATCATGTTTTTGTATTTTTGGCAAATGGCATCTATGCTTTGTCATTGATGTCAAAGGGGGAGAGAATGCAGTGAAAAATGTCCCTTAGAAGGAGAGAAGAAATAAGTATAGGGGGATAAAATGTCTTATAAATCTTAGGGGGAGTAATCGCAATAAAAAGTTTGGTAGTGTATCTCTAATGTTTCTGACACTTAGTCATTTTTCACTAAGTGTTTCCATCAATGGCAAAGGGGGAGATTGTTGGCATATGGCTAGGAATATTGTTGGTGTTGTCATTGATGGCAACCCAAGTCATGCAACTGATGTATTGCATCAAAAGGTATAATTTTGATTCCTATTGGTAGACCATAGTGAAGAATGGGACATCTGATTATAGGCATAAAAGATGATCTAAAACACCTTACTAGACATAAAATTTGAGTTGGGGATCTTTGAGGAAGGTTTTTTGGCACCTACAGTATCTTGGCTTTGATGTGCACTCACTGATAAGTGATCTAGAAGATTCGACACACTAATTTGCTGCTCATTTATGCTAGAAGGCCAACCCAGAAAGTTTAGTTATTGTGGATGTATAAGATGTAATTAATTACAATTATTCATGCTCGATCAAGTGTTATTTGGGTCCTCTCTTTGTCCTAACCAACTTTGGAGGATGTGTATAAAGATCTAATGGTGGATTTGGTCGACAAGATATAAATAACTTAATATTCTATTTAACCCGACTTATGGATGAACAAATCTTTGATTGTGGATATATATATATGCAGTTACTTTTATCATTTTGTAGATGAAGAGTGTGTGGATCATAAGGGGTGTGTGTAGAAGTGTAAAATTCAGCAGTACGGTAGTGTGAATATGATTATGAGTGATGCGAAGGGTAAGAAAGTGCAAAGTAAAGAGCAGAATCAGTAAGGAGATCCAAAATTGAATCTATGGGCTTCACCGAAACTATAAATTGGCATTTATAGATGCTACTATCTCAATTCACTTTTGAGATGGTCTTAATTTGAATTTTGTAAGGCAGTAAGCCTCTCTTTTGAGTAGTGAGCTCTAGGCGGTGCGCCTGAATGCAAGTGTGTTCCTTTTTTAAACAACTATATTTTGAGTACTCAAAATTATGGATTAACTTCCACCGTGATTTTTCCCCTAATAGGGTTTCCATGCAAAAAATTGTGTTATAGTGTTGTGAATGTCTACTTTGAATGTATGCATCTTTTCTTTAATGCAATGTGAAGTGGTCTCAAGTTTTATATGAATGTTGAAGAAGATTTTCTTAACACTGATTCACCCCCCCTTCTCAATCTTCCTTTGAGTCCAACAAAGTGTCCTATACCTCTCTATGTGATTGGTCTAAAACATTTTTAACACAACCCAACTATATACTTTAAACAAAGTTTTTGTATGTCTGGTAAGAGCAAGAGTACTCCTTATTTGTAGAGTAAAAGTCCACCCAATGGATACAAAGTCACCTTGGTCATTAATACCCTGGTGCATCATATCTGTTTGCTACATCAAACATGACTGTTTAAAACCGTGAAGCCTCCAAGTAAAGCAAAATAAACTCATCAATGAAATCACATTCTTACTAACATTTTCTTCTATCTTCTCAATCTTACTAAAATTTTCTTCTAGTCAAACATTTTTTTTGTCAGTTCTTGCACTTAACGTATCACATTAGCTTATCAAAAAAATTGGTTCATTATCCAAAAAATTCACCAAATTTCCCAAGGGGGCAACATCCATGCTATCCTTTCTAGGCCATACTGGGGAAACTCTTGCACCTAGGGCATACCAGGGTAATGTTCTTTGAAACAAAGAAACCAGTACTTTGTATCAAAGAGGGGAAAAATGTAGACACCTAAAAATGTCCTAGCTTGTGAACTAGCATTTTTGGCACTCAGATTCATCTATTAATTAAGTGATTTAACATCATTTAACTAATTAATCATCAAACAACATTGAACAACATCAAACAACATCAAACAACATCGAACAACATCAAACAACATCAAATAGTATCGAACAACATCAAACAACATCAAACAACATCGAACATCATCCCACACCATCCCAAAACATCCTATAATGCCTCAGAATCATCCCACAACACCTCAAAATGACTCAAAATCATCCCATAACACCTCAAAATGACTCAGAATCATCCCGTAATGCCTTGAAATGACTCAAAATCATCCTATAACGCCTCAAAATGACTCAAATTCATCCCACAACACCTCAAAATGACTTGGAATCATCTCGTAACACCTTAGAAAAACTCAGAATCATCTTGTTACACCTCATAATGACTTGAAATCATCCCGTAACACCTAAGAATGACTCAAAATCATCTCAATAACACCTTAGAATGACTGAAAATCATCTCGTAACATCTCATAATAACTCATAATCATCCCGTAATGTTTCAAAACATCTCAAAATGACCCCGAAACATCTCAAAATTATACTGCAATGTTCCCACATCACACTACATCACACCACATTGCACCACATCAGAACGATATCAAAAACACCAATTCCTCTATTAATTGAATCATACAACATTATTTAATTAATTCACTTTTTCATCATTTCAGACAAATTAAATAAATTTCATTTATTTAATAAACTCCTAAAAACCCTAATTCCTTTATTGATTAAATAAAAAAACATTATTTGATTAATTCATATTTCATCATTTCGACTAATTAAATAAATCATATTTATTTAATAAAGTCCTGTTCTGAATTTATTTTGTCCCAATTGATTGAATAACACCAATTATTTAATTACTTCACTAAATCACCTTAGTCCTATAAATTGATTAAATTTTTAAATAATAATTTAATTACAACTCCTTCCCTCCAAAAATTTGAATAATTAAATCAAACTAATGCAACTTTGTTTGTAAAACGCAAACTTGATTTGCAAATTCAGCTCCAAAAAGGAATTAATTAATTAAATCAATTAATTTGTATTCCTCACCCACTTTCTGATTGAGAAAATTACAATTGCTGACTAAGCAATCTAATTTGTTAACTAATCAATCCAAGTTGTTAACTAATCAATCTATTTTATTACCTAATCAATCACAATTTCTAACTAAGCCATCACATTCCTAACTAGGCCATCACAATCCTAACTGATCAATCTATTATGTTAACTGATCAATCACATTCTTGGTTAACCAATCTATTTCTCAATCACCCAAATTTTGTAATCAACTTTGCACAATTTTCTCATGTCTAATTCCTCTCAACACACTCCGACTGTTGATCTGAATATTCTTCAACACGATCCTGATCGTTCATTTCAAATCTCATCTTCTATATAACAAACCTCTCTCCTCACAAAAAAAGGATTGGAGAATCAACATACATTGAGCAACAAAGTGTTGTCAAGATCACCGTTGAGAGAGCTTCACCATTATCTTCGATCAACCAAACACAACAAGCATTCATCCACACTTTGCACACGAACTTTGGAGGCTTTGCTATGATAAGAAAAATCCAACATCAAGTGAATACACTCTGTTATAGGATGGTAAAATCTATCTTTTGTCCTCATTTGGTAATCAATAGGTTCATCATCATGCTTGCAATAGAATAGTTCAAACTTCATATGTGGGAGTTTTTAGATTTTAGATTTAAGAATTTTGGCTATAGATTAGATTTCTTTGTCAGATCGCTTTCATATACTTCTTGGATCTGAATCTAACGTCCTTCTTCCCCCTCCCACAAAACCTTCTAACAAAATTTATTCTACCCAAGAAACTTTGCAACCCTTCCTTGTGTGCTGGTAAAGGAAGAAAAAGGATGATGCTTACTCTTTCTGGATCAATGGTAATGCCATGTTTTGATACAATATATCCCAAAAACTTACCTTCATGGACAACAAACACACACTTCTTTGGGTTGAGAGATATACCAAACTCTCTACACCTTTCAAAGATGGGCCAAATGTTCATTTGAATTTTTTGAAAAAATAGTTATGTCATCCAAATAAACCAACACAATTTTTATACATCAAACCTTTGAAAGCCATGTCCATAGCTTTCTGAAAATTAGCCCCAACATTAGACAAGAAAAATGACATTTTCTTGTAAGCCATGGTCCCCCATTTAGTTGTAAATATTGTTTTAAATTGATCCTCTTCCTTAACTAAAATCTGATTATAACTTGAGAAGCCATCTAATAAAGAAAACCTCTCGGAACTTGAAACAACTTGAAGCATTTGTTCCATGGAAGTTAAAGATGATGATCTTTCAAGGAGGCTCTATTAAGGTCTCTGAAGTCAACACAAAGTATGATTTCACCATTTTTCTTTCTCACTCGAACAAGATTGGATACCCAAGAGGTATGCTTGATTGGAAATATTATATTTCTTTCAATGAGTTTATTCAACTCTTTGATCATGAGGGGCTCAAGCTTGGGGTTAAGTGGCCTTTGCTTTTGTCTTACAAGTTTGGCATTAGGCTCAAGCTCAATGGTATGTTGGGGAATGGTAGGATCAAAACCTTTCAAATCTGAATATTTCCATGCAAAAATATCACTGAACTCTTAAAAAAGTAAAACAAATGCATCCCTTTCATCTAATGTGCATACCTTGCCAAGATTTAAATGCTTATCCTTGAAAATTTGATCCTGATAATGATCTTCTTTGATATAAATGTTGGATTTTTCCTTCCTTACTTGGTCATCAGTATTGAATATTGACTCCAATGTCACCAATACTTTGGGTAATTTGTTTGTTTTTGACTATATGATTTGATCTTCATACTGTTTTCTGAGTTTTTCTTGATTATCATTAGAAAATTCTACCTCTTCCCTCAAGAAGTTAATGATTTTTTGATCACTGCCAAAAAATTTCCAATGCTCATTATTGTTAGGAATAGAAGATCTAACAATGACTTTAACGTACTTTTTTTCCTTAGTGTTGTTGATGTCACTAGGAATATCATATTGAACTCCTACAACAGCTAATCTATCAACATGTTTATTCTCACTTCTAGGAATGGACAACAAATTAAAAGCTTGAAAATATTCAATAAGATCCCATAATCTATGCTTATAAGACTTCAAAATATCATTTTTAGTAGTATAGAGACCTCTCACTTGATTAACAATCAATTCTGAATCACCAAAAACTTGTAAACAACAAATACATCTCTTTTTTTCCCATTGGAAACCATAAATCAGAGCCTCATACTTAGCTGTATTATTAGTGCAACTAAATGTGAAGCTAAAAGCTGAATAATACCTATCACCACTTGGAGAAATGAGCATGCAACCTTCTGCAACACCATTTTTACTCCTTGAACCATCAAAAAACATCTTCCATACTTCATTTTATTTTTGATTGGACTGTTGTTCAATACCTTTTTCAAGATTAAGAATGAAATAATTAGGTTCATGCATCAAATAAATCCCCAAGTTTACCTCTTCATGTTGTTCATTACCTTTATGAACATTTTCAGCTGCCCACTCATCTAGAAGGACATCAGGGATATCCTCAATTTTTTTTTTGTCTCATTGGTTCCAAGAACCTTTTCACGATAAAAAAGAGTGTAATTAACAACTGATGCATTGGTAACACTTGGATTATAGAGCTCAATGTGGTTTTTAGCAACAGGTTCTGATTTCATAGTGACTTTGGTGCCATACCTAGTCCTAAAGAGCATATGAGACCAATCAAAAGACAAATATCCTCCAATTTTAGCGGTGAAATCTTGTGACAGGCATATGGAAAAATATGGGGGCAGTTCTATGACATAAATGTCTTTGGGTATAAATAAGTTTGGACATGTGTGCAAGGGAGGCTCAATTTTTTATAACTCCAATGTTAACAACAATACCATCTAGTTGGACTACCCCCTTTTCCAGTGGTTCATACTCTATTCCCAACTTATCAACAATTAGCACCCGATTCAATCATACAATTATGTACCAAATGCTGACCAATGATTAGAGTTACATAAAACGGGGGTGGCTTGGCTACATTGGTATGTTGTTTTTTCTTCTCTTATGAATCATTAGCAAGTACAACCTTAGAGGAATTTTGGTTAGACACCTCATTTAACAAAGATAACTTTTAAAATGCCTCACGTAACAATTATTTTTGCCCAAGAAGCCCTAAAGAATCCCACATAGAAACATTAACATGTATTTTCTTCATCTGATCTAAAATATTGAAATCACTAGTACTAACCTTTTGTTGTCCTTTAGGCACAACAACATCTCCTTGTACTTGTGCCAGTTGAATTGGTGCTTTAGGCTGATCTTTGAAAATCATAGGTGGTACTCTTGGTAGACTTTGAATGTTCTGTGAAGAAGAAAGCCCCACTTGACCTTATGAACTTGTAAATGATTGATTTTTGTTCTTATTAGCCTACTACCCCAAGTCAACAACCCTTTTCTTATACCTTGTATTGGCTGCTATAGAAGTATTTGATTGATTTTGTGGCTCATTGACCCCACAAAACTCCTCACCTTGCCAATTCATCAAGGTGACATCCAGATTGCCTTGTTCCATATGAGTAGATCGTTGTTCATGAACCTCTTGTGATGAACCTCTTGGAACAACAACACTATTTTGTGCCATTAAAGCTCGATTCAACATTCCATTGGAACAAGTGGACTAGTTATGAGGTTCATTACAAGGAAAACACCAATCATAATCAACTTCCATGTTGTTTTGAATTGGTACCACCTCCCTAGAAGAGCTAGGTGCATTGGGGTTATAGGGCTGGAAAGGCCTTTGATTGGAATTCCTTTTTTGAACTTGAGGATTAGCTTGGTATAGAGCTTGGTAAGGTGGTTGGTAATATTTCTTTTTGATATTGACTAATTCATTACCAAAAGTTTGCAAAGTCTTCTATATATTATAATTTTTCTCCTTAATACTTATCAACTCTTAGAATTGACTTGGGACAACATTCTCTTGAGATGCAACCTGATTATTAAATGTTGGAAATGAAGGGACAACAACTATAGTGGGTGGTAAAAAAATGGCATTGGAGGCCTAGGTGTTATCTTTCCAGCTTGATTTAAACTATTCTCAGCCCTTATAGCAATATCAAATTTCATTGGTAATGAATTCCCACCCATAGATTGTATCATAACCGAAATATCACTATTCAAAGCTTTCGGATAAAATAAAAATGCATAATCATTTGAAGGTTTTACTGAGGTTGGAATCCTATTCCAGGTCTTCTTGAAGTGATAGTTGAAGTCCACCAAATGTTCACGTGGAGCTCTTTTGATGGTAGTGAGTTGCTCCACCAATGAAAGATGATTTGACTTGTCCTCGAATTGCCTATGCAACTGCTCTCCCAACTGATCCCATGTCACAATTGAGTTAATAGCAAGGCCTCTAAACCATTGGAGGGATTTACCCTTGAGAGAAGCTACTAAGATCCTCATTGCAACATTTTTCTCAGTAATATGACGCAATCCACACAACGAGGCCACATCTCTAATGTGTTCTATGGTAGTTATATGATCCTCTCTAGTGAAAAGGTAGACTCTTAAGGGTTGCTTCTATTATATCATTATGTTGGGCAATATTCAAGGGACTTCCTTGATCAAAAGAGAGAAAGGGTTGATTCCTAGGTGGTCGATTATGAGCCATAATGACTTGTGAAGGATTATAACTACTAGGAATAGTGGAACTTGCTGGTATTTGAGCTGCAGAGCTTGAAAAAAGAGGATTTCTATAGGTTGTAACTAAATTTGTGGCCTTCTTAACTACTTTAGTACTTCTTGATGGTAGCTCAAAATGCTCAACAGGATCTGCATTTTGTCTAGTTTGATATTTTCTCATATGCTTAACCACTGAAACTATTGAAACCAAAGCTTTAGATTCGCCAAGTGTGAAAAATTTCCTTGTTGAAGGCTAAAATATTATTGCTCACACCAAAACAACAACAAAAAGAAGCTCTTTTTGAATTGAAAATCAGCCCAAGGTCCCACCGGGCGTTGATGAGACAAAATAAATGACTCATCTTTTAGCCATGTAAAAATGTATATTTTTCCTAATCATGAAGTTATCAAGACTGAGCATGATGATGAAAAAATGATATTTTTAGTTGCAGCAGTCAAAGATTTCATCATATCTTGAAACTTACGATTTGGGTTCTAGAGATTTTTGGTCTAAAATTCAATAAAAATATGGTGACAAAACCCATTAAATTTCACAAATACCCAGTTTGTGGTTTGAGAGACAAATTCACTAGAGTATGTTGCTTCGGAATTTGTGGGGAGGTGCTCCCAAACTTGTGGGACAACACTTGAAGTTGTTCCAGAATTTGTAAAAGCAGCAATTGTGAGCATTAAAATAGATTGGGATGACTTGGACAAAATTTGAGAGCATGTAGGAGGCAGTTCCAAGAATTAAGGCAAGTTGTTGGATTGTGCAAACAAATGGAGAATATATAGGAGACAATTTTGGGTAGTTTGAACCATTTTGCAAGCATCTAGGAGTTGTTTAATGAACTTTAAGGATACACTATAGGAAAACATGAATTTTTCAGCAGTCAAATGCCTTTTTGGAGCTTGTTTAAGGGCTGCAAAATAGGCATATTTATTTTGGACGACCAAAGAAGATTGACTCAACAAGATGAAGAAAGATCTATCTTTTTCTCTTAACACATGTTCCTATCTTCTAGCAAGTGGTTGCACAATCATAAAGCTTATCTTTCAAATCAGTTGAAGACAAGAATTCTATAAATTCATTGTAATCAAGAAATCAAATGGGGGAAGAGCTTATTAAATAATATAGTTCAATATTTTAGCAGCTATCTCTTTGTTTGTAGTCTCATTTCTTAGTAGTCATTTCATTTCTAGCTCTTTACATTTTCAGTCTTCCCTTTTACAAGTTTCTTAAGATAGATTTGATTCAAGAATTTCATTTACAAGTTCTTAGATTAGATTTGATTTTAGCAATTTCTTTCATGCATTATCTTTCAATTATGTTTGTAGAAAAAATATGTCATTCAAATGATTTATTCTCCCTATTGCATATAGCGATGGAAATTGCCTTGGATTGACATTTATAGTTAAATGATGAGGATTACAACGACACTCATCAGGTGTGCCAATAAATGTTGTCACACGGATTTGCACTCGATGCTAAGCTGAAAAATCAGCAATCCCATGCAATATGGGACTACTCTTAGGATGTGGGTATCCTATGGTGAGAGTATACCTCCACATTTTGGGTTGGTTCCCCTTTAGATAACTTAAAAATACTTATACTTGACAGGGAAAAGGATGAGAAGGATGTGCTTATAATTTTAAAACCTATCACTAATAGGTGATACACCAAAGATAAAACTTGATAATGCTACTTAAACTTACAAATCCACTCAACTAATGAAGTTGTATTATCTCACAACTCTGCTACACATGCTTGCAAAAATGATTCTTCTGAGAGGTTTTAACTTTTTGATGTTCATTAAAGGAAAAAATATGATGTTTTCACAATTTTGATACAACAAAATGATAAACACAATCACAAACCTCCATTATAACATGCCACTCTTTGCATTCAACATTGAAGGAATTTTGATAAAATAAAGGAAAACAAAATAAATTTATCATATAATTCTCAATCAATACTAACACCAAAGAATATTTGAGGAGGAAACAAGATTCTTTTATTGAAAACCAATATTTCTTACATTATAATGCAAAATTATTTACAAAATGACTATTAATCTCATTAGAATTGAGTTACAAAGTATGAATATGCCACTACAACAAATGACCAAAAATCAGAACTCAAAAACTGAATGAAAGAAGAAGAAGACTTATACAAAAGGCTCCAAGAATTAAAATTTTGAATTTTGGCTCCAACTGGCTTGATGAGTTGTCTAACACATCTCCTTCAAATTAGGTACTTGACTAAAACAAAACTCCTCCAAAATGGGCGCAAGGAATTATGAATTTGAAAAACAATCCAAAGGGTCGTGCATAACTGAAAATCCCCCCAAAAATAGGGTTGAAACTACAAGAAACATGGAGTTAAGTGCCTCAAAATCCTCCTTGACTCATACTCCATCCACTTGGACTCTGAAACTAAAAATGAATTGCTAATTAAGTGACCAAATCTCTATTTTTCCCCCATAATGCTTGTCAATCTCCTTTAAATCTCCAGTTACATCCATTTAACTCATAAATTAAAGGCCCACAATTATTTTTGCATCCTAAATATTATTAAAGTGATTTATCATGATGCATCAGTAAAAATATTTTACATGAAGAATTCGATGTAAAAAGAAAAGCAAAAAGAAAAAATACCTAATACCTACATGGGTATTAGTTGAAGGAAAAGACTTTTTAAAATAAAGGCAAAAAGCCTAAGTGTTGGAAATCAGTTCCTAGGGTAAAAAAAACCCTAAGCAACCACACAGTCATTCTTTCATTCTTTTCCTTCTTCTCTGCCTCTGAGCGCCACCATGGGGACTTAGGGTTTTGTGAGCTTGAACCTGGAGAATATTCTTGCTGTTTCAGAGGGATCTACATGGAAATAGTCGCGGCCATTCTATATTTATGATGCATTTTTTCCATTTTGTCACCCCTCCTGTATGTGAGGCCGCCTTGAATGCTTCTATCTTGATCTTTTAGAGGATCGAATGTGGGTTATGAATATTATTCTCCACAAAAAATAGAGGTATATTTTACCCATTTGAGTTTACATTCTACTTTATTTCTTTGTTTGACAAGATGCTCGAATATCCTTCAAGCTATAGGGTAAACTCTTAGTTGCACCTTCTCTTATGAAAAGATGAAATCTCCATTTGTTTTCTACATAAAACCACTTGAATTTTTTTCTATCTCTTGCTTTCTTTTACATTCTCAACCTCTGTAAGGTTTTAGAGCTCGAAATGCTTCTATGGTTGTGACCTCCATATCATATTGCTTTCAAAAATTAGAAAAACAATGAAATGTGGACATTGTTATTTGCATTTAGCTTATTATTTTTATTGTGAGGACCCTCTACACCTCCATGGTTGTTGGTTTGTTTGCCTACCCATAGATTTAATGTGCTCCTCAACATACTCCTTCCATGTCTTTGAAAATCAATTCTCTCTTAGCATGTTATTGTCGCTTCAATGTTTCATCTAAAATCTCTTAACTCATATTACTTATGAAAGGTTGTCAATAAGTAACCATAATATCTATAGGAAAAAATGGCGTTGTCTTTCACAAAATCCATTTGTATATGTTGATTGATACTTGTAGCTTTTAGAGAAATTCATTCTTTATACTCTTTTACTGCTCTCAATACACTTCTGCATATTATATTTTTGTAGCTTGCATTATATTTGATTTCCTTAAAGTATTCATTGTAACACTAAAATCATGCCTTCTCCTTGGTTCTCACTATATTGTTCCATGTGTATCAAATGAATTTTTTGTCTTCTTATGATGCTAGAGTCTAGAAATTGTTGTCCCCTTTATCATTATTATGGCTTTATGACATTGTTCCTCAAAACACTCCAAACAAGTCTTATAGCTTCCATTATATACACGCGCAACAGTTAGGCATGTATAAAGGCATTACATTAACTTTCTCCATAGTATTGCATCAAAATTAGTGTTGTCATTGTGATTTCATTATCAAAAGAAACTATCACTTGTATTGCTCACTATCCCTTTAAATCTGAAAACAACATGGTTGTTGTCCCATCATTGATGATGACCTGTTAGGCACTTAAATAACTACGTATATGGTGAATACCCCACATTGCCACTCCATGAGTAGTGCATTCTTGATTGTCTCTTTGTTGTGTATAGGCACTATTTGTAAGATACCTTGATTAAAATGTATATGATGACACCTTCATTTGAACAATACAACAACAAAACCAACAACAACTTCATTTTTTCCCTTCAATAGGAGCACTTCAAACAACAAAAACAATAAAATGAACATGTCATGCAATCTTTTCTTGCAAAACATAAATTTCTATTGAAAGATAATGCAATTTATTTTTGTTTTACATATCCCCTGATCATTCTAATAAACCCTTGATCATTCATGATTTTCATTTCATTGCATTCTTAGATTTGAATGTCATCAACGGTCAGTGAGCTTAAAGCTTTGCAATTGCTTAATGATTTTATTCTTCAGTGAATGTTTCCTTTGAGAAATTATGAATACATTTCCTTCTTCAAAACCCTCTTGAAGTTAAGGGGCACCATGTTGGGCTCAACTCTTGTGGGAGCCACATTTTATCCCACATGTTGTAAACAGATGAAACAAAACAGTAAAAAATATTTCACCTATACCTGCACAAGAAGCAAACATGTTAGATAAAACAAAGAATATGATAGATGTGTTTGACAACTTTCTTTTTTTCCCAGAAATTAGTGGTATGCTCGCTATTTAAATGCACATGAGGATCAAATTATATGTTTATGGATAAGTGCACATGTATTGAATGGTGATCCTTCATTGCTCTAACAACACTTTTCTCTCTCACATGCAGGAATATTTGGAGCAAGAGGGCAAGCAACAACTAGAGTTTGGACAAGCAAGAGGGGTAGCAACAGATGCAAAGCCTAATTCCAACAACTAGGATTTATCATTCAGGCAATGACGGGTCCCCTTTCTCTACATATTCATTTTATATTATTATCTGTAAATGTATTGTTTTTTCCATCCTATGCATTTTAATAGTTAGTTCCATGGCTTGTGTGGAACAATATACATTTATATCATCAATAAAGACTACTTTTTGAAGAGAAATGATTCTTTCCCTTCTCTGTTATATGCACATGTATAATAGTGATGTAGTCTTAGATGTTTTCCTTTATGCATATGAATATGACAAAGCAGGGAATGGATATACCTTTTGTTTTCACTTTGTAAAAAACATAATCAACTTTACCTATTTGAGCTAGGAGGAAAAATAGGTAACAAGTTGAAATGAGAAGCAGGGCTCAACACCCTAAAAACCCAATTAAATATCCAAGGACACCCACTCATCCCATTGTGGTAACACTTGGCATAGAATTGTGGAACAACATAAGGCTATTTTTTCAAGAAAAAAGAGACTAGGGAAAGGATAAATTAACATTATTAGCAACTCATATCAAATTGGTGGAAAAAAAAGAAATAGATATTAATAAATTGAAAGTGGAGATAGGCGAATTGGTAGATAAAACAATCCAATTAATGAGATGTAGACCTCTAGCTTATGTGTACATTTTTTTTTCTTCAAGAAAAAAATATTTGTTTTTAGTTTAGCCAAATAATTAGTGACCTTCTTGTAGCTATAAATTCACCATTATTTTTAGAGGTATTCCAACAATGTACACTAGAAATGCAAGATCAGTTGTGTGAATTTTATTTATACAACTTGATTCTCCCTTATAGAACTAATTGGAATCCACTTATATTTTTGAGGGATGTTCAAATTATGGCCTTAGCTTCCGATATAATAAATGAACAACTTAGGGAAAAATTGCTTTAGGAATACCAGGAAAGGGAAAAATCATCCCATCTTCAATTGAGGGAAGAATCAATAGATCCAGGTGCAATGGTGGACTAGTGGGTAGATATCGTAGAGAAGAAGGGAGTGGTACTAAAAATAATGGAATGTAGAGAAAGAGACTACAAGAGATTTAAGGAACTAGCAATAGTAACGATTAAATAGTCACTTGAGTTTTCTCAGAACAGATGGAGAGAACTCATCTCAAAACTCAAAAAGAAGGAACCACACTCCATTTTCAACTATGTGGCAACAGTTAAAAGAGCACATAGTTATATTATAGTTGCCCTAAAAAATGGAATATCTTGGCTTCCTCTCATATTTCATCCTCCTCTCCTTTTGTTTCCTATCCTACATTGGATAAGAAGGAAACCAGAGAGAGATGCAACAAAGGACAATAGGTGGGAAAAGATATCAAATCAACAAGGTTTCTACTTTAAGTAGGGGACACGAGTGATAAAAGATGTGTATTATAGAGAGACTGCATTGCAATATAACCTCAACCTTGAACTTGCTTGAGGACAAGCAAGAGCTTAAGTTCGGGGGAAATGATGAGTTGTAGAATTGGCTAGTTTCTATTTCATACTTTTATCTTTACTTTCTACTAAACTCTGAGACATTATCGAGACCTTTCATATAACTTTAAGTAGTTTAAATCATTTGAAGTGGAAACGTGTTATGTTAATATGTGTATGCATGATTTATGAATGTCCATAAAGTTTGGTAAGATTTTATGTTTAAATTATGGTTGTTAACATTGAAAATGTTTTTGGAAAATAACTAAAATTTGCAGTAAGATACATGTCAACCCGCAACAATGAGATTTTCAACTCATAACATAAGTATTATAGTTCGTTGGAAAGAAGAATTCAACATACTATAGTGTGACCACTTTTAGAAGAAGATAGATGATTATTGAATGATCAAATTGTGAATCAACAAGCACTACTTTTATCTTTTAATAAGACAACAAGGAGAAAAAGTCTATTCTCAATAGGACTATGAATTATAATAGAGTTTTTTTGCTAAGTGTGTATTCTATTATAAACGGTAAAAATTGTTGTGCATAGAGTCCTTGTTTGATTTTCATACTCCTGTTTCAGTAGTTATTACTTCTTGTTTTGAATTTTAGTCCTCTTCCTATTCCGGAGGAAGAGTTGACATGTGTTTTCTAGTTCATAAAATAGTTGGACTCCCTCAAGGACCCTATATAGTTGGGTATCTTGTTGAGGAGGAGATCTAGATCATATGTGAGATATGCTAAATAAGATTTCTTAAGATTTCCTATTAGATTCTATTCAATGATTCTATATGTGTTTAGAATGCAATAAAGAGGAAATACTTTGATAACATGCTTTTTTTAGTTACAAGTGAGTGATTAATGAGATCTTGTGGAAACGACAACTCAAGAAAGGGCCACTTGAGGTATTGTTGAACCACTTTAATTTAGATTGATAGATTAGTTTATGTATTGAGAATTTAATTGATAGTATTCAACTTATGTGATCATGGACACTACATTATAGTTTTAAATTATAATTTTTAGATTGATATTATGTTTAGTACTCTTGAGGTTAAATAAGTTAGGATATACTGCAGTATAATGGTTAATCGGTTACAATCTTAAGCATTAGGTATATATAGCAAAGGTATTAGTTTATCTTCCTTTACTCTATTTTGAGAAGTAGCAGTTTATTCTAATTAAAATATTTTATTGTAAATTTACATGTGTTTCTTCTCCTATACTCACCCAATGTAGGATCTCTAGAATCCATGAATGCATATATTTTTCCAACACTGATCGATGATTTAATGGAATCCCTCTTTTGAGTGATGAACTACTTAGTCTAAGAATCCTTGAGCTCACTAATTCATGCTCATAATCATTAGCACCAATTAATTAAGCATTAGAGACAAATCAACACTGGGAAAGGGAATCTAGGTCCCTTTGGTGTTGGTTTCATCATTAGAATCGATGAAATTTGTTGGGCTAGCTTTGTCAAACTACTAGAGGAATCAAAAAATGATGTTGAGTTAATGGTCGCGTGTATTGGTATTCAATTTCATGCCAGTAACAATATTGAACTAATGGACATCAAAGGGGATTCTTTGAAGGTCATACAAGCCATCAATTCTGGAAATGCCTCAAGTTGGAAGTCCTAAAAGTGGATCAAAAAAATCCAAATACACCTAAATATTTTAGAGGACTATATGATCAAGCATACATTCCAAGAAGGCAACAAGGTTGCATATTACTTGGCCAATCATGACGTTGCATAGGACTATGAAACATTAATATTTGGGATGGATTGAATTGAATTGTTTAACAAGATCTAACTTTGCTAACAATGGGCAATGGAAAATAATATCTCCATAACAATATTTCCCCAGTAATATAAAGTGTCCTACTTGTAAACACAAAACACGGTATTCAAGAATGGTAGAGAAGTTGTAGATCCCAAGTTACATTTGTGATTGTAGGCAAAGGAGCATGAGTGAGAAACTATGCAAGGTCTTTAATATTCCATTTGAGGTTATAGAGGGAGTGATAAGGGTTATCATTGGGGAGTGACACATAAACCAAGCTCACATTCATGATGCTTCATTACTGAAACTATTCCTATATAATATTGTTCGCACATTAGGGGATTTTGAATGGGGTGAGCAAGCAATTGATATGTATGTTGTGCAAAATTTATAGGAAGAATCATGCAAGGTTGTATCTAAAATAAGAAAAGACCCAAAATATAGGCTAGTGGAGGATGTGATATGTATTGCAAAATCCATAAAAATTAAGAACATGAAGTAGGCGATTACTCTAACGAGAGAAGGTCTACAATGCAACAATATGGAAACCCATGCTTTCTTCATGAGCCATAATGTATACCTATTCAATCATGCTCAAATCAAGTAAGTGCACGAGGTTCTTGAGGGGATACAAATCCTTTTTCATATGCATGCCTAGCAATGCCATCCCTCAAAAACTTAGTAAATTTCTTTTATCATTTAATACAATGGGAGCTACCCTCTTTGATAGCAATTTGATTAAGAATAAAAAAAAATCATAATGTATGTTATGGTTCAGATTATAAATATTATGTGTCAAAGATGTTATAATATTATTTAAATTTGATAATGGGTATGATGTTTGTTGGCATGACCAAGCTCAAGAAGAAATTAGGAATATGAAAATTTGTAAAATATTTGCATGCTCCTTTATAATGTTCCTATTTTTCCTTATTTTTATTCACTAAAAGTTAATTTTTCCTAATTTTGTAATTAGCTGAGGCTTATTTTCCTAGAGGACATAATGACCACAAAGAGAGTTTGCATCATGAAACATCATTGAATAATAATTTTCATGCACTTTTTTATTGAAATATAAATATTTAGTCTTTTCTATTATGGACCAAACTATAATTGATATATCCAACCATTTCAAGATCCATCATATGCAAAACATATTTCCTTGAAGCCCTCTTTATTTTTGGTAGAAAAGAAAGTTTGCATCATGAAACATCATTGAATAATAATTTTCATGTACTTTTTTATTGAAATATAAATATTTAGTTTTCCAATTATGGACCAAACTATAATTGATATATCCAATCATTTCAAGATCCATCATATGCAAAACATATTTCCTTGAAGCCCTCTTTATTTTTGTTAGAAAATTTGAAGTAGACAATCACAACCTACTAAAATATGCATTAATATAATATAGGCCATGCATATCATACAATATTTCTGAATGTAATTCATATGAAAATTCTTGCAATGCATCACACTCATTTTTGGCTTATGATAGCAAAAAGCGATCAATCAATCCATTACATAATTCATTTGAAGTGTAATAAAAATAAAAGGAAAAATTCAAGAGTGTCAAACAATCAATCTCTTGAAGTGTAAGAACATGAATCTAGCCTAAATAATTGTTCCTAGCTCTCAATGCATGATTAATGTTAGTGAAAAATTATTGTTTATATAGTCTATAGTTATCAATATCAACAACATCAACCATTATATTGAGTATAGTTGCAAAAAAAAAAGGTTTTAAATTCTAAAACCATTTACTATATTGAATAATATAATACAAGATGGAATATAAATAAATATTTGCCACTTGATATGCAATAAATAAATATGTATTGTAGTACTGGAAAAATAACACAAGTACAAAAAGTAAGTGTTAGTTTTTGTTTTTGTATATTAAGTTCAAGAGAAAATATAACTTTATTAAATAACAATATCAAATGAATCAATAAATATGCACTAAAGTGTTCAAGTTTTATTTTATTATATGCATTCAAATAAATTCATTATGTATGCTATAATTTATATTATAATATTTTATATTATGTTATTATGTGTTAAATATATTATAATATTATTTATATATGAAGTTTGTTCGCATGATCAAGGTCAAGAATAAATCAGGAATATAGCGGTTTGTAAAATATTTGCATGCTCCTTTGTAATGTTCTTAATTTTTCTTTTTGTTTGCACTAAAAAATAACCATTTTCTCAATTTATAATTGGCAAAGGCTAATTTCCTTGGGGAAGGAATTTGATAAAATACTAGAATCTAAAATAATTCATTAGCCTATGCAAAAAATTCTTAGAAGTGTTGGCACCCTCATGTCAATCTAGACATAAATCAAAACATTTTATAATGAAAAATTTTCACTCTCAAATGATTTCCTTGCAGACTAGTAATCGATTAAAACATATTAGGTGATTCATCATTTAAAAAATTGATAATTGTGAATATGAATTATGAATATAATTTCTTCACAATAAAATTACATGCCATTTTCCTTATATGTCATGTAGTGTAAGACATTTTCATGCAATTTCCTCTATGACCATTGATATTTTCCTTTTGTACTATTTCAATTTTGTATAGCATGCTTTCATCACATTTTAGAATATTCTAGAGACAAAATCTCCACAGCTATAACAGTGTTAAATGTTGCTATAAATGTTTAATGGGTTGGTGTTGATTCATTGTTATAAAGGGTCTACAAAGTATGGACAATATTAAGAAAAAGAAGATGGAGTGTTTAAACTTTCTTGCCTCTATGAATGCATTATTAATAGTAGTTTGAGATCTTATAATTATTTGGTAAATGAAATTTATTTTATGTTAGTTTTCCTATTTTTCTTTTTCTTATAAATATTTCTAACTTGAGTATTCTAGAATTCAATTTTCTAAAATGATGAATTTATTGAAAAGCTAAATAGATGTACAAATACAAATATTTCATCAATTTGACATAGACAGTGAGAATGTCTTGTGGAATTTTTCTTTATAGAATCCATTTGCATTACTTGAAAGTTTGTAAATCCTTAATAGAAAAATTATTATGTGCATATTCTAAAAACATGCCATTCTATGATACCGCATTTCCTCAAGGTAAAATTGGGTACTAATCATGTATTTTTATTATTTGATCTAATTATATGATACATTAAACTTTAAGGCCTTAGAAACATGCATATCTATATGTTATAATTATTTAAATAGACATTGAAGAGATACCAAAGGCCAAATAGAGATACCAACTACAAGGTCTTTATAATATTTCCCTTTGCATCATAAACAATAATAGATGGTACATACCTATATTGTTGAGCTTTCCCTACTCTAACACAAACATGTTTAAGGGCCCATTATCATACTTGGTAAGAGTTGAACCAAAATAGAACATGAAATTAATGTAACCATATTTGAATTTTTGAGAAGAAATTCTAGAATTTGCACCTATCCTAATTCCTATTCCTACTAATGAAATTTATATGAGGTAGGTAATAGTTGAAATATAAATATAATGTATGCTTTAAACACCATTGAACTCACTAGTGAAAGAAGACTCACTTGACAACTTAAAGAACTTTGAATTTCTATAGAAAAGAGTATTGTGACTTTCAAAGTTGCATCTATCCCACTAGATACCAATAGAGATTTCATTATTGATTCTAATCATCGTAGTATAAATGGGTGATACAAGGAAATACTAAATTTACTATATATTAAATATAAGAAAAAACTAGTCTTAATTAAATAACATTTAGCCCTACTAAGCTGAAAAAAGGGTGTAGAAGCTCTAACCCTGTTTATTTTTTCATTTAGCCCTAGATCTTCTTTATTATATTATACCATACTCCATTCCAAATGGATATTTTTAGTATAAATATTATTCTTCTCATATATTTAGAAATAATAAATGTGATTACAACCCACAATAAGTGCTTCATAGTTAAATCTAATAATGTTGTACAAATAAGGAAAACACTTGATTCAAGCTTGGATAGGTGAAGGAAGAATTAATAGACAATTATTCTCTCATATTTAAATAACTTGAACAAGTACAAAATAAAGATAGTTCTCTCAAAAATAAAAATAAATTCTAAAGTGGCTAGAGCTAGTAGTAATGAATCTCCCCTATGAACTAGACAAGTCATGAAAGTTCTAAGGATATGTCTTATTGAGCTTGAGCACATCCTACAAAAGGAAAGAGTCTAAATGAGAGTAGATATTTTTTATCTTGATATGAAGGGAGCTTAACATGGACTTAGAGACATACATACATGCACACACACAATATTTTCTCATATATATGTATATTTATTTCATACACATATGCTATTATAGGCACATAATAATTACTTTCCATGATAACATTTATCAATACAAATCCATAATTATTTCAATCCAAGAAAAGTTAGGTTAAAAGATCCTTAGAAAGGTGTCATTTATATCTAGAATTGAAAAAGTTCAAGATTCAACTTTTCAAGAGATACACATACTTATTTTTCTATTACTTACATACCAAAATGAAAACATAAAGGTCATTCCTTGAAGTAAAAATTAGATATATGAATGATTTTTTTTGCATATTTGTACAAGAATGAGGGAATAAAATATCCATGAAGTCGACTTGTATAATTACTATTGTTTTGAAATCAAAGTAACAACACTAATTTGATGATTGTAGGATGTGCATAAATTGTATTAGTTAAAAACCACTTTTCATGCTTCCTCTTATGTTTCATTTCATATTACATGGAAATGAAACATTTGAGGAATTGTTGTAGTGGGGAAGGAGGGCCCCACAATATTGAACATGTAATACATCTCCCTCTCCATCTAGGTTGACCATAGGAGATTAATATTAATCCCTTATAAAATATGAGAGTGTAATATATATGTATTGGAGTGTCTTGAAATACTTTGAGTAGAAACAATGACACAAAAATAAATAATTTTCAAATCTTAGTCAAATCATGATAAAAACTTAAAGATTAAATTCATTCATTAATGTATTCAACCATAGCTAAACGCCATTATTAAGTGCCAAATTTTTTTACTTATGTGGTTCAAAACATGGAATATAATTATTTGGATTTAACTAGTATTTCACAATGAAAAAATAGTTATTTGGATTTAACTAGAATTATTTCATAATGCACAATAAATAAGTATACCTATTGTAGTGACGGAAAATGTATCCCTTTACATTTTATCACTTGTTTGGGCCCTCCTAGTTAATTTGGACTTAATTATGCCTTAATTTAGTGTTGTAAGGTGTATCCCTTTACACTTTCACACTTATTTAGGGATACCTTAATTAATTGAGCTTAATTATTTCTTAATTATCCCTTTAATTCATTTACCAAGCCTATTTAATTACATTTTCTAAAGAGGAAACTCGACATTCATTAATGCCTTAACACTTCTCATTGAGTAATGTGTGTCCTAGGTTTATGGACTCGAGACCCATTCACCCATGGGTGAATGGGTCCTCCCTAGACCTTAGGACCTAAATTTAAATTATGTTTTTGGTAGTATTTTAACATATTCAAATATGTGATTCAATGTCGTCTTGTGATATTTGAATTTTAGGAAATTGAGGATACATATCTAAAAATATAAGGTGATTTCACTATGTTTCACCTAGAAGATTTCAAGAAGCATTCCTAAAGAAAATATTGTGATTATAGGCATTCAAGAGAAGATTTATCATAATTTTATTGCATCATTTAAGATCCAATTTTCATGCATCATGCATATTTTTGGAGCTAATATGGTGATGTAGGTTTCATGATCAAATCAAGCATTCAAAGCACTATTTCAAGCAAGATTCAAAGTTCAAGATCCACATCCATTGAATCCATTTCATGCAATTTGAATATTTATATTCCAAGGTTTATTAAAGGGTTTGTTGAGTGGTAATAGTGCTTTGTTAATTCTTCATTCCCTCTTTTATGTTTCATTTCATTTCAAGGTTTGATTACCAAAATGGGGTTTGACCAAGGCAAACCCCCTATCATCAAAAATAAAAAAAATTCCCTTTCATGTTGTGTATGCAGATCTAGGTGGAAGAAAGTGTGAAGCTTTCTTGAAGAGAAAATTTGAAGAAATTGACAAAGTTGCAAAAGTTGTCATCTCACAGAAACTCGTCTACAATGTTTATTTCCAACATTTCGACACTACCACTTGGAAAAATTAGAAGATTCGGATCTATATCAGAGGCTCTCTAAAGTTGTAGAAAATCCTTGAAAGTGGACCTATTCGCCCCTGGGTGAATGAGTCCTAGTCAGCCTTTGAAAACTCACTTTTGGTAAAAGGTACACTCATATCTGCCCTTCTCTGATCTTGATTGTAGGTTCTATCAGTATTGAGCTTAAAATTGTTGTTTCAAGTGTTAAGCTGCATTTTGGTGTTAGTTTACTATTTTTAGTTTTACTCCCCAAAATGTTGTTTGACCTTGACCCCTATCCTTCAGTCATAAGGAAATCCATAGATTCACACCTTGCACTAGCAGAATTTGGCACATAAATGACTATGTGACTAAAAAATTTAGTCACAACAACTAAAGATGACTAAATTCTACTCATTTTTGCAACACAACTATAAATGACTAAATAAATGACTAATTTGATTCTTGGGTAAAAAACACAACTAAATAATTAGTCACACAAATAAAAATTAGACAATATGATATTAAATTGGATAATTAAAAAATAGATTTCGAATTGAGGGAGTGGGTTGTACTATAATATATAATATAATATAATGATGATATATTATATTACAATACAGTATATTATATTGTATTATAATATAATATGATATTTTATAATATAATATATAATATATATAAAATATAATATAATATTATTATATATATATATATATATTATATAATATAATAATAATATCTATAATATATATAATATTATATTATTATATAATATAAATATTATACTATATGATAATATTATAATATTATATAATATTATAATAATATATTATATATTATTAATATTATAATATAATATAATATTATAATATAAATATAAATATTCTATATTTATATTATTATATTAATATTATAATATACTTAATATTATATAATATTATAATATATTAAAATATATTTAATGATATTTATTATGCAAGATAAGCGAGAGATTTATGTATTCTAGTTTATTTACTTGAATACATTTTGAAATCCTCTTTAGCGGGAAAAATAAACCCTAATCGTTGTGCAATAAACACAATATCAGGCCAACTCATTTTGTGACCATAAACACCTTTTTTTCTCTCTTATGGACATAGACCCCTGCTACATGTGAATTGTAGACTCCTGCAACATGTGATAGTGGTGTGAAGGAAGAGTTTAGAGGAGTCAAAACTAATAATGGCAGGGAAAGCAATAAAAAATGGCAAAAAAGCATAAAATATAAGGTAAAGGATGCCATAATGTAAAAGCCTAAATGTGCTCATTATCGGATCTTGGTCGTAATTTCATTTTAATAAACATACTCTAAAACCCTCATCGAAACCTTATTTTCAATTTTTAGGTTGCCAAATTGGAGAAGTGAAAGGTGAATACCAATGAAGAAGAGTTTAGAGGAGTCAAAACCAATAGTGGTGAGGAAATCAACAAAAAAATAGTGAAAAATCATAACTGAATGAGGCTCCCTTAATCGTGTCTGATACATTGGGCTCTCAACTCTTGTGATTCCTTTGGCGTTAATGGTCTCTCACTCTTAGCGATGCCTTTGCTAAGGTGCTACGAATAAGGTAAAGGATGCCATAATGTAAAAACCTAAATGTGATCATTATCATATCTTGGCTGTAATTTAATTTTAATAAACATACTCTAAAACCCTCATCAAAACCTTATGTTTAGGTTGTAGCTCGCCAAATTAGAGAGGTGAAATTTTAATAACAAGGAAGAGTTTGAATGTAGTTTTGTGTTACCTAGGGTTTATTGCATATTGTTTCAAGGGTTTATTATTGTCGGGTTTTTGTTTCAAAGGGTCTAATGTATATTGGTTGTCAACTGCACCTAGGGCATTCCAACCTAGCAATGTTTCAATACTATTTTCCAATGGTTTTTTGTGACAGATATTTGAAATTGGTTGCATGTAGTTATGAAACTACGCTAGATGGTTTTCCAGTTATGATAGTGTTTGAAAATAGTTGCAAATATGGGTTGTGTGATCAACCACCATGAACACAATATAAGTTTGATGAACTTCGATCTAGGGCTTCTTGATCACTATGAAAAAGTGATGAGCATAGTGTTAAAGTGTTAAAAAGATGAAAGCTTTCTTGAGTTTCAAATCTAATTGAAATACTCAAAAAAGAAGTGCAAATGAAATGCTTTGATACAAATTCATTGTTTAACAATGCATGAGCTGAGATGGATGTTTTTTTGAATAAGGAGAAACACATTTTATAGTATTCATTGTAGGGAAATATGGGTTATCTCAGAAAGAAACATCTAAGATCAGTAGTGCCTTCCATAGTTTTTAATTTTTTGAAATCGCCTTAAAGACATTTACTACTATGCCATAAAGCGGAAATAGCCATAGTTCATTTCCCACATTAATCCTTAGAGAGAAATTAATGCTTAACCAGTTTAAACAACAACATTAACAGATTCAACAAACAAAACCAACAACCATGAAATATGAAATAGAAGACATGAACACACATATATACGTGGGGAAAACCCTTTCAGGTAAAAAACCCCACACTCCAAAAGCCCAAATTGCCATTGTATTATCTAGCAACAAAGTATAGTTACAAATACAATATCAGGCTCACAACCTTTACAGAGTTTACATCTTGTTCTATTCTAGAGAATATCTGACAACACAACCCTTATTATTTTTCCCTCTCTCAGCGAGAGACATCTTGTTCAGCTACAAAGCCTCACAGCTTGACCACCAACCTCTCGGCCTCTCTGTCACATAGTCACTTGGCCTTCACCTTCTACAAGATTCATCTCTCTTTCTAAGCTCAACACTCCCTAGCCTCTCGACCTACACCAAGCCGCTCGACCTACACCTAGCCTCTCTACTAGCCTACCACCCAACCTGGTAACCGATGCGCTCTTCGTGCATGACTCTACTCCAAGAGATATATTTTCTCTCTCTCTCTCTCTCTCTCTCTCTCTCTCTCTCTCTCTCTCTCTCTCTTTGAATATTCAACTACCGCACCCCTTTAGGGTTACACCTTGAGCCACATGCCATCATCTAGCATTTCTATCCATCCAATAAGCAGTTGAACAAATCTCCAACATCGAACTTAGGGTTATCCACCTAACATCATGTTGCATCAAAGAGACATTTATTACCGTCTCACCAAGTTCATTGAGCACATGGGCCCACATGCCATATGTCCTCCACATCATTGCCACATGTTAGCCTTTGACATGATCCACCATCCTATCGAGTCCCACATCCGTCGATAGTCACAAACCAACCATCTCTTTCCAACTATCAACTCTCCTTCATATACTGCTTGCCATGGTGAGGGCTCCACCAAGACACGCATACACTACTTGTGCAATTCTGGAGAATCAAAAGGGAATCTATAATATTTGCAACAAGTCTCTTGGAAAATACTTAAATATCTAACTCCCAACATGACATCATGTGATCATTGCTTACCAATTCGAAACAAGTTGGGTCCACCACGACATGTGTCTGAAGCCTGCACACCCCATGGGAGTCATTTGAGACCCACCACAAGAGGCATGGGGCTCACGGGCACTGTTGATTTGAATCATTGGTGATCAAGTTGATAGGTTTCAAATTCTCAGTCAATTCCACTCGCTTCATAAGAGTTTGTCGGTGCTCACCACAAAGGAGCACAAAATAAATGAGCATCGTTGGATTAATATAACCTCAATCATCGATCAATAATATCAACTCTCCGCCATGGTACCCACTACCATCAACATCCAAATCACTATATTGCTGGAAAATTGAACTTCAAATCCTCATGTCGAAGGTTCTAAAGTTCCCATAACCCATGACTTGTAGACAAAGGGATCCCTCTATCGCTCAAAACCTAAAATTTTGAACCTCAAGTTGGAGGTTGCGAAGTTTGCAATACCCACGACACGTTGACAACAAAGGGATCACTCTATCACTCAAAATTTGAACTTCCAAACCTCAAGTGGAAGGTTGCAAAATCCACAAAACCCGCAACACACCAACAACAAAGGGAAAATCCACATTCGCTAAGTCGGGAGGTTATGAAACTTTAGAACCCCACAAATTTAGTTAGAAAAACTTGAAAAACAATGACTTAAATCAGGCCGATGATGGAAGAAAAACATAATTGCTCTAGGAAGTCAATCAAGCCAATAAATTTGAGTCACATTTCTCAACATTCATTGTGTTGTAGGTGAAAAATTAAAGGTTCTCGAGTTTCAAATCCAAATGAAACTTTCAAGAAAATAAATTCATTGATATAGAGTGATTCTCTATTTTTATGCCTTTTTGTATTCTTCAATTCTTCAATGAATGATGTAAAACAGTCAGTGAGACAAGTTTCTAGTGAGGCACACCATTTATATGTTTTGACTTGCTAGTGAGGTTGTAACCAATGAGGTTTTTCTTAGCCAGTGAGGCAATTTTCAATGAGACATTTAACTTAACCACTGAGGTTTTGATTTTCTAGTGAGGCTTAATGAAGTAAATTTTTAGAGTGGCTTTTTCTCCCTGTATAGGGTTTTCCACTCATAAATATTGTGTTGTGGCTCCTCTTGGTTTGTGATTTGTTTGTGTTTGATCAATCATATTTGTTCAAGAATTTTAGTCTTCACTTCATGGTGATTCTCTCAAAATTTGAATATCTATGATACTTGAAGTTTATATGCATAAGTTTGTGAGGATTAATTAAGTTAGATTTGATTTGTAACTTGAATCACTAATTTACCCATATAAATGACTAAATCATGACTAAAATAAATAACTGCCATGACTAAATAAATGAATACAATGACTACCATGACTAAAATAAATGACTACAATGACTACAATGACTAAATAAATGACTACCATGAATAAATAAATGACTACCATGACTAAATAAATGAATACCATGATTAAATAAATGACCAGTTAACAACAATCAATGACTAAATTAATGACTAAATATACTAACAAATTGATCAATCAAAACAACCAATAAATGACTAAAAATGATTTAGTCATGAATTTGGTCGTGTTATAAATAACTGGCAATAAACTACTAATGGTCACATGATCAAGCTTAGTCACATATATGCAATTTTTAGTAGTTTTTTTAGTCTTTTATTGTTGGTTTTCTAGTAGTGATGAGTTGACTCACCTAAGGGTTATAAGTAAATTCTTTGTGTGGATATCCTTTTCTAATGAAATAGAGGAAGATAATTCCATCATAACCCTTTTACCATTAATTTATATTGGTAAACCTATATATATCATTTCCCTATGTTTCATTTTGGTGAACTCAACTTTTGAGCATTGTATCTTTATGATTTTGGAGTCTATTTTAGCCCTAGATCTAGATTTTGCATTCATTTGCATTGCACTATATTGAATTTAATCTCATTTAGGGTTTCTTAACTTACATTAGTTTACATCTCATTTAGGGTTTCTTAACTTGCATTAGTTTACATCTCATTTAGGGTTTTAGGAATGCATTTTTGCATTCTTTAAAACCTAGAAAATATAAAAAAATAGTCATTTTGCAAAACATTTACATAATATTGCATCATCATTCATTTACATTTGAAAAATGAATTAAAATTTCACATCAAATTAGGTCTCCTAGTTTGTCATTTAACACTATTTTGAATTTGCATTTAGACTTAAATTTACAAAAAAATCAAACTGCAACCACCTATCTCAATCCACAATTTGAAAACCATAGGAATTCACTCAAAAAATCATAAATTTATTTTTCAAAACCCTCATCTAGGACCATTTTCCCATGGGAGAATGAGTCCCTCATTAGGGATCTTTCTTGCATTTTTGGGCATTAAAATAGATGTTTTTGTATTCTATTTTGTTGTTTTCAATTTTTTGTTACAATTTGTAGAATTTTTTTTTATCTCAAATTGATCATATTAAGCTTCATTTGATTAATTTAGTGCATTTTTTGAATTCAAAATTGCATTTAAAAGACACCATTTTAAGGTTTTTGCATAGAATAATCAGAAAATTATCTTGTTTAGAATCTGAAAATTGCTTTTACATATTTGCATTGCACTCTACATTTTAGGTTAGTTCATTATATTTTACCTCTTATCCATTTATGGGTGCATACTGAGTTTGTGAAACTTGCATGAGCTTCAGAAATCGGTGTCTTATTTCCAATACTATTGTAAGACATAGTTCAAGACTCATGTTACCCCACGACACACCATTCTCCATGGATTTTGGGTTTTCTAACTCTTTCACTCATAGTGTTGACACTAGTCAACCCTCTATAGATCCTAGATTTAATACCTCATTTCCAATGACTTCCCTACCCACATCTAATGTGCATGATGTCAAAACAATGGTTTTTAATGCCTCTCAAGAGAACATAAGAAATATCAATGAAGAATTGAAATGTTTGCAAGACTTTGTGAGATTTGAACATATTGCTAGTTATGCCATTCCTGTTATAGGGAACATAAGAAAGATGCTTAAGCATGAACAAGGAATAATTTTGTGTGTATCTTGGTCCATATCATTAAAATTAATTTTCCCTCTCCCCAACTAGCATTCAATACATTTCTTATGTATGAGAGAGATTTAATAAAAGAACACACAATTCCTAACACATTCATTCCTAAAAAAGGGAAAGGCATGATGTTAAAAGATCCAATTGTTGACCATAATCACAATCACAATTATCTTATTAGGAAACGTGTCTTATTCCACAAAGTCATGCCTCATAAAGATCCTATGGTTACCTTAGATCCTTCACCTTCAACTCAATCAAATATCAAACATAAGAAGAAACCACATCAACTTTACAAATCCAACAAACAAAATAAGTTTGATCCTCTTGAGGGCCTATTGAAAATATCCAAGACTGAGAATAATTTTTACACTCTTTTACATTGGGGATTAATTAAGCTACCTCCTAAACCTGAACAATTAATACCACAACAAAGTTATCAAAATGAACCATATTGTGCCTATCATAGATTTTCTTGACATCACATTGATAATTGTCATGGTTTATAATAATTATTGAAGAAATTTAAATCCCCTAGGGATCCAACTTTACTAAGTTATATGAACCTTGCTCCTTGCCATGTGATAGTTGCAGAATCATAGCATTCTCACTATTGCATGCTTTAAACTCATTGAAAATAATTTTCTTTATTGCAAGGAGCTCATTCTCATCACTCATCGCAGCTCATCCTTGCCTTGCACTTAGTGGGGGCAAGGGGTTAGATAGAGTTGTCCTAGTTTGGCACTTGATGTTGTCCCTTTGGCTAGTAGTCTTCCTTCCACATACACTAAACAAGATTGGGATGTGGATGACTTGCTATAGGTTGTGACTCACATGTGCCTTGCTAGTTTCATCTTTGTTTTCTTTTCCACGTTTCTTTGTGTGATTTCATGTGCATAATGTGATCTCCCCATATTTTTATGTTTGATGTGAATTCCTCTATTTGTATCTACATTATTCTATATTTCGTAAACATTTATCTTTTCTTTGTCTTATGTTTACCTTTTGGGAATGATGCAAGGTGTTGAGACATTTAGCTCTCTTCCATGTTAACCCAAAATATTTTCTTTTTTTTCACTCTCTATGTGTCATTCTTCCTGCTCTACAAGTGTTTGAGGAATGATGACGTTCCCAAGCTCTATAATATTAGTGTAGAAAAGGCATACTAACCCCAAATCCGTGGAACCCTTATGTATTTGGGATTTCATTTGGGGGCAACCCCTTCCTTATTTTTCATGACATAGCTTCATTTGGAAACGTGACTTGGCATAGTGATTTTTGAATAAGCTCTCATTTCTCCTTTATTTTTAGCATTTATTATTTGCTACTTTAAAGTAAATTTTTCACAACAATGGTGTTAGCAATTTATTTCAAGTGGGGGCATACATTAGTATTATTATTATTTTTTACATTCCTTATGTTTCATTGAGTGATTTTCTTGCTTCTTGTAATGCATCTTTTTCTTAGTGGTTTCATTGGGTTTGATGTCCTCCAAGAGTGTGAAATTTCTTGGAACATGACTTTCCTCTTGGTGGTGATTATATGTGTTGCATTCCATAAGTTGCGAATATTTTATCCTTGACTTGTCTTCTCTTGGAGACATTAGGCACGATGTTCCCTAAGAGGATACCTTAGATGAACTACACGAAATCCCTTTGAACATGTTTATTTGAATTTTTTCATAAGTGTTTAGCATAATGTAGCTTGCTAACCTTGTGAATCTCAAACCCTTTTCAAGGCCACCAAGCATAACACACTTTTCTTGCTAGTGGAGACTTGTCTTGTTTATTCTTAGGTGCTTAGCATTACACAACTTGTTAGGCCTTATGAAGCTCGAAGTTTTATTTTGTTTTTGTGGTGCCTTACTAAAGTTATCAAAGATATAAATTTGGTATGGTATGGGAGCCTAATAAGATTATCTCATTTGACACCCCTTTTTTGTTTTGTTTTGTTTTTTGGTGCCATTGAAGTTATTAAAGGGATAGCTTTGGTATGGTATGGGAGCCTAATAATATTCTCTCATTTTCCACCCTTGGGGGCTCACCTAATGGAAAATTGGAGTTTGATTAGACCGTGTGAGTGTGCATGCATTTTTTCATACTGGATAGATAGGGTTCTTCTTATGAACATTTTTGGACAAACAGTCGAGGTGTGTTCCACATCACATTGGATAGTTGACGCTTGATTTTCCCATTTTGTTTTTACCTTTTATTTAATTCTTTGATGTTGTATGATTGATTTTTTTGTTTTTGTTGCATACATATGTTTTGAATGTCTACTTTAGTGTGGGTTTGACACAAGTTCATCCTCTCACTAAAGTGGGGGCTAAATGTAGTGACGAAAAATGTATCCCTTTACATTTTCTCACTTTTTTGGGTCCTCCTAGTTAATTTGACCTTAATTGTGTCTTAATTTAGTGTTGTAAGGTGTATCCATTTACACTTTAAAACTTATTTATGGATACATTAATTAATTGAGCTTAGTTATGCCTTAATTGTCTCTTTAATTCATTTACCAAGCCTATTTAATTACATTTTTTAAAGACGAAACCCAACATTCATTAATGTCTTAACATAACACTTTCAATGCTTCCATAGGTACCCTGTTGATTTTTTTCTTCCATATTCTTTTCTAAAATCTAGCCAAAATAACCTTATCCTCCTCCAAAAACTCTACTATCACTTAGATTTGATATTACTTCAATTTATCTTTACATCAACATCAGAGAGAACATTGCATTAGGGATTGCAAAAAAATGGTTCGACTCTTGCTTTGCAACTTTCTCGCTTTGGCTATTTTTTAGAAATTTCGTTCTTGTTTTGATTTGACTACCTTATGGGCTGGTCGAGAGGGAGGCCTAGGAAGGCTCCCCATTCCAAGGTTGTTGTCTCTTTGTCTGGCATTTTATTTGCTATGGCAGTGGCTAGTGTTGTTCCCCATGTGACTTCGCCTTCTCGTACCTCGGTCCTTTCCCTAGGGGGAAGGACAGGAGATATTTTTGGCAAGTCGCCTTTTTCCCCCTCTCTTGGGTTAGATTATTTCTTCTTTAAAGAAGAACCGACATCCTATGTGGAAAAAATAGTGGGTACTAGCTCACCAGCTTTGGGTAAAAGGTTTATGGAGTCTGCTTCTTGTCTTGTGACTAGTTTGGAAGTCGATGTCCCCAAAGCTTTGATGTTGAAAGCTATAGATAGCCTTAAACTAGTGTTGGTTGGAAATTTTATGGCCTATCGTCCCAATGTTGAATAGGTTCATCACTAGGCTGCCTCAACATAGAATCTTAAAGGCAGTGTCTCCATTAATGCTATGCCAAGAAATATCTTCCTTTTCTCTTTTATGGTTTATGAAGATATGTTGAAACTATTAATGGGCAACCCCTAGGCCTTTGATGTTGGCTATAATAATTTACTTTCCCTTTGCAAGTGGAAATTGGGTTTTGATCCTACTGCTGACCTAGGGGCTATGACTCCAACTTGGGTTTGCCTCCTTGGTTTACCCCTTGAATTTTGGGAGACGCATATCATGAAAGGGATTGCAAATTCCTTTGGAAACCTTTTGGCAATAGACAAGATCATGCAAGAGAATTCTAGACTTTTCTATACTCGTATTTGTGTTAATGTGGTCGTTAATATGGTTCTTCCAACCTCTTTCCTCTTTAAGTCTAAATTTGGCAACTAGACACAACCCTTTGAATATAAGAATTCCCATCATTTCTACCAGATTTGTAAGAAATTTGGTCGCCTAATTGATTCGTGTGAGAAAAGGCTTATTGATGGAACCTTTGAAATCAAGTATTCTCCTTCTGAGAAAGTGCCTAAGCCCTCCACTGCTATCCTTGTTGCTCACCCCCCTGATGTCTCCTATGCCTCTATGGATTTTTTCCTCCCTGCAAAGGATGTCCCTGCTTGTGGCTTGGTTGCTACCCCTATAAAGGCTCTTGTTGTTTCTAGTGACTTAGCTAGTCTAAACCTCTTGAATGTTTCCCCTGTCGATAGTCTCCCTACCTTGGCCTTTTGGAAAGATGAGAATCCTACTACTAGGGTGGAAAATATTTTCAATCTACTTGAAGTTAGGGAGGCCCCTTAGTTGGTGACCAAATTGTAGTCCCTTGTGGGTGAGGTTATTGTTTCAAAAGGTGAAGTTGAATTGGAAGAAGGTGAATTAGAGTCTTCTAAGATCATAATCTATCACTAGAGGAAATTTCATTTCTATCTTAAAAGGAGGTAGGTAACTTGAGTGACTACCTAGCCTTTTTGGGGTTTCCTCCTCACCCCAGTGAGAAAGAAGATGAGGATGACTAGTTACATGCCCCTAATAATTCTAAAAATAAAAATGAGTTAGATTTTAGAGGGGTAAATAAGGTAGGAAGACCATCCCAAAAGGATTCTAGGAACAAATATATAGTGAGGAGTGTGGCTACAGGAAAACAAAGAACCCTGGACTCAATTGTGGGATCGAAGTCCAAAAAGAAGTAGCCCTCACTACTCCTTTCTGGGCCTATGGTGTTGATGTTCCTAGTTTTTTTCTCTATAAAGCTTCTCTCTTGGAATATAAGGGGACTAAACAACCCTTATAAACAATTTTTGGTTAGAACCTATATCTTGGACAATAAAGTGGATGTTTTGCTCCTTCAAGAAACCAAAATGAAGGAGACCTTTGATAAGGTGATTTTGAGTATCTAGCCTAGAGCCAATTATTTTGTAAGTGATGCTAAAGGAGCCTCGGGGGGAGTTTTTACTCTTTGGAATCCCTCAAAATTGAAAGGTAATTTGAGTTCTATTGGCAAGAACAGTTTGATGGTTTCTCTAGAAGACCTAGCTTCTTAGGAGAAATGGAATTTAATCAATATATATGCTCCCAATTCTAGTAGGGATAGGTTGTAGCTTTGGGAGGATCTGAATGATTCTATAAATAATATAAAGGATGACCATTGGATGTTGGGAGGGGATTTCAATTCCCCCCTTATTTCAGAAAATTCTACGGGGCTAGATGATTATATTGATAGTATGATGGAACTGGTTGGTTTCCTAAATTCCGTTGGGCTTATTGATATTCCCCTTTAGTGCTCTAAATTTACTTGGACTAATATAATGAATGGAAATCAACTGATGCAAGTTAAGCTGGATAGGTTTTTGATCTCTTCCAATTAGAACATTTCCCAGTTTCTTTCTCTATTTGCTCTTCTTAGGTTTGATTCTGATCATAATGCTCAAAATAAATTTTGACCACAACATTGGCCCCTTCCATTTTAGATTTGAAATAATGTGGAGCCTTCACCTAAACTTTGTTGTTTTAATAAAAAAATTGGTGGGAGGAACCTAATAGTGGCACCCCTATGTTTTTCTTGGTGGAGAAGTTGAGTAGAATCAAGAAAAGAGTGAAAGGGTGGAATAAAGTTACTTTTGGTAACATCTTTGAGATTAAGAAATCGATGGGAAAAAACTTAAAGGAAGTTTAGGATAAAATGGAAGCTATCCTTGTGGATGACGAGATATGCTTAAAAGAGATTGACCTAAAATCCCAACAGTTTAAGGTTAATAAAAAGGAGGAAATCTTTTGGAATCAAAAGTATCATGTTTAGTGGCTTACTGAAGGGGACCACAACACCAAATTCTTCCACCAATCTACCTTGAAACACAAAATCAGTAATAGGATTAGATCACTCAAGAAAGATGATGGTACCACAATCTCTACCGAGAAAGAAATTGTAGGGGAAGTTGTTAACTTCTTCTCCTCTTACTAGAACATCTAAGGTAATGCTAATCAAGTAAATGATGAATTCCTTGAGGTGATCCCAAAAGTTATTTTTGAATAGTACTTAAAGATTATGACTAATGTTGTTTCTATGGAAGAAGTTAAAAATTTCATGTTCTCTTTTGGGGCTTATAAAGCCCTTGGCCCTGATGGATTTCTTCTTGCTTTTTTTTCAAACTTATTAGGCTATTGTTAAATCTGTCATATTTAATGTTGTCAGGGATTTCTTTAGGTTGGGAAAACTCCTAAACCAACTAAATGCCACCTTTATTGCTCTTATTTCCAAGAATGATGATGTTGCTTCTCTTAAATATTTCAGACCTATTAGCCTTTGTAATACAATCTATAAAATCTTCTCTAAGATCCTGGTGTTTAGACTTAAAGTTGTTTTAGGTAAAATGATTGCCCCAAACCAAAAAGGCTTTATCTAAGGCAAAAAAATTCTTGAAGTTGTTATCTCTACCCATGAAATCCTCCACTCTATGGACCTCAGTAAAAACTTTACAATGGCCTTCAAAATTAATATCTCTAAGGCTTATGATAGAGTCTCTTGGCCATTTCTCTTTGTTGTTCTTAGGAAATTTTGGATTAAAGGAAGATTCCTTAAGCTTTTTTTTTCCCGTGTCACTTCTCTTATGTGCTTAGTTCTGGTTAATGGTGTGCCCCAAGTTTATTTCTCTTGTGGTCGTGGCCTGAGGCAAGGTGACCCCCTCTCACCTTATATTTTCATAATATTTGTTGAGGTCTTAGATAGGAATATCCAAAAGCTTGTGGACTCTAAATCCCTTAAACGAGTTAAAGCCGCTTCATCTCTCCCACCTAACTCCCACCAATAGTTTGTTGATGACACACTTTTGTTTGGTGAAGCCCTGGTGGGAGAAGCCTACATCTAGAAATCGATTCTAAATAACTATGCTTCTATTTTTGGCCAGTATATTAACTATGAAAAAATCAAGATATACTTCTTTAATGATGACCATGTTGTGAAGGAAAGATTGGTGAATATATTAGGATGTCAAAAGTTGTTCTACTATTATATTACCTTGGGTTGCCCCTAATTTCAAGAAAATTGAAAAATAACTACTGGAATCACCTAATAGAGAGAGTTGAAAAGAAGTTGGATGGGTGGAAGGAGAAAATTCTAAGCTTAGCAAGGAAGATCCAGCTTTTAAAATCATTCTTATAGAATATCCCAATTTATTACCTGTCTCTCTTCAAAATATCGGCCTTCATAGGGTAAAAAATAGATCAGATGTATAGAAGATTTTTTGTGGTATGGAATTGAAGAGAAAAATAGACCGTCTCTAGTTTGTTGGGAAAAAGTTTGTACTCCAAAAAGTGTTGGAGGGCTAGGGACAAGGAGAATTAAATTACTTAACAAATCCCTAAGTACTAAGGTGGGATGGAATCTCTTGGGAGGGTCAAAGGACTGGGTGAAGATTTTCCAAGCTAAGTATCTGAAGAACATAATCATGGTTGCTTCCTCTCTGCGACTGACTTTCCTGGAGGGTCTATTCTATGAAACCATATTATTAAGATTAAAAATATGCTAAAATTGGGGGTTAGAAAGAGGATTGGAAATGGAAAGACACTGACTTCTAGAAATACCCTTGGACTAAGGCCTCCCCTCTCTCCTTAACTGATGGCTTGAATCCCCTTAAACAAAGCTTGAAAAGGATATGTGGCAAAAAGGTATCAGACTATGTCAATTAGGTGGAAGAACCTAAATGGAAGGAGTTCAACTTGTTGTTAAGGAGTGTCAACTTAAGAAGCCAAAGATAGATCAACCGAGGTCCAATTTTGTTAAGGTTACACAATCTCATAGGGGAGCCGAAATGGTTTGCTATTGAAAAGGAAGATGAATGGGTGTGGAAATGGAGCTCTTCTAGTTGTTTCTCTTTTAAACATGATTATAATGAACTAGTTAAACCTCTTATTGAAAATAGAGACTATCACTAGGATGAAGTGTGGATAAAAAATATGGTGCAAAAAATCAACAGTTTCTGGTGGGCTGCTTCACAAGGAAGAATTTTAACTCTTGATAACTTGGTTAGGAGAGGGTTTCAACTTGTGAACCGATGCACCCTCTGTAAGCAAGATGAAGAATCTATTATGCATCTTTTCTTTCATTACCAGTTTTCTAGAGAGGTGTGGTCATTCTTCCTCCCTTTTTTTTTCATTGATTGGGTGTTTCCCCATACTATGAAGTCCTTTGTGGAAATTTGGTCTAATTTCCCTTTCTCCCATAAGTTAATTGTGGATCTTTGGAACCAAATTCCCCCCTTCTTAACCTAGGGAACATGGAAGGAAAGAAATAATAGGATCTTTAGAGAAATTGAGAGAAGCAACTTTGAGGTCTGTATGATCATAAAAGTGTAGATTCAGGAAAATATGGATGTGGGAAGATGTAGCTTTTCAAAAGTCTGGCCAAGCTACAAAGAGATGAGAATTAAGCAGGTTTGCGGTCTAAGGCAAGACCTAACTAACCTTAATTAGACAAAGCTTTTGGCTAGGAATTCTATAGTGTGGGTTCCTCCTGAAAGAGAGTGGATTAAGTGTAATTTTGATGGGTGTTCTAAAGGTAACCCAGGTTTGGCAGGGGCGGGAGGTCTGCTCAGAAACCACTTAGGTGATTGCATTGTGAGTTATGGTGTTATTTTGGGTATCTGCTCAGACAATAAGGCAGAGGCTATGGTTATTTGGGGGGCATAAATACTTTAAAGGATTATGGTTATAAGAAGGTTATTTTGGAAGGATATTCAAAGATAATTATGGATATTTTGAATAGAGGTGTTGGGACCCCATGGGAATTAAAACATAATTGATAAATTTGTCACTTATGAGATTCATTACTTATTGCAAGGTGAAACATGTGTTTAGAGAAGGGAATATATTTGCTGACTGCACTACCAATGAAGCATTGAGGTGTAATGGGTGGGCCTGTTGGGTCAATAATCAAATGTCAATGTAATTAAAGGACAAGGTCCTAAAAGAAAATTTTGAATATGTTTACAACTTGCAAAGATGATGGTCGTGAGAGGCAGAGGAAGTGTGGGCGATCTTGTGATTTACAAGGCATGAAGTATAATGATGAGGTAAGTGGTATGGTGTCATGCTTGAAGTTCTCCTCTGATGGAAAAAATAATAAGTATCTCCTTCCCGAGATGGTTAAGGATCAAATGGCCTTAATCAATTTGATGAAGGGTGTCAAATCCAAGTGTGTTGATAAATCCGAGTGTGTCAATTCCTCCTACAATTGTAAATATTTTCCTTATATAAAAAATAAAGAATCATTAATTATCTGTAATTCTAATAATGATCTCATAGCCCTGAGAAATGTGTTATCGACTTTCTTTAAGAGATAGTTCTCAAAAATTACTTCATTTTGTGTTTCCTTCCAAATTGGTTACAATAGTGCCTTTTACAAGTTTGGTAGGAAGCCAAATTGGAGTGAGGTTATTAAGAAAATTCTACAGAATCCAAAAATCTTATAGAGCACAAAGATGGGTGGGCCGAGGAAGCGCACAGAACCTCTAAACTGCCAGGTGCTTAAAAAATATGCAAACCTGTGGATACTTTTTGAAAGAGTTGGTATGGTCCCCTTTTTCGAGGCCATGAACGGATACAATGAAAGTATTACTACAAAGTTTACTAATTCATGGAGGATGGGGAATGTGGAAATTGGTGCGGTCAAATTTGAGGTGACGGTGCAGTTTATTGCTAAGGCTACTGGCTTGAAAAATCAGGGAATCAAGGTGGCAAAAAAGAGTGGTGCCGACTACCAGTCTTTTGTGGACAAATTTCTTCACGAAGGAAAGAATCTTACTAGATTCCAAAATGGATATGTTAGGCTCGAGCTCCCGAATCCTTATGCCCTGGAGAGTATGTTTATCATGTGGTATTTCACACTTGAAGGAAGATACATGACTATGTACACGTATCATTTTCCTTTGTTGAATCATATAAGGCATGATGAAAGAATCAGTTTGAAATTATACTTAATTTCTTCCCTAAAAACTAACATTGAGAATGGTGTAAGTCCTTCCCTGCATCAAGGATTAATTCTTGCCCTTTACAAGAATGCCCTAGTGTTGAACCCTCATGGAAACCCTTTAGCTTCCATACTAGATAATGAGAACCGTAATGTTGGTAATGAGAACCGCAATGTTGGTGATAATGAGGAACCGTTAGAGGAGGAAAACCCTACAATGGAACCTAATCCTAGACTCCCTTCCATTGTTGCTACTAGAAATGAGCTTACTCCTACTAAAATCCCTTCCTTTGTTGCCAAAATCTATAATCCCTCAACCCATATGGGTTTGATGAATCCCACCAAAGGCTCCATCAAGCTTGAGCTTATCAAAGAAACTTCAGAGAAGCGCAAGAATTCCCCTCTTCTCTTGGAACTACCTAAGTCCAAGAAGTTGAAAAAAGATACTAAAATTCAAAGTGAATTCATTACCATAAGTGAAGAAAAGGAGGGAATGCAAACTGAGGACTTGAAGGATAGGAAGCATTTTCAGGGTGGTGGTTGTTGTAGATTTGCATGCCTGGAAAAGGCTACATCTCAGGACAGGAAAGGGAAACAAAAATTCACCATCCACAAGGAGGAGGAGTTGGAGGTGGAAGAATTTGAAGCCTAGGTAGATGAAGAAAGTGATGGGACATAATTCAAAGATACTTCTTATGACATGGGTGAAGAGGAAATTGAGAAGGAGAATAAATATAATGAGGAGGAGGAGACTGAAACTAAAGATATTCATAAGAATGAAATCCCGAATGCTCCTGAAACTAGGAATACTGGAAATGATACTACTGTTGAAGACCCTAGCATTGATTATTTGAAAAGAAAACTAACCTATATGTAAGTGCAAATGGATGATATGGAAAAATATTTGGTCACATTGATGAAGGTAACAAATGGCCTAATGCGTAGAACAATGGTTGGTGTTGTGTCTAGATAAACTAAGATCACAAGGAAGCTGAAAAAGTTGGGAAAGGAAAATGACTTGAAGAAACTGGATGAGATCAAGGGACCTGACTGGAGAGACTATATCTCTATAATTGGTGATTACTGGGACCTATTTGGAAAAGCCATGTAATGGCTTTTAATATTTTTTCTATTTATGGCTGACTTGCTCTTTTTGTTGTTTAATTTGAATATCTTAGACTGATATTTCTATATAGCTCTATTATGGTTTCAAACTTTTTGGTTAATGGTGGACCTGATAAATAGTCTTCATAGGTTAAAGTACTCAAGTAGAAATATTTTGTTTTTGATTATGTATAATAGGTATATGGTTATTGTTATGTTATTTGGCCTATGTGCCACCCTGGACTTGTTTTTTTTTTATATGGGTTGATGGTGTTGTTTCCCACCCTATTTTCCTTTTTGATTTTTGGTTGTAACCATCGGATCAGGGCCCTTTCCCTACTAATCTAATAAAAAACATAACACTTCTCATTGAAAAATGTGTGTCTTAGGTTCATGGACTCATGACCCATTCACCCATGGGAAAATGGGTCCTCCTTAGACCTTAGGACCCAAATTTTAATTATCTTCTGGCAGTACTTTGATATATTTAAATTTGTGATTCAATGTCGTCTTGTAATATTTGAATTTTGGGAAATTGAGGATACACATCTATAAATATAAGGTAATTTCACTATGTTTCACCTAGAAGATTTCAAGAATCATTCCTAAATCAAATATTGTGATCAAAGGAATTCAAGTGAAGATTTATCAGAGTTTTATTACAGCATTCAAGATCCAATTGTCATGCATCATGCATGTTTTTGGAGCTAATATGGTGATGTAGGTTTCACGATCAAATCAAGCATTTCAATCACTATTTCAAGCAAGATTCAAAGTTCAAGATCCACATACATTGAAGCCATTTCATGCAATTTGTAGATTTATATTCCAAGGTTTATTCAAGGGTTTGTTGATTGGTAACATTATTTTGTTCATTCTTCATTCCCTCTTTCATGTTTAATTTCATTTCAAGGTTTGATTACCAAAATGCGATTTGATTCCTTTTCATGTCATGTTTGCAGATCTAGGTGGAAGAAAGCTTGAAGATCTCTTGAAGAGAAAAATTGAAGAAATTGATAAAGTTGCAAAAGTTGTCTTGAAAGAGAAACTCATCTATAAAATTTATTTTCTACATTTCGACACTTCCACTTGGACAAATTGGAAGATTCAGGTCTATATCAAAGGCTCTTGAAAGTTACAAAAAATCCTTGACAATGGACCCATTCGCCCCTAGGCGAACGAGTCCAAGTTAGCCTTTGAAAACTCACTTTTGGTGAAAGGTACACTTGGATCTTCCCTTCTCTGATCTACAATTTGATTGTAGGTTTTGTCAGTATTGAGCTTAAAATTGTTGTTTCAAGTGTTAAGTTGCATTTTTGTGCTAGTTTACTATTTTAAGTTTTTCTCCCCAAAGTGTTATTTGACCTTGACCCCCATCCTTCAGTCATAAGGAAATCTACAAATTCACACCTTGAGTTGGCTTACCTAAGGGTTGTAAGTCAATTCCTTGTGTGGATGTCCTTTCCTAATGAAATAGAGGAAGATAGGTCCATCATAACCCTATTACCCTTCATTTCTATTGGTGAAACTATATATATAATTTTCCTATGTTTCACCTATTTCCAAACTTGACTAAATTTGTTGATTTCTTCCTTCTTCTTCTTCAATTTCTTCAACTTTGTTCTTTTTTTACCTTTTCTTCTACACATACCCCTCTTTATATCTATCTTTCTATCTTTTTTTCAACATAAAAAAATCATTTATAATAATAAAAAATAAAAAAAATCTTTTAAATATAGATATGAAAAACCTCTATGTTCTAGCTTTACGATGACAATATACAATTTTTTTGGATAATATAAAACATTATTTTTTATATCTCTTAAAATATGAAATATATAATTTGTACTTTAATTTTTTTTATTATTATACATTTTTTTTTTCAAAATTCTATCTTGTAATAAACAAAGATATCATGAAATTTTAAGCATTACTAATCCGCGCAAAAAATAATGATGATGTAGAAGAGTTCAAACACATTCTATCAAGAAAATATAAATTGTTGAATTCTATTTTTATATATTGATTATGATCTATGCAATATTATAGTCTATATTGCAATGTATATAATTTTTAACTATATTATATATTTTATTTGAGTTTATATTGAACTCTATATATTGTAGTGAAAAATAATTCATCTTACATATTTAAGAGATTTTCATAATTATATGGGTAAATTTACATAATTGCATAATGTAGTTGGTTTAATATTTGATAATTATATAACCAAATATATGTAATCAATGACTACATATTATTAATGTTTTATGAAATTAAATTATATTTTAAATTGAAACCTATATTTATTATAATAAAAAAACTATACATTTTAAGTTATATTATATTTTTTATTGAATTTTATTAATTTTATGAAAATGTAGTTTTGTCAATCTCTATTTTTATTGTTTTTTATTTTACACACTCTATATCCAACTGAAGCACTCTTGATGGTTTGAACCAACAAACGACTAAGTACCTTCTAAACAAAGAAAGTTTGGATAGAATTAGTGAGAAAATGTGAATAGTTTTGAAGTCAAAAGGGCTAGAGTATGGGTGGATGGGCACAACTAGGTGTATCCTTAGTGGCACAAGCTAGGGATTTGGCCCTGTGCTTTTTGTTCTTTCCACCAACTTCTTCCATTGCATGTTGGTTTTTTGGTCTTGTAGGGGGTGTTTTAGGGGTCTTTGCAAAGGTGTGAGGTTTTTGGTGGTTGTGTGCAGGTGTGGGAGTTTACTATTTGGGGGATTTTTTTAGTTTGTGTTGTGTGAGTTTGAGGTGTGATCTTAGTTTGGGGAAGGTGTTTGAGGTTGCGGTGAGTGTCTCCTATTTTTTGCTTGTTTTTATCTTGGGTTTTTGATGCCTAATGAAGATTTGGGAGGGTATGAGAAAATGACCTTCTCTCTAATGTTATCGGGGGTCGATCCAGCCTTGTGAATCCATTCTAAACCAATTAAATTTTTAAGCAATAGTTTCAATGAAGGGGGCTCTTCGTAGATCTAGGGTCCTCATGCTTTGAAAGTAAATGGTTGCATATAAAGGAGTATGACTTACCTGATTTTAGTTATTCAACTAGAGTTGATTGTTGATGATATCAACTATCTATGTAATCATTATTTAATTTGTAAAATTCATAGGCATTTATGTCTCCCTCCCTTTCCTAGAAATGTGGGCACATCAGACCTAGAACCCGAAAGGTGATATGGAGATTATGCAAGCAACCAATAATTATTTCATGGTGATGTTCTCATGCATGGTGGATCAAATCAAGGCTTTTGAAGAGGTCCATATTTCTAAAATCAAGTGGGCTTGTTCATCAAACAATGACATATAGGGTTCAATCCTGTAGAGGAGCTTCCTTCAAAGTACCAGTTTCAGTGAGACTTCCCTGGATCCCTATGGAGTTCTAGAGGAATGACATTTTGCACATGATAGCTTCGCTTCTCGATAAACCGATTGGCTTGTCCCAAAAATAATGGATAAGAAGGTAATATACTATGCTTGTGTCTACATTGAAATTGATTTAAATAACCCATTGCCAGACTCATTGAAAATTTAGGTTGGGTCCACCTCATGGATTCAACAACTTGATTATGAAGCCCTTCCTTTTTTATGTTGAATCTACCATGAGTATGGACACTTACAGAGGAAATTTTCTAAGCTTAGCTCACTTGGAGAACCAATCAATGGTGATGCAACCAAGGTGTTTCCTCACCCTCCACTGTTGAAGGATAAGGAGAAAGCTCCATTGTCTCAAGGGGAATTAGATAAGGAGGGTTTTACTAGTCAAGCCTCGTAACAAGTGATTGGCCAAAAATGGGGTAAAGAATAAGAAAGATTTCAGCTTAGTCTAAGTGTCAATCTGGGGATTGGAAGCTTGCGAAAGGTGTTGTGGAAGTATACCTAAGGGAGGAAATTATTTAATTGACTAGGGATGAAATGTAGCTAGAACACATAAAAGAGTAGAAATTGAATTGAATATTTTTGGTTTCTGTCTTATTGTCAAAATCACACCAAGAACTGTTAATTGTAATAGGAATATTTTGTGACAATAACAACAACAGTTTATTAACATAAAATAAAACATACTTTATTAAATTAAAAATATTGAAATCAAACTTTAATGAAGTAAATTACATTCCAAACTTAAATCACAAAATCTTCTATCAAATCGAAGTATAATAAAGGTGTTGGAATTTAAATCACACAACTATTAAATTTTGAAAGCTATTGAAATTAATCAAATGGAAAATAAATAACACAATAGAATATTAATAGTAAAAATAAATTTCATCGTTCTTCACCAGGGAGTGGGCCCTTGCTTCATGGTTTGCAGGTGAGAAGAGATGAGAGCCTTTCTACGCTACCTCGATCAAAATAATCACTATTTTATTTATCAAAAGTTTGATACAAAAATATGATGCAAAAAGTTTGTTGTAAAAGTTTGTCTACATTTACACTATGAATAATTATATATAGGTTGTTTGTAACTATGAAATACATAAAATATTGGGTTATTTTTGGCCCGTGGCCAACAAACTAGAAGAGACAAAAATATGTTTCACTAACCACGGATTAAAACAACCTCATTATAATTGAAGACGGAAATAGGAAACAAGAAGATTTTGTTTTTCTCCTCCACACAACTAGAAAGCACACCTGTTATAATTAACTCTTCTCTTTATGGAAAATAAATATGATGTGCAAAGAGACTATTATGAAATGAACCCGCGTAGCTAAATAATACAAACATAAATTCTAGAGGAAGGGAGATGTGAAGATTTGTAGGTTTTTCTCCAATGAATTAGCAAGACATCTCCATCATGGGTTTTTGTGCTTATTTAGATTTGGCACTGAAGAAGAAATTGACGCCATCTTGGAGGCTGACGTCATCTTTGGAATAAATTGCTGGTCAAAAATTAATACACAGAATTTTCTGACTAAAGAGTGACAAAGAGATCTGCACCCTTAAATCCGCATTTTTTTGACATAGTGGAAGAAATATAATTTGATATTATTTATTCACATATTTTATCTAAAAACTAAATTAAAGATTACTTATATATATTAAATCATATGAACATAAAATGGTAAAATGGTATGATATGGAACAAAAATGGAATGTGGAAGTGGATATGAAGGCATATGAAATAGGCTAAAATATCACATAAAATGGGACATAAATGGCTCTCATCAACAAGGGTAGGGGCATGAAGAGAAATATCAAGGATAGGAAGGGTGATTAATCATACAATCGATTTGAAGCTTTGGAGGTCTTGGATCAACATGATAATGATCTAGGTAGGTTGCACTCTATTTTAGATATTGTGAAAAGGGATCAACTCACCCTTAATGAGGCTTGCAATCTTAATAGTTTAAGGAATGCCCAAATTGATTCACAAATGGAGACAAATCAATTTTAGGAGATTTTTGGATAATTTTCTCTCTTGGAGAAGCATGTGATGGTTGAAGGGCCAACCTTGTCTTTAGTTGAGTAGGTGTAGGTGGTAGTGTTGCAAGAGTGTGGGAAAGGCTCTAAAGAGGTGCCTAAGTTGGGCTTGCAACAAAAAAACTTCAAGTAGGCGAGCACAAATAAGTCCTCCAAGCTGGGGAGGAAGAAAGACTAGGATAAAATTAAATTAATAAGGAAGAATTTGGTGGAATCAAGTTTAGTCAAAACTATTCACTCCCATTTTTCTAACTCCCATAAATGATTTTCCTTTCTTGGAATTTAAAAGGTCTTAACAACATCTTTAGACAAAAGATTGTTCGAGAATTGATTAAAGTTCACTCTCATGAAATTGTTTTCATTGAAGAATCTAAGTTATTTGTGGAGGGAATGCTTGATGTGGCCCCCAAGTTATGGTGGAGAGAGAAATTTCAAAGCATTGATGCTTAGGATAGTGTTGGTAGGGTTTTTTTTCTTTGGGACCACAAAATATTTCTCCTTTGTGGTGGATTTTCAACAAACACTCCTTATTCATGATGGCCTCGAGCTTTGATTCTAGTGAAAATTTCCGTTTCTCCAATGTCTATGCCCTAACAGATCTACCTAGAAAAAGTAGTCTTTTCGATCACATTGGATATGTGTGGTCCTTGGATCCATTGTTACCTTGGATTTTAGCTAGTTATTTCAATTCTATTATTAGTTTGGAGGAAAAGAAGGGTAGATTAAACATGCTTAAGCCTTCCTCTTTGATATTCAGAGATAATATTACCTCTCTAAACTTGATTTATATAAAACCAAGGAATGGTACATTTAATTGGAGTAATAAAATATGTGGAGAGGGTTATATCTCAAAGAGATTAGAAAAAATTTTAGTCTCTAGTTTTTGGGTTTGCAGTAGTTGGTTAACTAGTTTAGAGATTCTAGATTGGAGAGGATCAATTTACCTATTAAACTAGTTGCAAAAGAAAGGGGTGTCTCTAAGAACCCTTCATTCAAATTCCAACTTATGTGGCTATGAGAGCCGTCTCTACATGATATTATGATATAGTAGTGGTGTAGGGGCATGCTCAATCACGGTACAACCATGCACTCTTTTTCCAAAAGACTCCAATCTGTGAAGTACTAGCTGAAGAAGTGGAATAGGCATTGCTTTCAAAATATTTTCAAAGAAATATATGTAGCCCAACACTGATTAGATACCATCACCAAGTAGATCAAATTTCAAGGGCTCACTAAGGATTCTCTTAAAGAAGAAGTGGAAGCCATGAAGGTTTTTGTAGAATAGGAGTTGTGGGGAAAGACGTTTTGGAAACAAAAGTCTAGGATTGAATGGTTTCAAGATGGTGACATAAATACAACTTTCTTCTTCAAATCTATTAAGGCTAGAAGTCATGGTAATGCATTATCTTCTTTGGTTTCATCTCAAGGAGAGCACCTCACCTCTTTCAGAGATATCTCACAATAACTTACACACTATTACTCATCATTGTACACTAAGGATTCTTTGGCTGTTAAGGAAGAGCATCTTATTCTAGATTACATTCCATCTATTATTCTAATGAAGAAAATGAGATACTTATTAAACCCATCATCTTGGAGGAAGTTGAAGAGGTTGTCTTCAAGATGAAGAAAGGGAAATCCTTTGAGCTAGATGGTTTCCCAATAAAATTATTTTAGTAATTCTAGGATATTATTAAGTTTGATTTGTTAGATGTTTCCACAGAATCTCAAAATAAAAAGAAGATGTTGAAAGAAATGAATTCAATGTTTTTAGCTTCTATTCCCAAGAGATAAGGGGCTAATTATTTGGATTAGTTTAGGACTATTGCCCTCTATAATGTGATCTATAAGATTATCTCTAAATTAATTTTAGAGACTCAAGTCATGGATTTGTAGAGTTATATCAGAAGAGTACGGGGGTTATGTGGCAGGTAGGAAAATCTTGGATGGAGTTATTATTACAGTTAAAGCTATTCATTCCATGGAGATTTCTAAGTAGAAGGCCATGTTCATTAAATTAGACATGTCCAAAGCATATGATTGTGTGAAATGGAATTTTCTCCGGAAAATCCCCAGTGCCTTTGGGTTTAGGGAGAAAAAATAAAATGAGTAATGAGTTGTGCTATGTTAGTATCCTTCTTAGTGTTAATTAATAGTGAGCCTATGACTCTTTTTGGTGCTACCAAGGTCCTTCATCAAGGTGACCCCCTGACACCTTATCTCTTCATTATTATGGCTAAGGGTCTAGGGAGAATTTGAAAGCTCATCTAAAATGAGATCTTATTCAAGGATGGAATTGGGGACAAGGTTTGACTCCTCAAACCCACTTACAATTTGTTGATGACATGAATTTATTAGGAGTTGCTAGAATCAGAGAAGCTAGTAACTTCAGGCATGCTTTGGATATATATATATATATTGCAGCCTCGGGTTAGAAAATAAATGAAGCTAAATTCTCTATTTTCTTCTTAAATACCCATCCCTTATTCAGGATAGAATTGCTCGAGTTCTTAGATTCCAAATTGGTGTATTTGGGAATCCCTCTCTTCGTAGGCCCTTTTCCAATAGGGACCTGGAAAAAAGTGTTGGATAAGTTTTGTGAGTGTGTTAACCACTAGACCTTTAGATGGTTGTCTTTTTCAAGAAGGGTTACATTGTTAAAGTCTACAGTTCAATATCTTCCCATCTACATGTGTGTGGTTCAGGTTGTGCCCTCAAGTTTCATTAAGGAACTAGACTCTCTTTCCAAACAATTATTATGGGATGGTTGTTTGAGCTCCTCTAAGTGGAGTCTAGTCAAGTGGGATTCTATATGTAGACCAAAGTAGTGGGGAAGTCTAGGTTTGTGGTAGGAATTTCTCATTGGTCAAGTTTTGGTGGTCAAGTTATATTAGAGGTGGTGTACTAATCAGGATCAAGCTTGGGCTAAGATCCTTTCTGCTAAATATTTGAGAGGCTTGGTTTTAGAAGATGTGTCTAGAGTCTCCTTATCTAGTAGAGGTTCATTGATTTGGGATAATTTGAAAAAGGGTGCCTCCATAGTCAAGCAAGGTTTATTTTGGATTTGTCACAGAGGTTTTGAGGCACTCTTCTAGTTTGACTCATGGGATGGGCATCCCCAATCATGACCAGTCATCCACACCTTCATAACCTTTGTCTCTCCTTGCTAGATTTTGGTTGGTCCCAAGTGGAAGACTTCAAAGAGGCAAAAATATTCGGACAAGTGGAGGTGTGGCAATGGAAGGATTCTCATTATTGGCCACTAGGTGGTTCACAGGATGATCGAGAAGAGCTATCTCAAATTTCATCTCATAGAGCCTGCAATTCTTTGTGGCTACTGGATATTTAAGTGTTGGATAGGCAAAAATATGGAGGGGAGGAATCTCCTTGGTGGAAGTGTGTTTGGAATAATTTTGCTCAGCCTAAATACAATTTCTTCCTTTGGCTTCTCACTCAAAATGGGTGTATCACTTGGGATAATCTTCAAAAGAGAGGATTTCAAGGGCCATCTATCTGTGTTATGTGTGGTAGCAGTAAGGAGTCATCCTCTCACTTATTTTTCCAGTGTACCTTCTTTAGAACTATTTGGTGTTTTTGGTGCAAAGTTTGGAAATAGACTTGTGTGCATGCTTTGTCCCTTGTTGAATTCTAGAGAACTTTGGGGAGACCACTTGCTAAGATGCATTGTCTCCAAGTGGCTTGGAACATTGGTCCCTCATGCATTCTTTGGAAAATCTGGTTAGAAAGGAACCAGAGGATACTCCAAGGAGGGAGTTTGGTGGTTCACCAGGTTTGGAAAAGGATCATCAGTATGGTTTAGGAAACTATAAGAGCCAAGTGTGATGTAGATTCCCCTCATGAGCTTGGGGATTGGATTCTAATGTAAAGATTGGGCTTAGATAGTGAGGGACATTTGAAGACTACCTTCAGGAGGAGAAGGAATCCCATTGGGAGAATTCAGCGGGATGGCAAATGGGCACCACCTTCTATTGGTGTCCTAAAGATAAAGACGGATGGATCCTCCAGGGTAATCCTAATTATGCTGGAGTTGGTGGTATTGGGATGGATAGCTCAAGAAAGGCCCTTTTCTTCTTCTCCATCTTTCAAGGTCACTAGACTAATAATATTATGGAGGCCCTAGCCCTCCGTATAGCTTTGGAAAAGGTGTGTGCTCTTGGGTGGCGCAAGGTCACATGTGAGATGGATTCTCAGATCCCGACTGATTTGCTAAATGAGCCAAGTCTGAGCAAGGTGAATTGATAGATGGATTCTAAAGTACAACAAATTCTCTAGCTTAGCAATGCTTTGTATTTGATTTCTTTCATCCACATCCCACAAAAGTGGAATACGATTGTGGATTATTTGGCTAAATGGGCTTCAGAGTATAAAGGTAATTAGAGTGTTGACAATATGGAGCAACTTCCCTCAGATTGCTTCCAAAGATTGAATTTGTTGTTACAAGAGGATATTCAAGGTTCTTAAGGATTATTAGGTTGTTTGGCTCTTTGCCTTTTTTGCCCTTCTTGGCTGGATGTGCCTGGCTGACCCCTATGGATTGCTTTGATTTTTTGGTTATATTATTGAGTTCTTTTGATTAATAAATTTTTACCCCTCTTTTTTCAAAAAAATATGAATAGTTTTGTTAATATATATATTTTTATTTTCAATTTACACAATATTCTATATTTCATATTTAATATTATTTGATATTTTTTATTATATTAAATTTAATATTCTATATTTTAGATTTAACTCTATCATATAATAAAATTTATATAATTTTAAATTATATTATATTTTATTCATATTAAACTCTTTATGTTGTGTTGAAACTTTTTATTTTTATTTTATATCAAATGCATTCAATTCTCAATATAATAGTTTTTGAACGAAAGTATAGTTTTGTTGATATAATTCTTATTTTTTATTTTACATTTTATTTTAAACTTTGTATTTTATATTAAATATGTTGAACAAATTAAATTTAACTGAAATATTATTTTAAAACCATATTGTAATTATAGTTTTATGTAAAATATACAAAAATAATACATTATGGATGGATAGTTTTGTTAAACTCTATATTTTAAATTTTAGATTTAATATTTAGCATTAAACTTTATATTTATATTTTAAATTAAATTTTGTATTTGAATTTAAATTTTTATTTTAAATTTTATATCTTTTTTCTTAAAATAACCATTAATCAAATAAAATAATTTATTAAATTTATAATTTTTGAATTATAATATATTTTATTTTTAATTCTATATTTTTTAACATTAAACTTTATCACCTTATCAAAGTGGAGCCCCTTAATTCTTCCTTGGTCAACAAGATAGCCTCCAAACATTATTGAACATGGGTCTCATATTTCAAGCATGCAAATGTGATTTTATTTGAATCAAAGAAATTTATTTGTAACAAAAAAAATTCCAATTTAGAAATCCAATCTTTAACAACGACGACATCAACTTTTCCCTCAATTTTTTCCTGGACCTTAAAGGGGTTTTGACAAACAAAAAACCTTTCTAGTGGGGCTATGACATGTTTGGAGCATTTTGGAGTATAGGAACAAATTGGATCATCATATCCAATCTTTTTTCTTTTTATATTCACCTTGAATAACTCCTTAAAGGGGCTTGAGGAATAAACAACTCATTATTCAATTTCCATTTATGATCATTTGCATCTATTAGGAAGATAATCCAATGGATTTTTTATTTTCAAACCAAGTTTCTAATATCTTGATCATGTTCAATGGTATGTATGCAAGAATGAATAGTTTGTGATATCATTGATATAAATTATGTTGGTAATTCAAGGAACAATGCACTAGTTGAGGAACTTAATGTATTATAATTAGTAATTTAAAAACCTAAAAAAATAGTAATAAATACTATAATTCAAACAAATTAGATTTTATCTCAATTAAGAGATTATATAAATGGGAAACTCTCTAGGATAGGTGTACGCCTCCTAGTTTGATGACATGCTTAAAATCTATTCATTATATAACTTTTCATACAAGATATTTAAAACTTACTGAACACTAGTGAATTATAGTTATTGGTCAGAAATGAAGAGTCAATACACTTGGTGGTCACCTATCCACCCCTTAGAAGTTGAAATGAATAACACAATAATAATTATTAAAAAAAAAAAAAATTGTTGTAGTTATTTACTTTTGGTAGTACTAACTAAATTATGTAGGAATGTGATATTGATTTGTCAAATACAATAATAAGGGAGTTTATATCATCAAACATGGCAACCTTAAAAAATGTGTAAAATAATTTTTAACCCCTAACTATAATAGACAATTGTAAAATTTAATATTTATAAATATTGATGCCAATAACTGAACATTTTTTACCTTACACTTATCCATAAAAATATTCAAGACAATTATTTAATCAAATTTTACATCTTTAAACAAATAATAATTGCATGCTACTAACTAGCAATTACACCTTGGTGTGCAATTGAGACACCAAAAAGTGTGGAAGGTCAGTTAGGAAAAAAAATGGTCTATTTTTTGCATACATTTACATAGTATGTGAGGTCAATTGGTAGTTCATTTAGAAAATGATGTTACTTGTGCAAAAAAATTCTCAATTGAGAAGTGTAGCTTCAAATCAAGTACGCATCCACTTACAAGGATCCATAGTGACTAAAAAAAAATGTTTGAAGTAGGAAGATAATCAAGCTTCATTACCAATAGAGTCATGTTACGTTTGCAATAGGGAGAGAGAGGGAGAGATAGGGATAGAAAGATGGAGAGATAGAGATGGGAAGAAAGCATGAGAGAGAGAGGGGGTAGGGAAAAAGAGATAGAGAGGAAAATAGAAATGGAGATGGAGATGGAGATTGAGATTGAGATGGATATGGAGAAGGAGAGGGGTGTGGAGAATAGGAGAGGGAGAGATAAATAGAGAGAGGATATAGGGATATATATAGATGGAATAGATACATATACATAGATGGAGAGATATAAAGATTAAGATAGAGATAGGAAGTGATATATAGATATAAGTAGAGAGAGGGAGAGATATAGGGGTAGAGAGATATGGAGAGACAATGATATAGATATAGAGGGATATATGGAAGAATAAATATGAAGAGATAAAGATGGATAGGCAAAGAGATATAGATATAGAGGTCTAGGAATAGGGAAACAGGGAGAGAGGGAGATAGATGGATGGATAGAGAGAGGGATACATGTATAAAAATAGAGGAAGAGAAAGTAAGATAGAGGTAGAGATGAAGATAGAGTGAGAGAGGAAGAATGATATAAATATTTATAGAGATAAAGAGAGGTAGAGGGAGTGAGAAATGGATATAGAGATATAAAGGGAAATGGAAAAAAAGATAGAGAGACCTATATATGTTGAGATAGAGTGATAGAGAGATAGATATATAAGGACATATAGAGAGAGGGGGAGAGGGAGAGAGATGGAGAGGGAAAAAATAAAGATAATTAGAGGTAGACAAATTGAGACGTGGAGAGGGAGAGAGAAATAAGGGAGATAAATAGGGGGACAAATAGAGATACATGTGAAGAGAAAGTGAGCTAGAGATAAAGAGATAGAGAAATGAATAGGGAGGGAGAAATGGGGAGACAAATAGAGAGGAGAGAGAAGTAGATAGATATAGAAAGATAGACTGGTAGGGAGAGAGGGAGAGAGGAAGAGACAAAGATAGAAAGGTAGATATGGGAAGACATAGATAAATGGGGAAAGAATAAGAGATAAAGGAGATGATAGAGACAAGTTATAGAAAGAAGGAGATAGATAGAGAGATGATGAGAGATAATATAGAGGTAGGGGGAAGCATGGATTGTGTGTGTGATTGAGAGAGATATAGAGATAAAGATAGGGAGGGGGAAACTAGGAGTGTGTGTGTATGAGAGAAAGATAGAGATGGAGATAGAGATAGAGAGGGAAAGAGATATATATAAATAGATAGAGAGGGAGGGAGAGAGAGGAATAGAAATAGAGATAGAATGGATACATATATAGATATATAAAGAGGGAGTGATAGGTAGATATGGAGAGATTGAAAGAGGGGGAGATAGTGATATACATATATTGAGAAAGATAGGGGAATGGGGAGAGATGCGAGAAGAGGTAAGGAGATAGAGACGGGGGAGAGATAGATAGTAAGATAGAGATAGAGATGGAGATGGAGATGGATATGGATATGGAGATGATGATAAGGATTGATATATAGAGAGGGAGAGAGACAAATATATGGGAGAGAAGAAGAGGGAAAGGAGGAAATAGAGATAGAAAGAGGGAGAGAGAGAATGAGGGAGAGATGGAGGGATAGAAAAATAGAGATATAAAGTGATATATAAAGAGAGATAGAGGGAGATAAAGAGGGAGATATGGATAGAAAGAGAGATGGGGGAGAGGGAAGGAGACAAATAGGGATAGAAAAGAGATCAAGGAGAGAGAGAGAGAGAGAGAGGACAAATATAGAGAGAACTAGGGAAGAGAGGAAGAGAGGGATTGAGAGATAATGAGAAACATGGAGATAGAGAGGGAGAAAGAGATATAAATAGATCTCTCTTTTTGTTCCCCTCTCTCTATATCTTCATTTATTTTTATTTTTCTCCTTTTGCCTCTCTATATCTTATCTTTATCTCCCTCTCCCTTCTCTCTTCCTCTCTCTTCTCTCTCTATCTATTTTCCTCCTTAAGTGTGCAATGGGTACATTGAAGAGGTCTTAAAGGTGAATTATCATATCCTTAATCAAATGACATGCTACCCTAAGCACAACTCTCTAGAGACATGTGTTATCCTTGGATTGTTGGCACAAAACAATTAATCAAAAGTTAGCTTCTTTCTCTCTCTAACATTTAATTTAGATTTATATTTTAAGTTTTAAATTTATTTTATTATATAAATAGAAATAAAAATTCAAAATATAATTATTCTACAATAATTAAAATTTTAATAAGATAATTAATTATAAATTAAATTAATTCTAATAATTTTTTTTAATAATTTCGTAAGAAAACATAAATAATTATAATAAATTTAAAACTTAAGTCTAAATTAAAAATTATAATAGAATAGGGGTGGGGTCCTAGCTCGATTGGCTAAAGCATCCTTTTTCAAGCAAGAGTTCATGAGGTCTAGTCTCCCTCCAAGCCCGTGGTACCGAAGGGCGTGTCGCACCAGCGCCACCGATCATGTGAAATATTTTTATCAGGTGCACTGTAGTTTATAAGGGGACGGATACTCGACCGACTCCTGCAGTCTAAAAAGAATTATAATAGAATAAACTAAATGCAAATTCAAATATATCAAAATGCAAATATTAATAAAAATAATAAATTAAAAAATTAATATTAAATAATAAACTTATTAAGTTAATAAATAGTTAAATAAAAAATAAAACTAGTTTTAAATTTATTAGAATTGAAATACTAATAAAATATAATTATGTTTTTCATTTCAATTTTATCAACTTCTTTTCTTTTATTTGGTTTTAAAATAAAAAACCTACTTTAAAATTATTAAATCGTTTTAAAAATAAAAATTGTAACAACCCTGGTGTACTACTAAGTAAAACTTTGAAGTTTTCATCTCAAGTGAGTGATCACAATGCTACAACATAACAATAAAAAAAATTATTCTCCATGATGTAAATTACATGCATATCTGATATAAACACTAATCCAAACTTCCATTACATTTCATAGTAATTCCACAAGTATTTTCATAACATAGATTTTATATTGAATACACTCAAGTTTATCATTCATGAATACATCCTTCCACATAAATGGGTACGTGATACATACATAGCCCTTTTGAGCTCCATTTGGAAATAGATATAGAGACTAGTCCTGATTTTGCCACATTGGTGCATACATTCTAGATGTCTTTGCTCCTTGGTGCAAACATCCAACACCATCTAATGAGGAGAACCATCACTCAAGTACTTTTCCACCAACCAAGAACTCAAATGTGGTCCCCCCACATCTACCACATATGGTAAGATGGCTCTTCCCTTCGACAAAGAGTTTGGTCAGTAAACCCCATAGCAATAACCTATCTGATCTTAGTGTTGTGCCCTACATAACTAGAACTTGCATCTACTACAATCCTAAACTAGCATGCATAAAAGGAACACGGTGAATTGACAGTGAAATCAGTTGTAAATTACACTACTTTTGCCAAAGAATTCTCAGCTAGTACTTCGAGTGATAGTCTTCCTATTCACATACACTACCATAGCTTGGTTTGGATTATGACCATTCATATACTACACCTAGGCAATTTCCATCCATAAGTAATCATTAACCTCAAAAATAACCTATTCCCCTTTTTCCCAAAATATAATGACATCTCTACCAATAAATTTTAAGCATAAGTAACAACATGTAACATACAATCTTTTCTATTCTACACATTAACTTTGCATAAACAACTTCATAAGCTATTCCCTTCAATGGTCAGCCTAGTCCCAAGTATAACTTTATAATCTAAAGTATAGCTACATAAGCTCCATCTTATCACAGTCATAAATAAATAACTCCAATCACTATTATATCACATTTATAATTGATTCTCATCAAGGGTATAGTCCCATCAATGAATGACTTAAATCGAAGAACATTCATATCAATAAATGATTCTATTTGAGAGTGTCAACTCCTTAGTAAAAAGGGTTATTCTAAGAGTATAATCTTGTCAACAATATGACCTCATATCAAGAGTATAAAACAACCAATTAGGTAATGTAACTCTAACTCAATAGGTAGTCCCACCTATTGATCCAATCCAATAGTCATTAATAAACACAAGTGATCAACTTAATCTCATAGGTGAGTCTCAACCTTGGTATACCCTAATCTCAGATATAATCTATAATCAACAATTAGCCCGATTGTATAGATTAATCTAAACCTATGTGCTTAAAACAAATATCAACTACATAACCCATCCAAGTAGGTTATTCTCAACCTATGGGTTCCAATGAGTAATTAAGTAAATATCCCAATCCTAGTAGATAATTCTTATCCTAGGGTTTCAATCAAATATACTTCTAGACCCACATAAGTTACTCTCAACCTATGGTTTCATTCAATAGTAAATTAATGATCAAGATATCATTCAAGTATAAATTATCAATATGATATCTCATCCTATCATATCTTATCACTATTTCTCCTAAGGTTTCCTAGCATTATAAGCTAAAATGTCAAGTTTCTTCATGACATTAATACATTTCATTATACTTGTAGTGTAAAATATCTATGTATGAAAACATCATCTGAGTTTCCATAATGGGTATATTAGAAAAATAACCTAATACATCGGTTTCTCAAGAAAATATCAAACAAGACCATGTGAGTAAATTTGTATCAAATAACTTCTTAAGCTATTTTCATCAATTCTAGTATATAATACTAATGATGATAATCACTCCTTAATATGGAGTATGTATTGGCATTCATAAGGAAATCATGTCATCTAGATTATTCCTTTCCTATAAGCACATAGTTTATAACTCTATTTCAAGTAACTAATGTAGTTTCCAATTTAAATACACAAACAAGCAATCTTTCAGAAAAATATAGAACAAGAAGAGAATAGAATCTCATGCCTGCTTAACGCTTAATCTAATTGACCCACTAAATTTCAAGCTTAGCCTCCTCTTAAAATCAACTTAGCAACCAACCCTCTCAATCTCTCACTAAAATTCCTCACTATAACTCTCAGCAATTTACGAATTCTCTCAATGAAAAATACAACATAATGAAGTAGGATAATGATGCATAAGAAAGTGTATATCAAATAAGGTGAGTTATCCCCATATTTATACCCAAAAACTAGCTTCTCAAGGCTAAAAATAGGGTTCATTCTATGCCACTTCTCAACCATAAACATTTGACTCAGCTTTCTGGTGGAAAGGTGGCAGATTCCTATCAAGTTAGTCATCAATACTATACAATAAATCAATCTAATGCTTGCCACAATAGGTTTGAAAAATTCATAAAACATGTGCTTTATACAAAAATTCGATTTCCAAGCTTGAAATAATTCTAAAGGAATCAAAGAATTCATAATGTGGTGCCAATTTTACAAACACATTCCCTGTTCTCATGCCCGCAGTTTAAAATAGAGGTATCAATCAATACTTTCTTTGGCTGCATTTTACTGAGTTAAATTGGTCAAGACATGGCATTTGACACCTTGCAATGATTCGACCTCCATATTTTAGTGTTGGTTTGAATGCTCATTATGCAACACGTTTGTTTTATGCTTGACTTGGTCTACCACACTATGAGTTGGTTAATACTTCTTCAAAGGCTTGTGCCAAGTGTTACATATGTGATGACTTTTCTTGTGGAACAATAATATATGAATCAACCATTCTATGCTTCTACCTACACTGGCATTAGAATTTACACAACCACTTTAAACATATGTATTCCCATTGCATATTATCTACAATGATTTATGTAGCTTAGATGCTTAGCATTGCACTAGTATATGTAGCATTGTATTTATCATTTGATCGACTATAGCATACATTCTATAAATCGACCTATAGTATATATTCTCTTCTCCTCTTAAGTGCAACATTCAAGACTTATTGTCATTGCATTTTAGTTTGCATTCAACAATGTCAATATCTTTAAGCGCTATTCTATATGCATTCAAAGCTATTCCTTAAGCGTTGGCTTTATTCCCTTAGGATTTGGTTTATTCTATCATTTGTGTTCCATTCATAATGTGTTGGCTATAACAACACTTAATGTTTCCATAATATGCTAAAAGAAATGTGCCATATTGCATATAATGTGCTTTAGTTCTAATATTATATATATTTAATATATACACCATATTTTTAATATATATATGAATATATATATATATATATATATATATATATATATATATATATATATATATATATATATATATTTGATTAGAGGTAAAAAAATGGGTTTTGAAGGGGCCCGAAACCCTTTACAAAAAAGAGCAATTGAAACAACAAGAAATAAGCATCTAGAATATATCAGCCCAACCACAACAAAACATCAGCAAAAAGTCAACAAAAAAGGAGGAATCCAACCCACAACATTATATATTTTTCTTTATATCAACAACCTCCACATCACATGCCGCATTCTTCAATCCCTCATCCACAACTTCAAATAAATCTTTAACAGGAGCACTAGCCTGAGCTTTAGTCTTATTACGGGTCTTAGCCCTAGGCCCACCCGACTTTACCCCACTAATCAAAATATTAGTCTTCTCACCACCCTTATCATCACACACCTCTCCCTCCATTATCTTGCCACCAACACCATTATCAATAGCCTCCTTGCAATATTTGACACTATCAACAGGAGAGGTAATACCAACATATTCAAAATTAAACCCAGATTTGGTCCCCTCCCCACCTTTATCCATATTAGCATATAACCTCTCCATATGATTTTCCAAGGTGAGAACTCTCCCTTCAAGATTTTTCTTCATTAAAAGCGTTTCCTCCACCACAGTTTTTAAAGAGTTCATCAGATCATATATCTGATCTTGAACAGGGGACTCATTTTCTTTTCTCATAACACCACACACTTTCACATTTATCATATTGAATTCATGAAACATCCATTTTAAAATCTTATAAAAAATAATGGATCCCTCTTTGACAGCTCCCAAAACATCAAAAATATTCTCTTTGTCAATATTGAAAATGCCATTACCCTCAGCATCCTCCTCATGAGAGGAACTTCCTTTATCTAGGTCAGCAGAGACATCCTTTCCCTTCTTAGCAGCAATCAACGTCTTGATTCTATGAATGGATTCCATAATCTTTGTAGCAACCGACTTTCTTTTCTTCTGCCTATCTGGGTCCACCATTGGAGAATCCTCATCACCCTGCCCCACCTCAGCCACATCCTTCTTATCCTTCATGCATCTACTCAACATTTCATCCTTTGGCTCCTCACTACGAGTATCATAACCATTATTAGGATTCAGGTCCTCTTTTTTAGACTTCCCTAAAGCAGAGGAATGTGTATCCACATCCATGGTAGAAAGAGAGTCTAATAAATAATCAACATCATCCTCAAATGTAGACTCCTTTTCCAGAATGAGTTTCCTCTTCTTACGCTTTTTGCTAGCCAACTCCTCCTCAGAGACCGTCTCATAACCCTCATGCTTTTGTTGCAAAATCTTAGGAGTAGGAAGTGGCTTAGCCACTTCAAAAGCTTTAGCATAGTCCAAAATTAAAAGGATAATCCCTACATGAAGGACATGATTCTTCGAGTTTTTCTTATGATCTGAAATGCTAGCATCCAGAGAAGCCAAAAGATAAAAGGGAAAGGAAAGATTTTTTCTTATGGAGGAAGTGGTTAAGCAAAACAAAATGGTAGGAATTTACCACAAAAAAGCGACCTTCCAGGGAAATGTATCGCATGAGCTCCTCAGCCACATCCCCCCACAGTGCCTTAAGAGATTTCCTCTGATATCCACCACTCCTCATCGTCTGAAGGTCTTGAGATTCATCGCCTTTAAAAAATAGTTGCATGGCGGTTTGCGCTTCCTTTTTATCTCTAAAGAATTTCATACCCTTCGTCGACAAGCCAGTGATGTTGGCTATAAATTCTTCGTTAACATCAAACTCCATTCCTCCAAGCTTCAGAACCCTATTGTTCCAATTTTTAGCAAACAAAGCAGTTTTTTGTGGGTTGTTACCATGTAACCTCTCTAGGTACGAAGTTAGCCATCCCTTCTCTAATATTTTCTAGACCTCTGGCTTCTTCTTAACTGCATCACAAGAGAAAGTTTTAGCATGATTCCTATCTCCTCCCATGGTTGTCGGACTTGCAGAGTTGGGAATTTTAAAAACTTTGAAAGAGATGAGAAAAAATCTTGAGAAAGCAATGCAAAGAGTGCCCCCAATCCGTGTGAAAAAGGAGTAGTGGAAGAGGTGATTAATGATCCTAATTTTTTGTTCCCTACAAATATTAGCCCTTGTACAATAAGCTCGAACCAAATCTTGCTTACCACTCCTCTACATCATAACTTGTCACGTGATGAAAGTCATGCATGCCCCCAACCTTAATAAATCATTTATCTCATTAAATTTGGGCATCATGGTTAATAGTAACAATAGCTTCTATAGGCAGAGGGTCATTCATACCCCATTCCCTAGCACCTCTAACTCCAAGATTGGCAAAAATATCAGCAAGTCCATTTCACTCACACAAAATATGAGAAATATAATAGTCATCAAAGGACTTAAGAATTTTAAATAAAGTCTTTAATCAAATTTTCAATTGTCCAAGAGGTGGTAGCACAATTCTTTAAATTGTTAATGATATTGAAAGAATCCCCCTCAAGACAAACTTTATTGTAACCTTTAGTTTGAGCCAATTTGAGACCATGATAGGCAACAACTCATATATATGTATATATATATATGTTAACATATATATATTTCTTAAAAATAATTTTTAAATAATAAAAATCTAAAATATATCGAATAACAATTATTCTTATCTGATACAATGAAACATATATATATACATATATAAGTAATTATATATATGTATATATAAATACATACATTAATATATAAGTATATTCTTTTACATTAAAATAATATACTCATATATTAATATATGTATATTTTAATATACATATATCGTTATCCCTTAGACTCAAAAACATATATATTCATGTACATATGAAATACGTATAATTACATTTTCGTCGGCTGATACATATATCAGATGTATATATATATCATATATATATATATATAATCATCAATTATAATACACATATCAAAGAGACACTCACATAATTCAATCCACAGAGATAACCTATCTCGAACAAGGATGACTACCCAATTATTATGTTAAGTCAAGACCATGACCAAAGGAACTTACTCAAAATTATTGACTTGACGATTCTAACAATGGGTGTGTGAAAGATTAGTTTGAACTCGTTGAGGTTACCCAAACAAACACTTCTTCGGGGTGATACGTCCCCTCTTGGTGCAGGAGCGCCTGTTTGATTTCTTGCCTCCATGAGGCCATTTGTAAATAGTTACTCTATTTTGTGTATTGGGTATTATAATAAGGTTTATCAAACCATTTTAGAGGTTTTTGAGTCTTAGGAAGTCATATCTGAATTCATTTGTCAAATAATGTTTAAAATTGTTCCATATTGTAAAAATTGTAAAAGTTGCTCAAGAAAGTTGTCAAGCAACTTGTCAAAAGTGTGTCATTAAGGTGTTTTGTCAAAAAAATAATCAAAAGTTTCTTGAAGATAGTTGGTTTTGGTTGGAAATGTGTAAATACAACCTCAAAAACTCGAATTGGGGGGTTGGAGACATTAGTCTTAAGTTTGATGAATGACAACCTCAAGTTTTGTGTGCATTTTCTGATTTTTACATTGTTTTCAGGCTGAAGTTGTGCGTTGTACAGCCTGGTATGGATTCAAATAATGGAGAAATATCTCTATTTCTAGTTTCCAATTATTTTTGTTTTATTGAATTTCATTACGATTTGAACGTTATGATCATTTTTGTGAGGGCAGGTCTGAACTCTGCCTAGGGTTTGCAGTTTTGGGGAAAATGCAATCACTTTATTTCCCACCATTGGATCTTCATACAAATTGGAAGGGAAGTCTTTAATTATGCTATATTAAATCTCACTGAAGCGATTGGCTTTATTATTGTTTTTATGGAAGTTATAAATGATAGTTTGGTGCATTGAATTGTGGGTTGCTATGAGAATGTTTCCAATGTGATTTAGAATGCACTTAATCATTGTTTGAGATGAATAATTTTATGAAAATTTTCAAGTGAATGGCATGTTAAGTTGTGAATCCCTTGTTCTGCATCACCTCTCTTCTGAAGGAATGAACCTGTACCTGTATCGAACTTGGCACATTTGCAATGGTAGTTAGACTTTCACATGAAATCCATTTTCATCATAAAACATTAGAATATTCATATTACAATACATATTTTTTCACTATACTTCATTAACATAATTACTCCTTCAAAGCAATAATAAATTAATACCTATTCCAGTATTTTATTCCTTTATCAAACATATGAAAATCATGATTGCATTTATCATCCTATTTACCTATGAAGGTAAAAGTAACTTAGTAACAACAAGACGAGGTGTGACAAAAATAGAGAAAGTTATTAAAATTGAATATTAATAAAATATAATTCTATTTTTCATTTTAATCTTATCTACTTCTTTTTTTTCTTTGTTTTAAAATAAAAAGCCTACTTTTAAATTGTTAAATCATTTTAAAAATAAAAATAAAGTTATTAGAATTGAAATATTAATAAAATATAATTCCATTTTTCACTTTTTAATAAAGGGGCAAAAATTTATTAACTTCAAGAAATTAGCATACAAACCAAACTGAGATACAACCCATCCATCTCAAAGGAAAAATCCCAACCAACCAAACCTATCAACACAACCACGGGTACATCAACCATCCATATCCTCAACAATCAACCTATCCAAACATTAAGCATGATCATGGGATAAATAATCCTTGTCTTCCACTCGCTAGTCACCCCTATTCTCTAAAGCTCATTTAGCCAAACAATCTACCACACTATTCTATTTCCGCAAGATATGAATAAAGGAGGTAAAATCCAACAAGGAGATCAATTGAAGAATCTACTTAGTCACCAAAGCCAACTGCCAATTACCACCATCCACCTTTTGGCCATTCAACATGTTAATCATAATCTTACGCCAACCAAGTGAACAAACCCTTCCAAGAGTTGTAAGTATAGAAAAACCTTCCATTAAATTTATAGTGTGTTTCCCTTTATAAATGGAGAAGAGGAAAATCATATTACCATAACTATTTCTCCCAACTTCGAAAATTTTGACATGCCTAGGATTTACTCTGGAAGAGGCATTTGTATTGATATTTAACACACCAAACGAAGGAGGAGACCATATACCATCCCTCTTTGGCTTCTTTTTGGTATTCCAACTCCTTCCTACTAAAGAGGGCCCTAGGTCATTGCCATATAAACCCAACCTCTTCATTAAATCAACCTTGCCAATCTCCAAATGGATAAACACCTCAAATTTAGCTCACTGTTTCTTGAACCATATCAATGATTCTTTGCCAAAGCTATTAGACCACCAAATTATTCCCCTAATAATTCTATGGTTTATTTCCAACCAAATCTACCAAAGTATTAATGTTGGACCAATTCTCCACAACACCTAAATGAAGAAGGCCTTAGTTGAAGGCCTCCACAAACTCCTCCAAAACTCAACCAAAGATAAAGCACGAACACAAGATTTATTCCATAGATCCCACCATAAGTGCAAGATATCCATAGAGAAGGAACATTAAAAGAATAAATGAGAATAAATTTTCTCACTATTGCCACAAAGTTCACAAATAGACGACCCCTAAAACCCTATTTTTTGGAGGTCATCCCAAGTGAGGCATTGATTCCAAGAAACAATCCACAATTTTTTTTTTTATTTGGGCCAGTAAAATTTATTCCAAATATTCGTCCACCATGACACTTCCATACCCCCATATTTTAAAATTTTAGCTCCTTATATCTAGAGGCCACCAAAAATACCCCTATAGGGGACAAGACTCTAATCTAGAATATCTCTCCCCTCAAAGAGATACAAGATCTACTAGCTAAATCCCTCTTAATACTTCTTGATCTTCAACAAAGCCACTGATCAGTCATTATGAGGGATATTCCATTTAAACACCTCTACTTGCCCCAATCTTTGGGAAAATTTATAGTCTTCAACCCAAGTCTAACCAACCTCCAAAAACACTAACATAGAGCCTGTCAATGAGGGTACATGGACATGATAGGGGGAAAACCATCCCAATAATCATACTAGAAAAGAGCATCTAATCCCTTGTTGTAAATCCAAAACAAACCCTTCTTAATCAAGTTGGCATTGATGAGGTATAAATAACCTCATGAAAATAAAAAGCCAAATACCCTTCCTTATTTCTCCCAATCACTTTTACCTTGCCAATTGTTTATCTTTAGGATTAATAATTGCTTACTTTTTGTAAAAAATGTATAATCTTTATTTCCTTAAATTGATTGAAATAAGTTGACCAACGTTAACATCATGGTATAGTTTTTAGTATTGTACAGGTCATTATGCACGATTGAGTGGACTTAATGCAGATTTCAAACAGTTGAAGATAAAGCTCTAGAATTCTAGGGACCAAAATTTTAGGAGTGCATAGTGGAACGAGTATTTTAAATGCTTTTTGTTTAAAAACTTTATGGCTCAATCTGAGCCTTTAATGTTTTTATGTTATGGACCTCAATTTGTTAGTTAGTTGAATTATGTTAGAAAACTTTTTCAATGGTGATATTTTGCCACCTGAAATATAGGATTTTGTTAGCAAGTTATATATATATATATGTAACCGCCAAACACAATGCATACAAAATATCATTATGTTGTCATAATGTGCTTTTGAACTATGTCTCTGTGTTACACTTTCTTTTGATATGAATAAACTAAGCTTTTCCAATCTTATTCTGAGTTTCTAGTTATGTGCAATGGAATTATCTTGGATGGATTAATTTTGAAAAATACATAAGTTCATGTGATTTGAGTTAAAGCGAAGACATACCCGATATCTGGCTGCTCAAGGGGAATTTCGTAGGATAGATAAGTATCTTTGTTTTTAATTTTTTAATTTTTATTATTTACATGATAAATGTGAATGAATGTTATTTGTATGTGTTGAGATTTGTTAAGTTATTCTTGCAGGTTGTATTTTGAGTTCATAATTTTTAGTTATGTTTATCTGGAATTTAGGAGCACCCACTCTATTTATCAGTTTTAGGTTGTTAATTTTGTTTTATGTTAACAACTAGAAGTTAGTTGATAGTTGTTGTCATTTAAACTTTACAGTTTCATTACAAGCATTTCCTTCTAGATAATTTATATTCTTTCTAGTTTAGTCATTTCATGCTTTCTAGTTTAATCATTTCATGCTTTCTAGTTTAATAAGTTCATGCTTTCTAGCTTAGACAAATTTACGCTTTCTAGTTTAATGGCCTTTTAGTTTAAGTTTTTTTTTACAAATATTCCAAGCATTTAAAAAATATAAGAGAGTAAGTCAGGATTTTTCCTATTGCATACAGCCTCCGAACACTACATGGTCGATACATTTGATGCATTTTCAACTAAAGTGATAGGACTTATTGACAACCTGTCAGACACCCTTTTTTAGGGTGTCCCAAATCATAGATCCCTTACCTAGCAAGTTGTTTATCAATACATATTCTTGCACTACCCCCTTACATACTTCAAGGAGGGTGATCCCACAATACCTATTTACAATTTTTAGCCAAACTGGACATTGAACTGATTTTTTTTAACTAAATCTTCACTTTTGGGCATCTATAGCTGCTAAACCATGAGGAATTTGAAAATGATGCAAACTAGTGATTTGTGAAATTTTGTTTGCAGATTCTAAATATACTTTTAAAAAACAAAATGGAATCAAATTGCATTTCTTTTCTATCTTTTTCGAAAAATAGTTTTTAATAGTAAACACCATTTTTAAAGAGTTATGTGTACTTGCTAACACATAACTTTTTTTCTATGAAGGATAATTTTTTTTTTTTTTTTTCTAATTTAGATTTAGAACTATGATATCTAGTGCATGCAATTGGTTTCATAGTGTTTTATTGATTTTTTTTTCTTAATCGAGTTTTGAAGTCAGACCAATTATAATTTAGACATAGGTTTACTTACTAACACAACTTTTTTTTGTATTTATCGAAATTCAATTGTATTTTTTTTGTTCGATCAAAGACATCAATATCTAGTGCATAGATATTTTCACAATTTTTTTTGATAATCTACCATTTTTCCACATGTGTAGAACAAAGAGCTTGATTTTCAGTGAAAAACCTACATTCACAAAAAATAAAAATATAAAATATAATAATCAAATTAAATATATTTAAAATTATACTTTTTGGGAAGCTTATAATAAGGACTATATACTTACAAAAATCAAAATTTTAAATGAATCCATTTGATCCCCCAGAAGTTAAATCAAAAGTGGTTTTTTATCAGCTTTTTGACAGGTGTAAAGGAGACTCTATTATAGGTATGGTTTAAAAATAGCGGGTTTCTATCCAAGGGGATTTGATCTAAGGTGGTTTGATCAAACCATGTTCAATTGGAATCCTTTAAAAATCATTATATTCTCTAAAAATATGTGATTTCAACAAAAATCAGGATGTCCCAAAAAGTGTAAACCACTATTGTGGGATCACCTAGGAGAGAATATTGGCTCAAGCTTGGTCCTAACTATTACACCACCGCTAGTATAGTTTAGCAGCCAATGCTTGAATAGTGATACAAACCTATCTCAACCCAAGGCCTATATCCTCCTTTGGTCTACAAATATCCTCCCACTTAATGAAACTCCACTTCGAAGATCCAAAATTGTTATCCCATAAAAATTGCCTTGTTAAAGTATCAAGTTCCTTAATGAAACTCAAAGGAGCAACTTGGACTAAGCACTATAGATAGGAAGATATTGGACTAAAGAATTCAACAAAAAACTCTCCCCACAAAAGATATTTTTTCCAATGGTTGGCCTTCACCCAAAACTTATCCCATACATTCTACCAAGTCCCCCTGGGTAATGAGCCAGCCGAGAGATGAATGATAAGGTACACTAAAGGAAGAGCTCCAATATGGAATCTAAGAATTTGACCAATCCTTTATTGAATGAGAATAGAGGTATTAAAAAAATATAGAGGATTTACCTTCATTAATTTGTTTCAACTCGAGGCCGCAAGATAAATATCCAACACCTATATGAAGTTGGAAGCCTCTCTGACCTTGGAAACTCCCATTAGTGTAGTATCATTAATAAACTACAAATGTGACTTAGATGGTAGTTCATTTCCCCAACACCAACCTCTAATTAAACCTTTTGACTTACATGAGATTTTATGACCCCTCCTAGACCCTCAACCAACAAAATAAACAAATAAGGTGACAAAGTATCTCCCTGATAGAGACCTCTTGAAGTACCAAACAAAGAAAAAGGCTCACCATTAATAAGCATGAAAAAAGAGGTAGAAGTAACACAAATCATCACCCAGTTGACCTAGGGATCACAAAAACCAAAGGCTAACAACACTTTCTGAAGGAATGACCATTTGATCCAATCATAAGCTTTGACCATATCAATTTTGATAAACGTAGCCTTCTCCCTTTAAGTTTCTATGGAATGGATGACCTCAACAGCAATGACCACACCATCCAATATATGTTTGTTTGACACAAAACCACCCTACTCTTCTGAGATAAGCTCTCTAATCCAAGGCTTAAGCCTCTTTGCAATTACCTTAGATAGAATCTTTTACACCATATTATAGAGAGCTATGGGTCTAAATAAGTTCAATGAATTAGCCCCTTCACACTTTGGAATAAGGGATAAAAGTGTAGAAAATTCATAGCTCTCAACATTTTTTTATTCCTTTGAGATTCTTACACCACCTCCAATAGGTCAAATTTTATAATTTCCAAAAAATTCCTAGAAGAATTCAATCGAGAATCCATCAAGACCAGGGGCTTTCCCTTTTTTCATATATGAAAAACTACTCCCTCAAGCTCCTCTAGGGAAATGGGACTAATAAGCCTCATTCATTTCCAAAGATGTAACAAAGAGAATACAAGATAGAACATGGTTGTCTTCATCAAATGGAGGGGGATAATTTTCCATGAACAAAGTCGAATAATATCAAGAGACCTCCATGGAAATGTCCTTCAAAGAAGTTAGTTGAACTCCTAGGGAGGACACGAGAGGAAATCATATTCCCATGTCTATTGGCCTTGATTGAGTTAAAAAAAGTAATTCATATTCCTATCACCTTCTTGAATCCACTCAACATGTGCCTTTTTTTTCCAATAAATCTCGTCACATAATTCCCATTCCTTGAGATCCTTCAAGGCTTTTGATTCTTCCATAAGTGATCCCTCTGTAAGCCCAAAGTCTCTAATTTTTCAAGTGATAACATCTAACCTTGATTGAAAAATTGACATGCCAAGAAAGATGTTTCCAAAACACTACCTATTCCACTTCTTGGGTTGTTTATTCACAAATTATACTTTTGACAAAGGAATACATTGTTGTGCCATAAGTTGGTCTACCTTGATGCCACCAGTTTGACATAAGGCCCTGCAACTAAGGATCATGAAACCGCATAAGCTAAAACTTAAAGGATGGTTTTTTAATTGCCTCCACCAAGGAGACTAGGATTTTGATGAGCAGATGACCCAAGCCCCTCCACTCAAGAATCTTAGAGCAAGTAGTCTAGTTGTTACCAATCCAAAAACTTGAAACCAAAAACCTATCTAATCTCTCTAAGATAGAGTCTTGGCTACATCTCCTATTGTTCCAAGTAAATAGCCTATTACTAGGTTTTATATCCACCAATATTAAGAAAAAATATGTTATCCTTGAGAAGGGTGGAAGAAGGATCTAGCCTTTCCACATCCCCTTTTTTTCCTCCACACTAGTAATTTCATTAAGTCTCTAAAAAAGATCCACGGGTATAACAGAGTTAAGGATCAAACATATCAAATATGAGACCAAAGATGAGTTTTTTTGATAAAATCAATATAAGCATAAAAATTAGAGAGTAGCATAATCTCTCCAAAATCCATACTAGAAGCAACCATAGAAGACCTACTACAAATCCACCAAAGCAAAGAAATCCTTAGTAAATTCCATAGACAAGTAATACCCCTGCATTACCCTGAGCACCAATACACTGACACTAAATTCTCCACCAAAACTTGGAAGCCATGTTGTATGTACTTTCCATAGATAACTTAGTCTCTTGGATAAATATAATATATGGCAAGTGAACTTTGACCAAATCTCGAACAATTTTTTGTCTAGGGCCACTGTTCTAAAGGGAACCAAGGAAGCCTCACCCAAATAGGTGACGAAATATCCTCTACAAGACTAAAGCTTGCATGGCATGGCTTTTGGAACAAGCTTACCTGATTATATAAGCAAGGACCTCCTTCAAATGCTTTATTTCAATCAACCAAGCAAGTGAAAAGCATCGTAAAATAATTATTGGCTGCTAACATCACTTTCATCTCACCTTTAGGATTCCATGTCTAGTGAGCCCACGATTCTAGGAACGTGAGTGAAACCTGAATCCCCATAAATTTATAAATTAAAGCATGTTTGATCAGGTAATTGATATCCTTCGCTACAAAATCTGATAATCTTAGCTCCACTACAGACACCCATTTACTTTTAGAGTTCATGAACCACCATTATTTGCTTGGCCATCCCCATTTAAATATTTTCTCACGAGATCAATAGCACTTGCATGCACATGCATGGATGAGGAAGTGTTAGGTCTGAAAATATCACTTACTAAAAGTAACCTTCGATAAGCAAATCCATACTCAAAATTATTAAATAATATAAGATGATTATTAAATGGTGCTAAAAGGAAATAATTAAATAACTTCATCATTATTTTCAAATGGAATTATGTACATTAATGAGACAATATGAATATCAACACAAGGCCATGCCTTTACAAAATTTAGCCATGTAGGCTTACACAATAGCAATACACATAAATTCAAATGTTGTAATGCAAATTAAGGAAACAAAAAGATCATAAATGCATCCACAAAGGAACCATAACATAGTGATTTTCATGAGTGGAAAACCCTCGTAGGGAGGAAAAACCACTCATAAAAATGCCTCATTAGCTTAATGAAATGTCTCACTGGCTACAAAATCTCTCTGGTTATAAGATGCCTCACTGACAGTGATCAGATTATCTCACTGACATGACCATTTACAACTTCATTACACATTTCTGAATGATAAAGCAATCAACTACAGAGGATCACTCTGTTTCTCTACATAACATTTTACTCCTCAATATTAACACCTTTCATATCCTAAAGATTCATAGGTTATGGAAACTTTAAAAGATCAAATATATTAGTTCATACAATCTATTTTGCACATTCCTTGCAAAAATTCATTAAAAAAAAATGATTATATGTTGAATTCAACATGATATTCTTTCTGTAAAAGAACTAAACGCATAACAGTGTGAAAATATTGTTTAAATAAACAATCTATGTTCTATATCAAGTTGCCATTTGCCTACAATGAAACTTTCAAACTGATAATATAACCATCTGTCTGAGCCACTAGATGTGACTGTCTTTTAACACGAGTTAATCTGCATTTGAAACTATCTTTAAATGGATGACACAATAAATGCAATACATCCCCATATAGTTAATACGACATACAAACTAACTCAACAATGAGACTTGAGTATAATGTCGACACACAATACACTATATGTGTTTACATAGAAGCATAAAACCACACTATATGCCCGGTCTGTGAAAGGTCTTTAACAAAAAACCCAAGCCCCTTGTGTCGACTCAAATAAACAAACCACAGTTTGATCTCGTGCTCTTGAGAAACAAGGTAAGTCAAATACTATACATGGTAATGCATAAATAAAACAATAGACATTTTACCCTTTGTATCTTACAACACAAATTTGACAGAGAACTAAACAAATATCAATGCAAAATATTATATCCATGAAATCTGAAAAACCACAAATCCAACATGGCTACCATTTCCAGATAAACTAAATACCACAACAAATAAGGAAATGAAATACCATTATGTTGTTCATTGAAACTACACAATATATTTACAAAAATTATCTCATTTCCATTCTATTTCCTATTTTATTGATTTCTCTTCAGATTATCCATTGAATTCAATGATACAAATGCCTACTTGATGGGGATTTGCATTTAAAGTTGAAATTAAGGGTTTTGTCCATGCCTTACTCCTTTAGAATTTTTCCATTGTTGGAAAGACCCTTTATGTTATGGCGATATAAAATGGAAGAGCTTTTATTGTTGGCTAGGGGCGAGTGACCAAAATTTCATATAAGTTCAACTACGGTTATTATTAGAACATGGCTACCATTTCCAGATAAACTAAATACCACAATAAATAAGGAAACGAAAAACCATTATGTTGTTCATTGAAACTATACAATATATTTACATAAATGATCTCATAAATCCATTCTATTTCCTATTCTATTGATTTCTCTTCAGATTATCCATCGAATTCAATGATACAAACACCTACTTGATGGGGATTTGCATTTAAAGTTGAACTTAAGGGTTTTGTTCATTCCTTGCTCCTTTAGGATATTTCCATTATTGGAAAGACCCTTTATGTTATGGCAATATAATAGGGAAGAGCTTTTATTGTTGGCTAGGGGCAAGTGACCAAAAAGTCATATAAGTTCAACTACGGTTATTATTAGACGAAAATAAACTCATGAGAAAATCCAGTTATCGTGTTCTACTCGCAGGCTTGTGATATGCTCGTAGACTTACATGTTTCTCTAACCATCACAAGGAATACAATTTATAACTATCTTGCAATTTGATTGAAATAAATCATGTTAATTAAATATATTATTATGATTCCATTTCGAAAACAAAATTGTCAATCATTCTCCATTATGTTGATTTCCATATTTATAACTCTAAAAATAGTTTCGCCCAGCTATGGTATACTCGTTGCCATCTGTAGTGGTCACTGCCATGTGATGCATCTAGGGAGGATCGATATCCACCTAATGATTAAGGGTGACACTATGCTTGAAGATCGAATTAAATATAATATGAGTTCTAAGAAAAATCAAGTTTCTGAACAGGTTGATTCAACTAATAAAGTCACGGTATAGGTAAAATAAATGAGCAGGTGTAGGTATAAGTGATGGAAAGTAAAAGGCTTGATCTTAGAGATCGATTCTAGATTGCCACAGGATAACCAAAAATCATAGTTTAAAAACATATATGAACTATTTTATCAAATCCAAAAGACTAAGATGATCGCAAGAATTTGCACATAGGATCGATGGAAGGTTAGGAAGCTTTCAAGAATAAATAAATCGACAAAAGTAAAGCCAATTACGAAAATCTAAGCCATCATCCTCTTTGTTTGGACCTTAGAAGACACTTGAAAAGTATGGACAATCACAAAGAATGGAATCAAATGAAAATGCACAAAACCTAAACACCAAGCATGCAATAACCAGTTGTGATACTGTTAATAGTCAAAAAGAGATAAATGGTCTCAAGAATGCCACAATTTCAAGATAACACAGTATTAAAACACAAACCAATATCAAATGAATCCAACACAATGACGATCAACCAAGAAGATTTACTATTTGAAATTTTCATAGTTTATTCAACAAAAATCATGAAATTTCATAAAATGTTAATCATACCCAAATCACTGTGTTTATTCCTAAATCCTTGTTTTTGTATCTATGAACTTTTGTATCTTCTTTCTTTTCTCTCCCTTTTCACTTCTCTTCTTTTACTCGCTCCATCCCCAACTCTTCTGTCTATGTTTCTATTTATGTTTTGCAAACTAAAAATTGTGAATGAAACTTGTGTTGTTTTGAGATTGAGATCTATCTTTCTCCTTTTTATTACTTTCTTTCTTCTTCTTCTTTTCTATTTTTATTTTGCTTGTTTTTGTTTTTTATTTTCTAAATTTAAGTTATTTTTCTATTTTTCTATTTATTTTTATCTCTTTGTTTTATTTTCCAAATCTTGCTTTTTTTTCTAAGTTTATCTCATATTTATCTAATAGAACTAATATTAAATAACAAATATGATTTATTAACTTGCATCATATTTATCTTTAAAACAATAAATATTAATTCTAATTTCAGTAAATGATTTAAAACTATTTTTATTTCCTCTAAAAGAAATTAACATTAACTAACATTTAATTAAATAAGCAACTATAACAATAATCTCCCTTATTAAATAAAATAAGACACAACTAAATTATGCAAATGCAACTATATGATTTCTTAAGTGTTCGTAGATTTTTTCACCACGGTTGCTTAAGACGGCTAGAAACCCCCTCTTCGATGATACTCTCTCTGTCGAGAGTATATTCCTATTACACACATGAATCAAAGTTCGAGCAAAGATCATTAAAATAATAATATTGAATTATAAATTAATTATTGAAAAATAAGGATCGTGACAAGACAGGTTTTTTTCCGGCTAAAACCTCCAAAAGGCAAATTAATCTTGGAATTAAGGCCTCCACTTGAGACCATACTCTAAAAAGAGAGGATAAACCACCCGAAAAGACAAAAAAAATACCCACAAACAAACTCCCAAAAGCTAGATCAAACGCTGCAAATACTCCTCCAAACACCCTTCACTCCACACAAACCCCAACACAATCCGCCCTCCTACAAATAAACCTACACATGGGAAGCAAAAAGGCCGCAGCTAGGGCATAGGCCGTGCCCGCAACAACCATCCCTTCTTTTGAGTCCTCCTCTTACAAAGCTCAAAGGCAATGAAGCCCAGGGCTACTGCAACTAAAGCGGCCATTAATGGCAGCGGAGAATGGCCCAGACAGCCGCGAAGTAAGCAGCAGAGCAGGCGTAAGGGCATGGCTACTGCTTGACGCATCCGGGCAGGTGCAGGTCGTGGAGGCGGGAGAACATGCTGTTGGACTCACTTGTCTTTGATTCCATAGCTTTATGATCCAAGAAAAAGACATTATTTCGAACGGCTTTATATTCTCAAAATTTCATCCAAGTAAACATGAGTTTGAAAATTCCTAATGGCTGTATCAATATCAAGTATAACTGTGAAAATTGAGTCAATGCAAGAGCATATTGACCACATCTGCAAATGATTTGAGATTCTTCTATAAATTATGAAGGCCAATAGTTAGTGAAGGCCAATGAGACCAAATCGTACTCCACAAAATCATATAACCATGGAGAGGAAAGGTGAATGGCGATGGCAAGCTAAGGTAGACTAACAAAATATAGCAGCAGCTAAAAACTCAGCCGTGCGGATTAATTTTTTTTGGAAAAACAAATTGTAGGACAATAATTGGAAATTTGTGCACAGACTCAATTGGTTCTAAAGAGTTTTCAATTCATGATCAGAAAATGGGATTTCGAAAGAAAATCCTTCAGCTACAGTAAAAAAACAATAAAACACTTTTCATGAAGTTCTAGAACATCAATTGTCGTTGTAGTATAGTGGTAAGTATTCCCGCCTGTCACGCGGGTGACCCGGGTTCGATCCCCGGCAACGGCGAGTTAGGCTAACCTTTTATTAAAGGAACATTTTTCCCAATCTTTAAAATTAAAAAAGTCAATCAACTAAATTGACAGCAATTTTTACAATCAAATTTATTCTTTTAAAAGAGATATTTTGCTATCTTTAAAACAAGTCAGTTAACCTTCTTGCTATCTTTAAACAAGTCAATGTACCGTCTTGCTATCTTCAAAACAAATCAATTAAATTCAAAATAGTTTTTACTAAGGTTAACATTATTCTTCTATCTCATTGAGGTGCTTTTGGATTATGAATTTGTCCAATTTATTTGTTTATAAAATTATAGTGAATAAATAAGATAGTTAGTGGTTAACGATTTTTATAATTAATTTTTCATTGAGATTAATGTATTAACTTTCTAATTTTTTTAATTTATATTTGAATATCTTTTACGGGGTTTTATGGAGCTATGGAGCTATTAGAGGACTTATTTTTGTGGATTGAGAGTTCTATGGAAGACAAAATAAGAGCCCTACTTTTTAGATTTAAGATTTAAGGTCGTGTGTTTTAGGGTGGGTTTGAAAGTTTCCCCTACTCGCTTCCTAAATTTCTACCAAATGCAATTCATTGATAATTTTTTAAATTCATGTCAATAGTTTTTTAGATTTAGCATTCTTTGTTACTAAAAATAATTGTGAGACCACCAACTTCCTAATTTTAGAGTTTAAAATTTAAGATTACCCATTATTACAAAATAAGACTCCTTGTTTATAGAAGTTACTAAAAATTCTCAAAAAGACCTACTGAGATATTTTATGAAGACCCCCTTCTATAAGACCGATGTTTAAGATACATTTATGTTAAGTTGTTTTTATAGGAACTATTTGAGTATCTTATAAGGAGTTTCATGGAGCTCTTAAATGAATTATTTTTGTGGAGTGAGTGTTTTATGAGAAGAAAAAATATGCTACTCAATAATTTAGAATCTTATGCAATGAAATAAGTGCCCCTACTTTTTTAGAATTTAGATTTAAGGCTTTTTTTATTAGGGTGGGGTTGAAAGTTTCCCCCACCCTCTTCCTAAAATTCTCCCAAATACAATTCATTGATAATTTTTTAAATTCTTGTCAATAGTTTTTTAGATTTAGCATTCCCTTTTGCTAAAGAATAATTGTGAGACCACCAACATCCTAATATTTGTAGTTTAAAATTTTAAGCTTATCCATTATTACAAAATAAAACTCCTAGCTTATAGAAGCTACTAAAAGTTCTCAACACCTACTAAGATATTTTAGGAAGGCCCCCCTCCATGGGGCTGATCCTTGCGATACATTTATGTTAGGTTATTTTTATAATAATAATTTTATTAGATGAAATAAATAAATTATTATTAACTAAAATTTATTTATAGAAAAAAAAATTAAAAATAATATTTTAGATCATTTAGATTGATCATCATAGTAGATTAATACAAAAAAGAAGATATGTTTAATTTTTTATATTATTTTATAATTTTTTTTTTTTAAATAACTCTAACCAAGTGATCATGAATGTAGTAGCATGTTCCAAACTCATTCTTAGTTGGTTAAGTGTATCCTCAATTACTTTGAGCCTAAATAGAGAATGGGTGCAAGTTTCTAAATTATGGTTTGTGAAACACTACTATTATTGTGATTGCCACTTTTAAATCGGCTTACACTAGTGGTGCCACCCAAATTAGTAAAGTGAATAAGGTTAGTATTGTCACCATCAAACCTAACATCCTTACTACTACGAGCAAGGCGCAAATTGTAGATATTGCTTGCATGAAAAAATGTTGTTATTATGATAATGAAATTCACCTTTCCCTCTTAGTCATGAACAATAAAGTTTAAAAAAAAAAAAAATTAGCTCTACCTAAGTGTTCGTGAATGTACTATTAGCATAGTAAAAAATAATCATTAGTTGTTTAAATGTACCCTCAATCACTTTGATCCCGCGTGGGAGAATGGGTGCAAGTTTCTAAATAATGTTTTGAGGAATACTATTATTAGTGTGGTTGCCACTTCTAAGTAACTTACACAAATAGTGTCATCTACACTAGTAGAGTGAATAAGGCTAGCATTGTCACCATCAAACCTAACATGCTTACTACTATGAGGTAGGTACATGTTATCAACACCACTTGTATGAAAAACATTTGTGCTATTGTGATAATTGAATCCACCTCTTCATCTTACTTATTAACAATAGGGCTTTAGGTTCTTTAGATACTAGAAGCTTACTAGAAAATGGTGAAAATTAATTAATTTAATAAAATTAAATTTACTATGAAGAATTATTGAATTAAAACATTTATGTGTTACCTCATCATTACTCGAAGTCTAATCGTCCTCTTCCTCCACCTCTTCCTCAATCTCCATTTTTGTTTGTTTTAATGGGTCCTTATTTGTCAAACAAATAATACATATATCAATTAGAAAGTATTACCACAATAATGATTAAATAGATTAAAATATAAATTTAATTTATATTTTAGTGATTAATTAACTTTTTGTGAAATATTCCATGATTCTTAAGGAATATTCTCAATTTTATGTAATTTTGAAAAATAAAAATATCAACAAAAAATTATGATTTGAAAAATGAATCAAGTGCATGCTTACAAAATGGTGTTTTATGATTTGAAAAATGAATCAAGTGCATGCTTACAAAATGGTGTTTATATATATAGGACTTGTACAAATGGAAATTACTTCCAACCTAATTAGATATGTCATGAGATTCCCTTTCATTATCCTCTTCATCTTTTGATGTCATATCAAGTGCTCAAAAGCCTTCTTGTAAAAAATCCAATTAGTATGCATGTCTTCTTCTCTAATGTCTCTTCACTCTTCACAACAAGATAGATGAAGCCTATTGATTTATATGTTCACGTATTTCAATAGAGGTAGAATATTTCATATTGTAGACAACATATGTCTATCAAAAATATGGAGTTATGTTTAGGGGTCATTCATAAAATTGATTATATAAAGGTTGTACAATTGAGGAACAAATAGAAAGTTTGATCTATTGATCTCTGAAATAATTCATAAAATATGAAAATGATCAAGTATACTTGAGCTCAAATTAAACTAATACAATAAAAAAATTGAATATAAGACATTGGAGATGTTTTTGGATGAATGTAAGTTGATAATGGGCCAAACAACCCTCTTAAATGGGAATGAGAATACTTAAAAAACAAATATAAGATGGACTTATTCACAAAATCTATAAAAATACTGTTATAAAAATTATAGCATTTTAAATGTAATTTACAAGCTACTAATTTATTTTTAAATAATTTAAAAATTATATTTTCAAAGAGAAGCTATTTAAATTTTTAAAATAAATAAGGCATAGGTGTCATTGCATCATAGAGTTTTTTGAGCAAACATTAATATTTTATCATAGAAACTTGTACATATGCAAATGGCATATAGATAGAGATACACATTTTAATTTTTTATTCATTATTAATTTTTAATGCATTATTTAAAAAATATCAACGTGTGATTATTTCAAGCATAACTTGGTAAAAGATACATTATTAAATTTATAAAATGAATGTTTTAGAAAGCATAGGTTGTACTTGAACTTTTAGATTTTAAAAATTCTGCATAGATTGAAAGATATGTGTGTTCTTTAACATATATATACATATATATCATATTTAAAAATGAATATTAATAAAGTGATTAATTTTTGATGAGCTTTTTAATATTTTTTGAATTCAAAGAACTTAATTACAAACCCTTTTTATTTTTCAAATCAATTTTATGGTCCATGATTTGAGGAAAAAGTAAAATAAATTCCAATTAAACTATTTAGTCTATGATTTGTAGAAAAAATGATAAATTTGGGCCTCCCTAACTTAAGTCTAAAGCAAAAGAAAAAATGGGAAAAAATTAAATAAGAAATAACTATCTATTTTTCAAAAAAAAATCCAATTCTATTTCTAAGAAACATATATCCATCTTCTAATTTTAAAAAAAAAAATCAAGATATTTCTTAAAAAAGTGTTTATTTTTTAGAAATAAATATTCATTTCTTAGAAACAAAAATTCTTTTTTTAGAAACAAATATTCATTTCTAAAATAGATATGCATTTTTTAAAAATGAATATCCATTTTAGAAATGAATATTTGTTTATAAAATATAAATATTTAAATTAAACATTTAATACTAATAAAAAAATATATTTTTAGTTATTTATAAGAGATTTGGGCCTATACTTTCAATTTATGGATCAAATTAAGATAGATTATTAATTATGATCCTGTCTAAACATACTCATACTAAGTGATTGGTCCCTTAGGCCATCATCTATGTATAATTTTGTATAGCTCTTCTCATTTATTTAATAATATTACATGTTGCGACAATGAGACATAGGTTGCTCGACCAAACACCACCTCCTAGATTGATCATCTAAGGTACCCTTCTATTGTCTTTATATCTTAAAATAGAATTGGTAGATCATTATTTTGAGTCTTGTTGGTACACAAAAGCCTCCTTGCAACACTTTTAAGAATGTTATCTAAAACCTTTAGGGATTATCTACAAAACCTTTTTCCTTTGTAATTCTCATTTAATTCCTTTTTTCTTAGGATCTATTTCTACACTCCCCTTCTTGTCTTATTTATATTGTATGTCTTTCAATTCCATGGAATAATTTAGGTCTTTTGTAGACATTAATACAAAGTAAATTAAAATTGATATTTTTTTGACTTATTACTAGCTTGCATTTATTTTTTAACTCAATTACTTTTACCACAAAGTCTTGAATATGCCAAAGTAAAATATCATATTCAATTACTTGTGTAATTCACTTTGTATCACAAATAAATCAAAGCTAATTCAAACAATGGATTGGGCCTTGAAGATCAGGCACATAAATCATATTGAAACATAATAAAATTCAAAAAGAAATATAGTTAGATTAGGTAAGGAAACAACTCAGGAAAGAGAACATTTAAGAAATGCTCATACTATCATTAGATAGGGCATAAAAGTAGGCAATGATACAAGAATATAACAAAGGATTTCAAGGAGAAAAAAGGTCAAACTCTTCAAGTATTTATCTAGTAATCACATATCTAAGCATGTTCATTCATATACAATTTTTATTAATATTTGGGTGAAAATTATAATGCTAATTATATAATTTTAAAAATTGGCTTTAAAATACGAACAAATACAAATATATTTATGGTAAGAAAACTTCTTTTCAATTCTTAGATTTTAAAAAATTGGATATATGTTGTATACATTGCATATTTGGAACCACGGATAGATCATACACCCCATTATTATTGGGGTTTGGGTAGAATGAAGATGCCCCTTAGCTATGAGGTATGGGAGACTAGTAGCCCTCGTGATTGGGTTTAGGGAAAGCGCCCTAAGGAATTTATTTGGGTCCTTTATGGGTGGTTTCATGGTCCATGGTTTTATATCTATTTTATTTTGATACTACTTAGAAACTTTTCCAATATTGATGTACCTATAAATACTCACACATTAATTAGAGTGTTACAAATTGCTTTAAAAGTACCTTAATTATTATTTTGTGATTGATAGAGGTAATATAATGTGTGTTGTTTTATGCAGATTTTTTTTAAATTCTCTCAATCAAATCACTTATAATTTATTTTTACGATATTTTAATATTTTGTTAACATTGCTTCTCTTGCAAAGGTTTATTGCTATTACTCTCTTTATTCAATGTCAAAACTATGGTTTTTCTAATTATCTAAGATCAAGAGCATCTTGGATGTGTGATAAGATTTTTCTTGAATTTGACCTCAATATAGTTGAATCTTGTGTGTGAAGAAAATTATGAATCTCTTCAAGAATAAAGATAAGGAACTTGGTGGTTAGAACTTTAAGCTATAGAATTTTAAGATGGAAGATATTATGGACATAGATTAGCGGGATATTGTGTCACAAAATTGGCCTATTTGTATGGTGAAAGAATATTGAGAAATATGGAGAGGAAAGTGAAGAGTTCAAATGAATGTGCTTCTTATAAGATTTAGTATTATTGAATGATGTGGGAGCATCTGGACGAATTAACAATCTGCATCACCCAAAAATATTTTAGTTCTGATTTGTTTTGTTTGGTCCAATTTCAATTTAATGTTACATTTTTTTGGGTCCGTAGTCAACTGAAGCTAAGAAAAGTGACAATATTGTCATTTTCATTGATAAAATGTCATGTTCAATTTATATCAATTGTTCTTCAAAAATTAAACTTCCATTGATTTTCTAGAAGGGTGATTATCACATTGGCATAAATGTTTATTCTTCAATTCGCTAGTGTGATTTCTCCATCTTGTTCCATTGACCAATTGACTTTAATGAAGTCACTTAGATTGTTGGTTTTATTTTCATAAAATAAAAAAAGAATAAGTAAGATAAGACTATTATTTTTATTTATTATTACCAAAGTGAATTGGAATGAGAAGAGGTGCCATAATGAGGGGAGATAGTTTGAGGTTTTATAATAAAAATAAAAATGAAGTAATATCAGTTAACCCAATGTGAGTGGATGGTGTGCAACATTTTTTTCTAAATAGATAAAGTGTATGAAAAAAATGTGGGGGTGCATAAGGAGGAATTAAGGAACATACAAAAAGAAAGGTATAAATAATAAATTCAAATAGTGCACATGGGAGAGGAAAATGCAGCACAACATATGAAAATGGAAGTTAATGCAGAGTCAAGGGGGAGGCTGCACCAAGGAGAATATGGGACACATTGGAGGTAATTAATGGAGAGAGAAAAGATGAGATTATAGGGGGGTCGCACTAGGGGAGAGAGTAAAAAGAAATAAAAATAAAGCCACACAACAAGGGGAGTCAAGGAAACCATAGGAAAAGGAGAATAATGGTGTGAACCAATAGGGAGCATAAGAGATTAGAGGTTGGTGATAAGTGTGAGTTGAGTTAAAGTGGAAATACATCTAGTAGTAGGTTGGAAGTGAACAAAACCAAGATAAGAAGTGAACCAAGGAGAGCAAAGGATGAAAAAAAAGAGAATTGAAAATTGAAAAATGTAGATTGTAAATGCTTTGGCCTATGGACAGTGAAATCAATAAAATAAATTTGAATTTCCTTTGTAATTTTCCATTCTTATTGAAATTTGAATGTAAATAGGAGTGGTATGTCTGTAACGTTCTGAAGGAATTGAAAATATTTGAATGAGCATGAATTTTTGATGAAGTAGGGGTACTCGACAACCTTCTTTCTAAAAAAACAAATGCTCAATCAATCTTAGCAATGTATACAATTTTGTAACATAGTCTCATTAAATTCTTTGAATTTTGCAATAAAAGGTATTCATATTAAAAAAAATTGGTTAAAAATGTTTTTAAGCCAACAAATGATTGATGGGAAGCAACATATGCCCATTATATAATCTGAATATTAAGTAAAAATCAAGCTACAATAAAAATAAAACCACGTGCTTCATGAGCACTTCCAAATCTGCACTATTCACTTGCAAACAATCACCTGCAACTCTTCAATCCTCAACAATGGTGTCTTCAACCTTCAATGGCTGCAATAAACCGTTCAACCTACAACAAATCACTTCAATAACCTCTCAAAAAATCCATTCCAAGCTCTCTCCTCTCCAAACTTGCAGCCCCAAATGAATGCCCAAAACTTGTAATAAAACCCTTCTCCCCAAAAATCCAAAAATAAAAATTTCCCTCCTATTTGGAAAACTTATGACCCCCTCTTGAGAATTAGTGGTTTCAATAATAAAAAATAAATAAATGATTTTTCATGCCATTTTGTAACCCCCACAAACCCATGCCCAAGCTTGCCTTTTCTAATTTTTCCAAAAAAATGTAACTACACCTCCACTATCTCCACTTTCTAACTTGCATAATACAAATATTTTTTATTTAATTAAAAATAATTATGCTCAACTCATTAAAATTAGCCTCCTAACATGAAATGCAAATGAAAATTTAAAATTTGAATTTTCTTTGGTTGATGCACTGATTGCTTTTTCACCTAGGATGCTCCTACATCAGACACCCTAGGTAGAAATAAATGTTTCATAAGTTGAACTAGTAAACATTTGCAGATCATTTGATTTTTCTTCATCTGTCCTTCTTCCTTATCCACTTGTTTCTTCTTCTTCATCTTTCTTTGAAACTTCCTAGCTCTTCCTCCCTTCATCTTTCCTCTCTTTCTTTCCCTCATGAAATTCACCTTGCTATACCATGGTTCATCTTTCCATCCCACTTTATCATTCTCAACACCTACGCACAAATCAACATTAACGAATTCATGGAAATCAATGAATTCTATCTGCACATCTTTCTCACCTATTTCTCCTTCACCCTCTTCTTCTTTTATGTCAAAAAAATCCAACATACCATTTTGTATCTTGGCTTATAACATGTTATTGATGCACCTTACTATCTCTTTTTCTTCACTTCCTTTTACCATTTCACCCTCACAAAAATTAGCTTCGTTAGCAACATTGACAAAATTCTATAAATCAACAATTGCCTATGTTTCCTTCTCCTTGCTCATTGTTGTAAATTTTCCTCCTTCAAAGAGGCATGTAACAACTACAACCTCTTTCTTTTCCTCATTTTCTTCTATTGTTCCTCCCTCAAATAATCTTTCTAACTTTCTTATCTCCTCTTTCAACTGGAGACTATATTCTTCTTCTTCATTTTCTTTTTCAAATCTAGGACTACCCAAATCCATTTTTGTAATTGTTGCAACTTCATCCACTACTTCATTTACTTCTTTTGCATGTAAATAATAACTAACCTAATTAAATGATATCTCTTTTGTTATTTTTGTATCCTTCTTCTTTTCACCATTTTCTTCATCTTTTCCAAATCTTACAAACAAAGCATCTTCGGGTAAAACAAAATCATTAAAATTACCATTAAATTTATGATCCATAACTTGACCATTTTCTCTTCTATCTTTCTCCATCCTTTCTTTGTGATTATTTTCTTTTTGGTGTCCTCTTTCAAGAGAACATTCTTCTTCCCATATTCTCACTTCCTCCTTAATCATCTTTTTCAATACATCTACTTCAACCTGGAGCTTTTCAAATTCTTCATGGTACTTCTTATTTTCCACTTCTTCCCAATATTTTTCCCAGAATAAAATTCTTATGGGACTCCTCATGACCCATTCCATCCTCTCTGGTGTAGACTGCTTCGTGTTCGACAATCTGTCTACACACAAATCACAAACACACCACCAAAGGTCTTGGTGCAAACTACCTCACATCGTCACTTTTTCCTGTACACTTAGGAATTTCTGCTTTGATATCATTGATGAAGTATGGGTCCTCAACAACCCTCTTTTCTAAAAAACCAAACACTCAATCAATCTCAATAATGCATTCAAATTTGCGACATATTCTCATGAAATTCTTTGAATTTTACAACAAAAGGTATTCATATTAAAATAATTGATTATAAAATGATTTTCAGTCAACAAATGACTGATGGGAAACAACATATGCCCATTACATAATATAAAAATGAAGTAAAAATCAAGCTACAACAAAAATAAAACTATGTGCTTCATGAGCACTTCAAAATCTGCACTATTCACTTGCAAACAATCACCTACAACTCTTCAATCCTCAACAAGGGTGTTTTCAACCTTCAATGGCTGCAATAAACCTTTCAACCTGCGAAAAATCACTTCAATAACCTCTAAAAAAATCTATGTCAAGCTCTCTCCTCTTCAAACCTGCAGCACCAAATGGATGCCTAAAACATGCAACAAAACCCTTCTCCCCAAAAATCCAAAAATCAAAATTTCCCTCCTATTTGGAAAACTCACGACACCCTCTTGAGAATTAGTGGTTTCAATAATATAAAAATCAATAAATCATTTTTCATACCATTTTGTAACTCCCACAAACCCACACCCAAGCTTTCCTTTTTTAATTTTTCCAAAAAAAATGCAACTACACCTCCACTATCTCCACTTTCTAACTTGCATAACAAAAATGTTTTTTATTTAATTAAATATAATTATGCTCAACTCATTAAAATTAGCCTCCTAACATGAAATTAACCTCCTAACACCACTACAACAGAACATGCAATTAGCGCCTAAAATAGTGCTGGATTTTAGTGCATTTAAGTTCATGAATTAGACACTTCTGTCGACACAAAACTCGACACAAAATGGCATGCTAACTTCAGTGTCAGATTTAGCATCAGATTTAGCATCGGATTTAGCATCGGATTTAGCACCGGATTTAGCACTGGATTTAGCACTAGATTTAGCAATAGATTTAGCACCAGATTTAGCGCCAAATTTAGCGTCGGATTTTATTGCTTATAGTTTGGCTTCTGATTTTGCATTTGGTTTTGCTTCCAAGTTTTCTTTTAGTTTTGCTTTTGGTTTTTCTTCGAGGTTTGCTTCCAGTTTTGCTTCCAATTTTGTTTCCATTTTTGCTTCCACTTTTGCTTCCAATTAATTGCTTCTATTTTTGCTTCCTAGATAGTGCCAAGTTTTGCTTCCAAGATTGCTTATGGTTTGCTTCTAGTTTGGCTTCCATTGTTGCTTCTTTTCTTGCTTCTAAAAATGCTTCTTGTTTTGCTTCCATTTATTTTTATATGTTTTATTTCAATTTAATTAGTTAAATATATCATGCCTCTTAAATAACTCATATGATTATAGATTAAGTAAATTAAATAATATGTATTATTTCAATTTAATTAGTTAAATATATCACACCTCTTAAATAACTCATATGATCATAGAGTAAGTAATTTAATTATTTAACTCATATGATTAAATAACAAGATAATTATTGTTACTTGATTTTGCTTTTGGCTAAATCAAGTAGACTTATGATTGTGTTTGCATTTAAACAATAAAAGGTACATATCATTTTCAGCTAAGTTTCATCTATGTGCATAAAAGAGAGTATCAAAAGAGTACATTATTTGATTAAGGGAATTACATACAATAGAAAAGAGACTTAACATTTATTTCAAAGGTAGTCTTTATTGATAACCATAAGTGTATAGTGTCCCTCACAAGCCGAGAGACTGGCTATTTTTATGCATATAAAGAAAAAACTATACATTTACAAATAAAAGGAAATGCATATGTAAAGAAGGGGGACCCGTCATTTTCAATGACGAATCTCGGTTGAGTTGCCTTGCATCAGCTTCAATCCTCCTACCCATCCAGCCTCCAGTTGCCACTTTCCCTTGCTACTCTGAGTTTCCCTTCATTTGTGAGAATAAGTTGGTTAGATCAATGAAGGATCACCAATTGGTACATAGGAAAACATCTATAAACATATAATTTGATCCTTATAAACATTAAAATAACTAGCATATCATAGATTTCCAAGAAAACAAAAGAGTTATCAAACACATCTATCATATGCTTTGTTTATCTAACATGTTTTCTCTTTGTGCAGATATAGGACAAAACTTTGTTATTGTTTTGTTTCAGCTAATTACAACATGTGGAGTAAAATGTGGCTCCCACAAGGGTTGAGCCCAGCATGTTGCCCTCGTGTTTTAAGAGGGATAGGAAATTGAGAAACTTGATCAAATCAATGATAAGCCTATTCTTGATGCATTAAATCAATATGGAATCATACTAGTTGATCAACTTTCATTATCAGATTCAAAAGATGTAACAAAACTGTGTGAGTTATCAAGAAAGTTACTCTGCATCTTTCACAATGAATCAAACAATAGGCTGCTTGGAAATATTACTCTGTTGGATATGTCTTTCAATCTTCTTAAGTTGGATCCAAAGTCCATTTTAATAATGGTATGAGTTGTATTTCATTGTCAACATTTTGAAGGAGCTATTAAAGAAGGGAGCAAGAACAAGGATGACAATCATTCAAAAATGAAACAGTTTGTCTCTTCCCAAGAAACAAATGATTTTTGTGATAATATGAACATTAAAGCACAAATCCATCAATTTTAATTATGGATAATAATTATGGTTGAGTTAATCAATGAGGTTTTACAGGTTATCAAGAGATATCAAGAGCTATCATGAGTTACATGGATAAGCACAAGGTGAACAACTGAATGGAAGGCCAAAGCCATCATGTCAGTATGTTGTGTCGAAGAGCAATGCATGAGAAGGAAAGCACATTGATGCAGATGAGTAACTAACGTGCATTGGTAATCATCTTGCTACTGATACAATGAGTATTCACAAACAACTACAATGCACACTCTGATAAACAACCAATGCATGATGGTTTGAGGAGATACCAATGATTCTACTAATGAATGTAGGACAATCATGAAGGTAGCCTTTGAGAAGGATTTTTTGGTAATCATGTCAAGGGCAGACTTGGTAAAGCAACTCATCATGCTAGTAACAGTGTGAAAAGATACATGTGAAGTATTGCAAAGTGATAGAACTAAATGAATCATAACATGATGCAAAAGTTGGCAGTAATGATGTTGGCAAGAGATTATGGACATGGAAACTACTTTGTTGATTCAAAGACAAGCTATCATCAATATAAGGTAATGCAGTGTCATTTCCACTTTTAAAGGCTACACAAGATTAAAGTATGTAGCAAGTGTATGTAACTCAAAAGTTTCATGAAAGCCTATATCAGTCATGCATAATGATGTTATGATTTAAATCAATAGATGACAAAGAATATGGGGATTTAAGTATTCATTTTCTCCAAGAAAAGAAATATAGAGCCTTGACCTATGTGAAACAAACCCTCAAAAATAGAAAAATACCTAGAAATGAAGGAGAAGTGTCATATTGCCTTTTGATAAAATGCTTATGGAAATGAAAATTGAATGCAAGCATGGCCACAACCATGATAAAAGGTATTTATTTCATTGTTGTATATAAAATACTATCTTCTAAAGAAAATACAAGTTCCATAGAGGGGTTTTCATTTTTCTTATAGAAAGACTAAAGACCGAGCATACAAGAATGAAGCATGAAAACATAAAAAAATAGAGCATTTTCGCCATTGTGTTGAGTGGAGAGAACTTGAAATGAGATTTGATTAACATAAAACAAAAGAGAAAATCAAGGTATACATCGGCATAGAGCTTACCTAAGCTCGAGTTTGTTTGTTTTCATTGAATATGTAAGTTATTTTTCACCATGGGAAGCTTCAGAAAACTCAATCATGGTGGCCAAGAGCAAGAAAAGCTTCCACAGAAGAAATGAAGAGAAGAATGCATCAAAAAAATTACAGAGGTCATAGCCAAGAAGCCTCAAAACCCTTCAAAAATGGAGTAAAAATGCTATAGAATACTCAAGAAGCAACTTACCATCCAATTGTAGGAGGATTTCAACCCCAAGCATGGAGGAATCAACTAAAAAATGCATGGAGAATGCTCAAACCCTAGTTCATCATGGCAGCCAAATACATAACTCTTTTCTTCCAAAGTTGCCAAGTAAAATGATGAGCAAATTTTGGGATAAGGGTCGGTTTTGACATTAGGATTTCTCAAGTACCCTAATTTGAATGTGGTTTCTATCACATTCTTTTAGAATCAAATGCCTTGGTTAATACCCTTCATGCTCCTTCAGAAAGCTCAAGGTTTCAAACTCTAATGATGGTGACATGTGCAAGGCAAGGGAGCTTGAAAAAACCAAGTGAAAATGAGAGTTAAAAATTAGGGCTTGGATATTTTGTTCTAACTCATCATGACAGCAAAAATATTAATGTGAAAAAACTCAAATATGTTTAATCATTAAATCTTTTAGTACTCAAACAAATTTAGAAAACAAAATACATATATTTTATAATAAAAAATTACTATTATCTATTGAATTTATTAATTTGTATGTTCAATAAATAATTAAAAACTATTGATGTTATTTTAAATAAAATAAAAATACGAAAAATATCTTTAACAATTATTAATTTTAATTTTAAAATATATATAAAAAAATATTTATTTAAATGAAACTAAAATGAATATGAATTAAATATATAATTTAATCATTAAATTATGATTTTAATTATTATAATTTTAAAAAATTGCTTGATTTTGATTGTGATTTTACCTCTGTATCGCTAGATGATTGTGAGAGAGGTGTGGTAGCACAGTATACTGCCATACCGTAGGAGATTTCTTACTACCTGGCGGTAGTGCGGTGTATACCACCATACCGCGAGAGGCTTCTGACTGTTTGGCGGTAGCGCGGTATACTGCCACCCCATGAAAGCCTTCTAGTAGCCGAGGGGTAGTGCGGTTACCGCCATACCGCGAGAGTCTTCAACCTGTCGAGTGGTAGTGTGGGGTATATGCAAACTTTTTTGACACCTGAGGTGTACATCAAATAGTGAAGGATGTTGCTAATTTGGCTCTAAACTCGACGCTAAAGTAGGCACTAAATCTAGCGCTAAACCCAACACTAAACCTGGCGCTAAATAGTGTTTGATTTAGCGCCTACTTGTCCTAATCGACGCAAAAAATGCCAAAAATGGTGCCAACTTGATAAATAGCACTGATTTTTTCAAAAAATTGGAGAAAAATACTTTAAAACAGTGGGTGGAAGCAAAAAAAGGAGCTAATCACAGGGATTTGTTGTAGTGCATGAAATTCAAATGAAAATTTAAAATTTAGATTTTTTTTGGTTGATGTTGATTTCTTTTTCACCTAGGATGCTCTTGCATCAATGTTTAGTGCGATTATAAATTGAATTTTAAATTATCAATTTAAATTGGTGTTAGCTGTGAATATAAGACTCTCAAAATTTGATCTGCATTATTTTTTATAAGAGCAAGATTGTGTTAGTGTTGGAGAAGACCACAAGAGGTGGTTTTGTGGATGAGTGAAAAGAGAAGAACCATAGTTACAGAGGCTAAGCAACATGGCATACAAAGGACATGGATGAAGAGGGCCATGAAATGACTAGGCAGTCATGGAGATGCTAAGAGGCATCACAACTAGGCTAGATACAATGGAAACATGGCATGGCAAAGAGGAGTTTCGACTATGGATATCAATGATGATGATGATGAAGTTATAGCACCCAAAATTGATTTAGAGGATGAAGGAGAGAATGTGGCTAAGAGTAGATTTTTGAAAGTGACAGTGAAAATTATTAGCAAACCCCAATTGGACCCTCCTACTTACAATGGGAATTTGAATCCTAAAGACTTGATTGATTGGATTTTGGAGAGAGAAATACTTTGATTACAAATCAATTGAAGACCCAAAATGAGTAAAGTTTGTGTGCACAAGATTAAAGGGGCATCCTTCCCTATGGTGGGATCACAAACAAACCAAAAGGTAGTAAAAAGGAAAATATAAAATTAAATCTTGGGAGAGGATGGTAATGAAGTTGAAGGAAAAATTCTTGCCTGTAGATGATCAAATTAATCTATTCAAAAAGTTATAAAATTTGAAACAAAGGGAGAAGAATGTGTAGGAGTACAACGAATAATTCTACAAGTTGAACATTTGAGTTGGACATGTAGAATATGATGTGAATGGGCTACACAATTCTATTATGTTGAGATGAGTATGATCAAAATAACCAACATGGAAGAAGCTTACCAATATTCATTGAAGGTGGAAGAGAATATTGTGAGGAGACAACAAAATAACTCTCGAGGAAGAGGAAAATTTTCATGTGAAAGAGAATAGTCAAGCAATAGTAAAGGTTATAGAAATAAACAAGATGAAGCAAGCACATCTCATGCTAACACATAATAAGACAAAGGAAGAGGAGAATTATCAAGAGGAAGAGGATATTACTCTCATGGAATAGGGTCATTTGGAAGAGTTAGAGGAAGAGGTTTCAACAATATATGTTTATAATGTGGGGAAATGGGACATTGGGCATTTGAATTTCCATAAATACAACATGATGGAGAAAAGGGAAAAGAGGCAAGAGTGCATGTAACATAGACCAAAAATGAAGTGGACTTTACCAAGGCATAGAGAGGACTTCAAAGAAGGGGAATTATTGATGTTTCAAATAATTTTATTGAATCTAGATAGGGAGAAATGGGAACCAATTCAAAGAAGAAAATTATTTTGAACAAAGTGTAAGATGAGTGTGAAATATTGCAAAGTCATTATGGATAGCGATATTACTGACAACATAGTATTTGAAGAAATTGTGGACAAGATAAAAATGAAGAGAACCAAACATCCCAACCCATATCAAGTTTTGTGGTTGCAAAAGGAGTGTTATTTGTTGGTGAATGAGTAATGTTTGGTAAGCTTTCAATTCGGTAATTACAAAGATGAAATTATGTGTAATGTGATGCCAATGGATGCATGCCATATTCTTTTAGGAATATTGGAGAAATTTGATAGAGAAGTTATTCATGATGGTAAGTTAAAAACATATGAAATAAAGAAGGATGACAAAGTATGTTTTAAATTCGTTGAATGATAAATAAGAGGAAGTGTAGAGAAGCTCCAATATTTGTTTTGTTTCCAAGTGTATAGGCATGAATTTCCACCCCTAACGCAAATTCCCCTTTACCCCCTTACACTTTAGAAAAATCAAACTTGGAGGCTTAATTCCACTTAAGCCCGCTGCTCACATCACTCTTGGCGCTTTGTTTGTGTGTCAATGGAGGCATTTATGTTGGAGATGCCCATGCAGTGTGCAGACTACTCCGTGACGTGCTTACATCCCTGGAAGATTCTCACGGCTAGAGACTGTAGAAACGTTACACTTCCTATTGGGAGTCGAAGTGTAATGCCTTTCTTGGGCTGGCCGTCCCAAATATGGTCATTTCTTGACCTCCTTCTCCATTCATTCATCTACTTTGATCTCTAGAGATCTTCTACACAAGTTTTGCAAGATTGATTTGAGCATCCTCTCCATTCCATTCACTCATCCACAAGCTTTGTAGCAGCACTTCACACTTCATAGCAACAATCTATCACTCCATCACTCTGATAGTGCGAGCGCAAGACAAACACCATTACAACAGAGGCTTGAGTTCCTCTCATCTTCTCCTCCACTATCCTTGAGCACTTTGGATGGAGGTGGTAAGCTCCTCTTATCTTCTCTATCATTTTAGTTGAGTAAGCACGTACTATTTTGTAGTATATTTTGTTTACTTAGCTTGTATTCTTTGCTTTATCATATGGTAATTTTCCTTGCTCGACAATTCCATTTTTACGTTTGATCAGCTTGTGAACCAATTCTTGTGATAGTTCCAAGCCAACATTAGACCAAAGATGACCTTCTCTGATCTTGTTTTGTGTAAACAAGGGGATAATGAGAAGATTACAGACTTCATAGCGCGATACCAGGCACTCTTCTCACAAATACCATATTTGTTACCTGAATTTGATGTGCAGAAGGTGTTCATAGGGAACTTACAAAAGCCTTGGCAAGAGAAGTTCGCCCTTATAAAGTACCCTTATTTTTCACATCTGTGTGCAGCTTTACGAGAGTACCAATAGACGGTAGTTCAGCTCAAGGGTTCTTCCTCATGCTCCCATCCTGAAGGGAATTCTATCATATCAATCTATGGGAAAGGTAAAGCTATTGCGAATGTAGTAGCCTTCGTGGATAACAATGGCCTCAGACTTGACCGAAAGTTTACAAAATTATCAAAATCTTATTCTTCCATCTTGTAAAAATTGTTGAAGGATAAGATTGTTAGCCTACCAACTCCTAAGCTAGTTAGAGAACCATATCCTAACTGGTATGAAGAAAATACATATTATCAGTACCATCGAGTTAACGAACACGATACCGAACGTTGTATGCACCTACATCATGAGATACAGGATCACATTGAGGATGGTACTATTCGGCTTGATGGGAACAAGCAAACATGAATAAATTAGTGGAAAAAGCTAATAGTGAATTGTAGATATGCACAGACCCATATCTGTCGCATTCTGCTAACATGGTTATCAATCCCACTAATTTGGTTTCTTACCCTGAGGTATGTTAACATGGTTACTATTACTCCCTCTCCTCATCCTGTGCCCGGTTCATCGAATATGACACTCACCTCGGAAGATGTACTAAAAAATGACAAACCCTCTTTGCTTTACATTCCTGCTCGCCTCAATGGAAACATTATGATAGGGGTCTTGGTCGACCCCACGAGTAGAGTGAATACCATCATGAAGGAGACACTACTCTTGAACTCCCCACAAAGGGAGGAGTACAAAAAAACAAAGTCCATCATTCGTACGCATGATGGAATTTCTCTTAAACCTTATGGGTCAATAACGTTGTCCGTCTTGGTTGGACCTAGGTATGTAGACACGGTCTTTGATGTTATTCCCAACTCAAACCTATTCAGAGTGAAGCTAGGTATACCTTGGCTAGCTTCCATGAATGGAATCGCCTCTATAATTCATAAATGTCTTAAGTTCTCCCATGAAAGTGTTGTGCAGGTAGAGCATGATACCAGATACTAGCCTGTGGTATCTCATGGGGGATACTTGTTGGATCACTTTTGGCCCGCTCTAGTCGATCTGCACCCGCAAAGAACAAATTTACTTTACAAGAACTATGTGAAGTATAAAACTGAAGGAAAGGGACAACGAAAGTTGACCTTTCCTATAGTAGAACAACTAGTTGCCTCCTCCTCTCAAAAGGGAAAGGAGAAGCTCACTCCTTCTCGGGTCGGCTCCTCCACTCCCTTTTCTTGGGAGGAGTATTAGATGAGTAAGCCTGGTTTCTACCCACTGAGTCTGATGATGCCTCCTTGGCGAAAACCTAAGATCAAGGTATCGTATCTCCTTAACAGGTCTTCTAGGCCCTAGTACTATCTATATGGTAGAAAGAAGGGCTTGCGAAGAGAATTCGCCCGCGACCTCTTCCAGCTCCCCCAAGCGGGAAGAGGCCCATTGCCGAAGCACTAGAGTCGATTCCTCTTGCTACTTCCTAGCCTTCTCTCATTCAGGAGTTTTTCCTTCCACTGGAAAAAGCCATGGAGGACACTCCCATGGCTGAGTAGGAGCCTTGTGTCCCTTCGCAAGCTTCGGCTTCTAGTTCAAAGATTCGTAGAAATCACTTTGCGCATGAGCGTAAGCATCAGCGAAAGGCTCTCCTAACTAAGCAAGCCTCCTTATAGAAGAAGGAGGAGGAGACAACCACACCCCTTTTTGTGTCCTCCTCTCTCCCTCCTTCTGCCCCTATCCAAACTAGCTCTGAATCTCTTTCAGATTTCATTGCGAGCGTGCATGCACCTAGAAAGGTACAGGTGTTTATCGCCCCTTATGTGGAGCCGCCCTTGTTGAATTTTTTCCTGAATGTCTTGCCCTTCCCGAAGCTCGTGGATATGGTTAATACTTCGGTAAGATCAATTGCGGTTTTGTCTTCCTCTCCCTCGATCTTCCTTGCTTAGTTTGTGGGAAGCTTGCCTCCCTCGATGAAGAAGAAGGTAGAGCATGGTCCCTCCAGCAATGGAGGATGTAAGAGGACCCCACCTTCTCTGAAAGGTGGCCACGTGCTGACTTGTTATGTCCTAGTGATGGAACCCATCCCAGGCTCCCCTGAGTTTTTCATTGCTCTCAAGTCTCTCGATGAGCCCAACGGTGAACCTCAGGTGCAAACCCCTCCATTTGTCGAGGTGAAACATGGCACTCCCATCAAGTGTATGTTTAACTCAGTGGATGAATTTTTTACCTTGTCATTGATCTTCACGAAGTCATTGACCTTAGACTCAAAAGAGTTGAGTGATGGAGACCTCACAAGTCCCTCTGCCTTGGCCCTTGTTGCGGGAGGATCGAAAGCTCCTCCCCTTAACATTACACCGTTTCAGGCTCATCATCCTTCCCCCTACAATGATCTAGAGTGGGGAGCTGACGTCCTCTTGGTTGACTAGTGTTAGGGGGAGACCCTCTTCTTAATATTTGTGTGTGTTGTGATGTGCTTCCCCTGTGATTGTGCTATGTGTGTCTGGATGACCCTTGTCACCCCTATTGGTGCTTGGATACAGGAGTGGCATTTGTGTTGTAAATCTTTTGCTATTTGTATCATCATTCTTCCATGTTTGTGATTGACTCTCAGCAAATTGGGGACAATGCAAAGCGTCGGGAGCATTTAGGTTTCCTTCCATGTTAACCCAATTTTTTATTTTTTATTTGTCATTCGTACATTCTTCCAGATCTAGTTGGGGATTGATGATCTTTCACCTCTTACCACAGTTACCTACTATTCATTAATAAAGGCAGATCTGACCTCACGAAACCATTTCCTTTTGTGTCCTTTGTGTGTGTTCTCTTTTCCTTTGCTCATTCTTGATCTTTCTCTCTTCTTTGCTTGAGTTGTCCCTTTCATGTGTGACAACACCACTCCTATACTACTTGGTCTTTAGAAAGCACATTTTTTGCAAAATGAATCCTTTCTCAAGACCCTTCACACATTTCTTCTTTAGAGTCATTTTCTTGACTTGAAACCCTAACGGAACATGTTTCCTTCATCACGGGTTCATAAAGAAAGGACTTGGGAACCTTCCTCCAAAGTGGGAACAATCTTAATCTTCCCCTCGCATGGGGGAATGTCCTTCCTTTTCTAATTCCTTAATGAAGTGAACATATTTCAAAATGATTCCTTGATGACGAATCGATTCAAGAAGGAAGACGTTAACTTTCAAACAGTGTATCCCTTGAGTGGACCCCTCTTTTCCATGTTGGATTCCCAAGGGACCCCTTTGAAAGCCTTCAATGAGTTCTATGGTGTCTATCCCAAGAGCAGCCCAGCTAGACCAGTTTCACATCTTCGCGTCTAGCTTTGGGGTAGCTCAACTTAACCTACTTCGTATTCTTGCATCTAGATTGGGGGCAACCTGACTAGACCTTACTTTTCAAACATCGTGTCCCTTGAGTGGACCCTCCTTCCTTTTGAAGGGTTCTTGAGGGAACCCTTTGAAAATCTTGCAACTTAGTGAGGGTTTGCGTGACTGTTCGTTCACTGGCCTGCACGACTGCTTCTCAACATGTTCTATCTACGAATAAATGTGTCACCATATCTGACTCTACGGGTCCCCTTTGCTCAGTCTCCCTCAAGTGAGAGTTCTTGGGGGATACCTGTTGATGGTTAAAATGACACAAACAACATTAAAACAGAATATTTCTACTCTATTTCTCCTAAAAGAGAAAGACAACATGTAGTAGCCTAACTCCCAAGGTCCTGGTAGTTGGTTCTCAACTGTCTGATGTCACTCAATTGGTTCATGCAACTGTAATATTCAAGGGGCCTGTGCTGGTAACAAAGGATTCAAGCTATGACTCTCTTTATCAAAATAGTTCCTATAAATCAATGGGTTTTAAATAAAAGAAAAAGATAGATCCAAGGGGTAAATCAACAAGTATGAATTAAATTTATCTAATATCCAGACATATACTTCTAACAATGAATGTTTTCTTAACCGATCACAAAAACCATAGCATGACACAACCCATAATATAACTGTACCATCGTATACATCTTAGGTGCTTAATTCAATTCCACTATTCGCATATCACAAGTATTTCCAAGATTTCAAAACAACACACATTCATTCATAATCAAAACTATAGATCAATAGACTTCAATAACTTTAATTCAATGTCAATTTAACAAGATAATCTTTAAACCTGGTTTCTTCTAATGACTTTCATCACATAAGAAACTATCATGCTTCAGCACAATCACTGGCATTCTGGTGGATTATAACTCATTAACCTTATCAAACAACACAATTCAATGCAAACTCCATATTTCATAAACTTGCAATTCTATTAACTGTAAAAAAAAAAATCTGGTAAATTTATCTCTGCAAAACTCTCTAAAATTCTATCTCCTAGCACTAGGTAAGCCAATCCAATTCTCAATTAGTCGACCTTTACAATGTGATACCCATCTGGTATTTATAGATATATAGAAGAAGTTCGAACTTCACTTCTATCTTAGGCTTTCCACCTTTTTAGGAACAATCAACTTTCTTGGAAACTCAGTTCAACTTTGATCTTGAGTTCTTACATTATGCATTCAGTTTGATCTAACAATAGAAGATAGAAAATAGAAGAAAAGAAGTCATGCGCCCTTAAGACTGTTAGTGCTGCATGCATGCAACATGCAAGGAAGAAGATCATCATTCATGCGACATGCAAGGAAGAAGAACATCATGCATGCAAGATTTTATGCATGTGAAGCTGGATCCGCTATGAACTCATCATAATTGGTGAAGACTTGTTGTAGCATATCCATATCTAGCCCATCAATCCAATCATCTTCAAATTTGATGCGATCCAACTCAACTGCAGCAAACTCTTCATACTTTTTACCTTGATCAATTCTTTCCCTGCAGCATTTATTTCTTCTTTGACTTCTACAAGCAAACCTCTCATTAGACCTTTAGATAAATCATCATCTTTCTCCTGCAAGAAAACCTCTAATTAGACCTTTATATAAATCATCATAAAACCTGCTTTTAAAACATACTTGTCACACATATATCAGAGTCAGAACTAGACATAAGCTCAAAACAATCTCTTTTACAAAATTGGTGGACTCGGAGCAAAAAGCGATATAGGAACTTCACCTAATAACAAACGGACTCGGAGTCGGAGTCGGAGAAGTTATCGAAACCGGGATCGGAATGAAAAAGGGATTTGGTTTTTCTTCGAATTCTCATTTTTTCATATTCTATTTCCATTCCGCCTCCGCCTCCGATTTGGTTATCGTTACTTTGACAAAAGACTTCCCACTATATGCGAAGCCGAACACGGGATGAAAACAGAATTGACAACCTTCGCAAACAAAATTCTTAAATTCAATATCAGTTCCGATCCCGCCTCCGCCAATTTATCCTATACTTCAAGGAAACCTTTTAGAACTCGGAATTGGAAACGAGATAGAAATGGAATTGATAACTTTTGTAAAACAAAACTCTTATGTCCATAATCCATTCCAATCCCGCCTCCGCCTATGCTAATCATGACATCATCAATTTTATTCATTTTCAACATAACTTCATGATTAAAACCTAGGTCGCTATAAAATGGCAAAGGAGCTTTAAAAATACCATACTCATATGACCGTGAGGAATCAATGGCACTTCTAAGATATCATTTTTTAAATCATTTAAAGTAATTGCAGAGACCAACGAAACCCTAATCTAACAAACCAAATAAAACTAGGGCACGGGTTAAAAACCCTGCCATTCTACCAAACGATGAAACCCTAATTTAAACAATAAATCTAATCTACCCTAACTCATTGTAAAATCTCTAATCTACCTCACTGTAGATTCTTAATCTAACAAATGCCATTAAAAACCTTTAATCTAATCTAATCTACTGAAAATAGAAAAACGACACGACGCAATCACGATTAAGACATGAAAGTGGCAATGCCCAAAAATAGAAAGAAACGACACAATAAAACAAGACAACAAAGATTAAAGCAAAACAAATAAGACAAAACAAGAACCTGCTCATTCAATCACAACGATGATCATAAAATTGCTTTAGAACACAAGATTGAATACGTGAGCAGCTATAAAGCAAAACACAATGAACACAACCGCAAATAAACAAACGAACAACAAAGATAAAAGGCCTACCTCAAATGCAAACAAAGCCACGCTAACTTTCTGAATCGATTCGCACACAATATCCCTTCTCTATCTCGATCAATTTGCTCAAACGAACTCTGCTATTGCTCTTCGCGCTCTCAGACTTGTAATAATAACAATAATGATCAACTTTAACCCTTAATAAAGGTAAATATGTGAATTTCTACCTACACCAGCAACCACCATTAATGCATTAAAACGTAGAAAAATGCGAAGTCGGAACTGTAAGAGAACAAACACTAGTCTGTAGTGCAACCTCAGTCAAAAAGTCAACGACAAAAATGGCGGGGACGAAACTAAAATGGAAACAAGATCTTAAACTTATAAAATTTCCAAACCTCATTCCCATTCCGACTCCGTGTCCGACAACTAAAAACAAAACAAAAACAAATACAAAAAGTTAAGTAAAAGACCAACCTAATAAAACAAAACACAAAAACCGAGACAAAACCAACATTAAAAAGTAGCGGAGGCGGGATCGGAATCGAATTTGATTTTGCAAATTTTGATAACAACCATCCCAATTCCCACTCCGTCTCCGCTTCCGCTAAAGACAAAAACAAAGGCAAATAAAAAGATTGTCGGGATAGAACCAAAAACAAGCCTCAAAAGAACTTTCAGAACCCGATTCATCTCCGGTTCCGCTTTCAACAGAGAAACCAAAGAAAAACAAAGTATTGGTAAAACTAGACTCCAAACTTTGTTTCAAAAACAACTAAGTACAAAAACACAAAGGGGGACCCATTTTGACCAAGGCAAAAGATGGGGTGGTTATGCAAGGCATAACAATACCTTCCTTGTAGTTTTGTGATCCTATAAGGTGCTCTTCCTGGTTTCCTCCATGTGAGAGTTCTTGAAGGATACCTCCCTTGCAGGACCGTGAGCCTGCGAGGCGCTTCCATACTTCAGCTTTATAGTTTTGCGAAACTATGGAGTCTTCTCCTACACTTTCGAGATTGTCAGACTATGCTTTGCTTCTTCGTCGGTTCAAGTATACATCTCTTACTTTGTTACTTCCTTACTACTCTACTTTACTGAAGCACTCATCAATACTCATGCTCGCTACAATGGGGGAAAAATGTATAGGCATGAATTTTCACCCCTAACACAAATTCTCATTTACCCCCTTACACTTTAGAAAAATCAAACTCGAAGGCTTAATTCCACTTAAGCCCATTGCTGACATCACACTTGGTGCCTTATTTGTGTGTCAGTGGAGGCATTTTTGTTGGGGACGTTCACGAGGTGCGTAGACATCCGTGCGGCATGCTTATGTCCTTGGAAAATTCCTACAACTGGAGACTACAAAAACATTACACTTCCTATTGGGAGTCAAAGTGTAATGCCTTTCTTCAGCTAGCCAACATGAATATGGTCATTTCTTGACCTCCTTCTTCATATTCTTCATTCATTCATCTACTTTGATCTCTAGAGATCTTCTACACAAGTTTTGCAAGATTTATTTGAGCATCCTCTCTATTCCATTCACTCATCCACAAGCTTTATAATAGCACTTCACACTTCATAGCAGAAATCTATCACTCCATCACTTTGATAGTGTGAGTTTAGGATAAAAACCATTACAGCAGAGGCTTGAGCTCCTCTCATCTTCTCCTCCACTATCCTTGAGCGCTTTGGACGGAGGTGGTAAGCTCCTCTTATCTTCTCTATCATTTTGGTTGTGTAAGCATGTATTGTTTTGTAGTGTCTTTTTTTTATGTAGCTTGTATTTTTTTTTTTTATCATATTATCCCTATCGTTGCAAACTTGGCTGCTTGTGGAGGTGGAAACACCAAAATGGGGGTCTGACTAAGGCAGACCCCTATAGAGCCCCCCAACATTTTCTTGCTTTCCTGTGTGCAGGTGGAGAGATCTTGGAGCAAACTGGCAAGAAGATTGTTGTGTGAGGTTGTCTTCATCACCCTTGCAGTAATCTATTTCCTTTATCACATTCATCTATACATTTCATTCTTCTTAGTCTTATTCTGTCATTCTAGAAACTTTTGAACTAGGTTGGTATTCCTTCTTTTAAGCTTAAATCTTGTCTCTCTGGTTTTCTAGATGTACGGATGTCAGCGCACCTACGAGACGCCAACGCGTCACATTGTCATCCCAAAACCACGCTTTTGTCCTCTAACAAAGAGCTACTTGAGATGCAAAGTTGATTCTAAAGACCAACTCACCTAGTACTCTCTCAACTCTCAGGATTGTAGAGTGATCGAAGGAACTTATAGTCCTCATCATTCTCATCTTGTCTATCCTAACACCTTTACAAACTGAGGTAAGTTAGGGAAGCCATACTACTCTTGACCTTTAGTGACCTGGGGCCTTGGAGTGGTTGGTCGCCCTCTCTTACACCAAGAAGAAATATTTGAGGGAGTTGAAGAAGAGAAAACATGTTTTTTAATCATTTAAAGATTACACTAGTTGGGACAATGAAGGAAGAGGCTAAGAAAAAAGAAAAGAGGGAGTTTTCAATTGAAACATGTCCTTTTGAATGCATGAAAGTGAGGAAATTGGAAGTTGCAACTGAGAGTGTAGGAAGAAAAGTTACAGCAGCCGAGGAAGATGAAGTAAATTTTAATTTATCTAACTCTTGTAATTGTGAAGTGTATGATGTTTTGCATTAAATTGAAAATGAAGAGAGTAGAAAAATAAGGCATGAAGGTGTTGAGGGTTGTGGTCCAACAAGATAAAGATAATTATGTTGAAATGCAACATAAAGATTTTGAAGAAGAAGAGGTAAATGTTGATGAAGGAATGATAGAAATATTTAATTTCTATAAATTTGACATGGATATGTGTACAGGTAAAGTGGCGAGTAAGGAATTGGAAGAAGAATTTGGGTGGAGGTGGACAGTTTGTGGTGGGTTGAATCCCACACAATGAAGAATGAGAAGAAGCCATAGTTGGAAATGGAGTTTAGTTCATGGTGGGAGGAGTTCCACAAAGCGAAATAATAATGAAGGGAAAATTTGGTGGAAGAATATGACAAATGGTTCAACGAAGTGTTGGAAAAGGCAGAGAAAGAAACTTTGTGGGGTACCTATCATAGCACAAGAGTATTTTGCAAGTTGTTTGCAACTTGAGAGGGTAGTTCTAATGTTCAACTCCATTTTGTGAGCCCATGCTCACAAAATTTTTATCCAACATGTTTGATGTAGGAGCATTTGGGTGAACTGGCGAACCACATCACCCGAAAAATCTAATTTTGATTTCATTTGTTTGGTCTAATTTTAGTTTAATGTTGCATTCACTTTAGGTTTGTAGCTAGTTGAAGTTGAGTAGAGTGACATTGTTGTCATTTTCATTGATAAAATGTCATGTTCGATTTATATCAATTGTTCTTCACATATTAAAATTTCATTAATTTTCTAGAAGGGTGAATATCCCATTGGCATAAATAGTTATTCTTTAGTTGGTGTGATTTCTTCATCTCGTTCTAATGAAAATTTGACTTCAATAAAGTCACTCAAATTGTTGGTTTTGTTTTCACAGAATAAAAATAGAATAAGTAAAGATAAGATTATTATTTGATGGGAGATAGTTAACCCAATGTGAGTGGATGGGGCACACCATTTTTTTAATAGATAAAATGTATGAAGAAGAAAAAATGGGGGCACATAAGGAGGAATTAAGGAATAAAAAAAACAAAGGTATAAATAATTAATTCAAACAGGCCATGTGGGAGAGGAAAAGATAGTGCCACCTATGAAAATGGAAGTTAATGCAAAGTCAATGGGGAGGTCACGTCAAGGAGAAGATGTGATGAATGAAAATAATTAATGTAGAGAAAGAAGATAAGGTTAGAGGGGGTTGTGCCAAGAGAGAGAGTAAGAAGAAATAAAAATAAATCCACACAACAACATCAACCAAGGAAACCACAGGTAGAGGATAATAATAGAGTGAGCCAACATGGAGCATAAGAGATTAGAGGTTGGAGATAAGTGTGAGTTAAGTGAAAATGAAAATACAAAGTAGTAGGAAGGAAGTGAATTAAACCAAGATAAAAAGTGAATTGAGGAGAATAAAGGATGAAAGAATAGAGAATTGAAAACTAAAAATGCAAATTGTAAATATTTTGGCCTATGGACAGTGAAATTAATAAAATAAATTTGAATTTCCTTCATAATTTCTTGTTATTATTGAAATTTGAATGAAAATAGGAGCAGCTACAATGTTTTGATAGAATTAAAAATAACTAAATGGCCATTAATGTTTAGTATAAATTTAAATTGAATTTTAATTAAAAAATGAAATTGTTAATTTAAATTGGTGTTAACTATGAATTTTTTCAGAAAAGAATCTTGAAATTCGATCTACATCATTGAATGTCTTGGGAGAATCCATTGCTAATAGCTATGGGAAACATAAGAGTCTTTTCAAATAGAATAATTTTTATAGTAAATAAATTATTTCTTAGAAAGAAGTTTGATTCTCTCGAGATGAATGAGGATGGCTCCATGATATAAGATGCAAAAATATATTTAAAATTATAATAAGTCAAATAGATTTATTTGATGGTGAAATAGACAAGGAAGATAAATTGTTATTTTATTATGCTCTTTATGAATTAATGAGATGGCCTTCTTATGGCATAGTTATAACATCATTTCTATTAAAACTTGAGGATGTAGTTGCATTATTATAATCAAAATAAATGAGAAAAAAGTCCATGGAGGATTAAATGATTCTTTATTTATGAAATACCATTTCCAAGAAGAAATACAGATATAAGCCAAGGGACAAACAATCTAAATCTTTAGATGTGATGAAATGTAGGAATTGTAAGAAAACTAAGCAATTGAAAAAGTGAAGAAAAATTTAAAAGGTTGACATAGATAAGGCACTTGGACAATTCTTCTTAAAAATAAATACACACCTCAACAAAAGAATAAGGGGATGTATACTTTGCACCTTCACTTGCACACTCATTCATGATGCATGGTGGTAAGCTTAGGTGTAAACTATACTTTAAGAAATGACTTCTTGAAAAATTTATACAATTTTTGGTAAATCCATTATAGAGAAGCACAATATGACCCAAGAAGTATTTTACACAATGACAATCAAATCTTGGACTAAATGATAAATTTGTTCCATATACTATTTTTTATAATTTAAAGACTAAATTTTTCTATCAATATGTAAGTTATATGGTGATATATATGCTTAATTTCTTATCAATATATAACTTACATAAAGAAATTAAATTGGGAGTGATCATAGAAAATAAATAATACTCCCCAATAAATTGGGTGGTTAGGGCTCAAATTATTCTAAATGATATAATGATATTTATTATCTTAGATAATTAAGGTTTTTTATTTGAGTTTATTTTCTATGAGGATCAAGTAAAATCCATCAAATATAGACAAGTGTGACACTTGCACAGTGTAAGAACTCTTCGTGCCCTTGTTTTGTGACTTCCTTTTTTTAATTTTTTGTGTTTATGAGGGTTTTTCCAGGAGTTCTGATTTTTTTTGCAAATAATACACAATGCTGGAAAGGAAAGAAAGCAATGATAATAACTATAGAACTAATTTGCAACACTCCAAAATGCTGGTATTATTGAATGCTTGCAATAAAAGCATATTACAATCATACCCGGAGAAGATAGACCAATAATCATGGTTGCTAGGGAAAATTACAGTCAAAAAGAACTTCTTAAATAATTCGATTCTCCCACAAAACCTGAAAAATGATAGCCTCCAATGTTGAGAAGAGTGGGAAACTTCGAATGTGATATTGATGAAGTTGCAAACTTGATCCAACTCAGCCGCCACCAAAATAAGATAAAAATCAGATCATATAACAACAAACTGGAAAAGCAGATTTGATTTACTTTGAAACCCTTGATTTATTTCTGCAGACTAATTACTGATTTGTCCCACCATTTAATGTTGTTGCCAGCAATAAATAACCCAGCCACCACTAGTAGAGGAGGAATCCAGCCTTAACTTGAGGTGTTTTTCCCTAGGTAAATGACATCCCAAGCTGCAACTGTACGGCCTTACAGCAGATTAAACCCTTCATAAACACAATACAAAATATTGTCAACTGAAGGTATTTTTTGTATGTAATCATTCATTCAAATATGAAATTAAAGCATCTTTTCAACTTGCAAAAAATACACCAATAAGCTCAAACACTGTAGAGTTACTGTTCACGTGTCATTGTTCACGCGTTATTGAAGCAACAATTAAACATTTAAAATTTTGTATAAAATGGCTGCCAAGAAAGAAACTCTAGGTCTGTTGTAGATATCTCTTCTAGTGCTTCAAACCCTAGATGAAATTCCTCACTTTAAGGACAAATAGAACCTTTGTATGAAGCTCTCCCCAAATACCAAACTCAATGGATATTTCACCACCTCAAATGGCTGCAACACTGAAGAGTGAACGTTATCTAATGGCTAACTGATTCAGAAACCCTAGGCTTTCTCTCTCAGACAAAAAACTCATCAACACAAATGCTCAATCGAATGTTTTCTTCTCTTCTTCAATGAATATTAATAATTCTTCATGAGGGTCAATTTTCTCCAAAAAACTCCATTTAACTTTTAAAATGAAATTATAATATTTCATTTAATTTACCATAGTCTCCACCTTGGGTTGAGTGCCCATAGATTAATTAAACAAATGGCCCCTTCTTATGACGCCTTGACCCTCAATATTAAGTTGAGTTATAACTTAATATTATAATTTTTTTTAAAAAAAATTAATGCTTATTTAAGCCAAATAAACATTAATATCTCTGTGAATACCCATTATTTTTTAGCATCGTCTGAGCTGGGAGCTGAGTTGATGGAGCTGCATACGACCACACACCTTACTAAAATAGTAAGGGTCTCTCTCTGTCCATTCCTGACTTACTATAAATAGTAAGTTGAGCATATGGAGTCCTGGAGACTTCAAACGAAAGCCAGGCTACTAGTTTTTGAACACTAGAGACAATACAATCCCCAAAAGAACCCCTAACCATCCACATTAGCCTATGAGGGTCATAATTATAGGCTAAACCACTCGCAAACCTGAGCATGCTAAAAAGGGGACATTACATTCCACCCTCCCTGAAATGGCTTGTCACCAAGCAATCTCAACTGCCAATTAATACTCCTCTATAAGATTGCTCCACTAGGATCCCATGGGTAGAACTGTGCAATGTCCCTAATATCATCAAACAACTCTTGTAATACTACCACCGGAATGACTGACTGAACCCGTTGTCCCCATCCAAACTCATCCAATGTCACAAGAGTACAAGTCTCAGTAGGAAGCAACTTGAGGAATTGACAACATTTGCTTCCTAACTTTGTGCAAGGTGAACTGTCATAACTGCTATCAAGTACCTACGTCATTGAACTGTGCATCTAAGATAGGTCATGCACATGAGGGTCAAACATGAAACTGTATGCACCCCTCACTATGTATACCTCAAAAAAATCCTTTGCAAGCCCTGTTTGAAACCCCGATGCACTGGAGGGATCCCAAACACTATAATTAACACTCGTCACAAAGTTTGGGTCAAGAGTGGAATCCACATCTAACCTAAAAAATGGGTTATCATAAGACGATGTAACATTTGCCTCAAACAAGGGGTTGTTCACAAACTGGACAACACCGCCATGCTGATCTAAAGCATACAACTTTGAACCCCTGGAGTCATCAACTAATGCGGACTCCTGAAACATCTTCTACTCTCTCTTCCTATTCTTCTCTCTACAGAGAGATATAACATGCAAGCTCCCATCTATAATCCCCCTCAATATGTGTCTTCGGCCATCAACTTCAAATGACATCTCAAAGTTAGGTACGTCAAGGGTAAATAATCCCAAGTTCTGGAGCCATTTCATGCCCAAAACTATATTCATCTCACCCATGTTGACTACATAGAAATCAAAATGTAACTCATAATTGTTCAACATCAAAGTGAGATTAGCAACTCACCTGGTACACGTGAGGGTGTATCCATCAGCCACTTGAACTCTGAAACCATGAAAATCCTCGGCTTGTAGTTTGCATCTAGCAGCGAAACCCTCATCTTTAAAATTATGTGTTACTCCTGTATCCAACATAGCAACACAAGGCTGCCCATTAAATTTTCCTCTGAACCTAAATGTGGCCTCATCCTGAACATTAGTAAAGAGTGCCATGGGAGCCATATTCCCATCAGCAGATGCCTTCTCATCTTGATGATCCTCTGAAGTTGACTGATTTGAATTTGAATTTTCATAATATGCCCACATGATGCGGGTTGCTTTGCCCTTAGGTCTCAAAGGGAAATCATGATCCTTGTTATATGGTTCCTTACACCAGAAGCATAGTTTCTTTTTTCTCAACTCCTCACGTAACTCCTCATCCACCATGGTTGCTGATTTCTTTTTCTTATCAACAATTTGTTGAGTGTCCTCATTGTTGGTTGAAGGAACATCCTTGTGTGTACTCCTTTTTGGGGCTGCGAACTCCATACTCCTTGCCTTCCTCATTGCCTCCTGCAGTGTTGGTGGATCAAAAGATTTTATCCACCCTTGTAATGGTTCCAATAAGCCCTCCATAAAGAGTACAACAAACCTCCTCTCTGAAATGTTTGTCACCATTACAAATAGCTTATGGAAATAATTGATATAACTCTAAGCTACCAGTCTACCTAGGTTGTGCCAAGTCCCTTAAATACACCTCTAGATCCTTCTTATCAAAATGATCAACCAACCTATCCACAAACTCCTGATAAGAGGTTATGCGGTCATGTTGTAGTGTCACAATTCCATGATACCACCAATCATGGGCTACTCCCTCTAAATGTAATGTGGCGTACTTGATTTCTTCTTCCTCAAACATAGGTCGAAGTGACAAGAAGGTGTCTAACCTATGAATCCATGACTGAGTTGTTACCTTGCCACTACCATCAAAATTGGGTAATGTGATTTTGCCAGTAGCGTGCTTCAAGTCCCTTTTTTGGTTTTGAGGCCTATGCCCTTATCGAGACCTATAATATTCAACTCTCAAATTCACAAATTGATCAAAATTCATGCTCTCACACACTTGTGGTGTCCATAAATCCAACTCCTCGTTGGCTGCCATAACTGCAACAACATATAATATGTTTTCAACCTCTTCAAAATTCTCCTCAACCTATTCTTCTCTCAGGAAAGTGGGTCAAGTAGGCCTATCTGTAGTTCAAGAAAGGACACGATGTGCCCTTGGTGTCCTTGTCACACTCCTATTATCATCAACAGCCATTTTGTGTTGCATCTTATTCTCCTCTATAACCCTATTATGATGCATTTGTTGTTGCATGGTTGTTGTAAATCCCTTGAAAGCATGAGCCATTCTTTCAATAAGCTCTTCACCCCTATCCACATTTCTTTTTTCATTCCCCTGTGGACCCTCTTCTACACTATCACCCATATCTGTTAATGGTACTTCTGCAAATAGATTATCCTCTTGCCAATTCTCTTTTGGTTCCGCTTTTCTGCGAGTATAGTATCTTTGGTGAATTTTTATGTGAACCTTTAACCCTCCAAGATGGCAGGATTAAGGCTCTGATACCAATGTAAGAACTCTTTGTGCCCTTGTTTTGTGACTTCCTTGTTTTTTTTTGGTTTTTGGTGTTTATGAGGGTTTTTCCAAGAGTTTTGATTTTTTTTGCAAATAATACACAATGCTAGAAAGGGAAGAAAGCAATGATAATAATTCTAGAACTAGTTTGCAACACTCCAAAATGCTGGTATTATTGAATGCTTGCAAGAAAAGAAGATTACAATCATACCCGAAGAAGATAGACCAATAATCATGGCTGCTAGGGAAAATTACAATCAAAAAGCACTTCTTAAATAATTTGATTCTCCCCCAAAACCTGAAGAATGACAACCTCCAATGTTGAGAAGAGTGGGCAACTTTGAATGTTATATTGATGAAGTTGTAAACTTGATCCAACTCAGCTGCCACCAAAATAAGATAAAAATCAGATCATATAACAACAAACTGGAAAAGCAAATTTTATTTACTTTGAAACCCTTGATTTATTTCTGCAAACTAATTACTGATTTGTCCCACCATTTAATGTTGCTTCCAGCAATAAATAACCCAACAACCACTAGTAGAGGAGGAATCCGGCCTTAACTTGAGGTGTTCTACCCTAGGTAGAAGATGTCTAAAGCTGCAATTGTACGACCTTGCAATAGATTAAAACCTTCACAAACTCAATACAAAATGTTGTCAACTAAAGGTATTTTCTGTATGTAATTAGTCATTCAAATATGAAATTAAAGCATCCTTTCAACTTGCAAAAAATACACCAATAAGCTCAAACACTGTAGAGTTATTGTTCACGTGTCACTATTCATGCATCACTGTTCACACATTACTGCAGCAACAATTAAACATTTAAAATCTTGTATAGAATGGCAACCAAGAAAGAAACTCTAGGTTTGTTGTAGATATCTCTTCCAATCCTTCAAACCCTAGATGAAATTCCTCACTTTAAGCACAAATAGAACCTTTGTACGAAGCTCTCTCCAAATGCCAAATTCAATGGATATTTCACCACCTCAAATGGCTGCAACACTAAAGAGTGAACGTTCTCCAATGGCTAACTGATTGAGAAACCCTTGGCTTCCTCTCTTAGAAAAAAAACTCATCAACCCCAATTCTCAATCGAATGCTTTTATTCTCTTCTTCAATGAATATTTATAATTCTTCATGAAGGTCAATTTTCTCCAAAAAAATCCCTTTAACATTAAAAATGATTATAATATTTCATTTAATTTACCAGTCTCCACCTTGGGTTGAGCGCCCATAAATTAATTAAACAAATGGCCCCTTCTTACGACGCCTTGAACCTCAATATTAAGTTGAGTTATAACTTAATATTACAATCTTTTTAAATAATTAATGTTTATTTGAGCCAAATAAACATTAATATCTCCATGAATACCCATTATTTTTTAGCGTTGTCTAAGTTGAGAGCTGAGTTGATGGAGCTGCATACGACCACACACCTTACTAAAAATAGTAAGGGTCCCTCTTTGTCCATTCCTGACTTACTATAAATAGTAAGTTTAGCATACAGAGTCCTGGAGACTTCAAACGAAATCCAAGCTGCTAGTTTCTGAACACTAGAGACAATACAATTCCCAAAAGACCCCCTAACCATCCACATTAGCCTACGAGGGTCAGAATTAGAGGCTAAACCATTTGCAAACCTAAGCATGCTAAAAAGGGGACATTACACAAAGAACTAATGCAGAGGTGAAATTTTAAAATTATTAAATTATAACGTGAAACCACTAAACAATTCTTGCATAGGTACTTACTTTCATATAATTCCTTATAACGAGTGGATTTGCAAATACTTAAAATGTATAATGTAGGTGGTGTATTATTAGGAGATGAATCATGTAAGGTCATAAATATGGAAGTATCAATTTTATGTTTAAAGATAACATTTTAAATTCTTTCTCGGGGTTATATATCATTTAGGGTTGCTAAAAATCTTTAATATGTACTTAAAATGAATTATATAGGTGTGTAACTTGTGATATTTAACAAATATAATTATAGGATGGTTTAAAGAGCAATGGTGTCTACAAAAGGATTCTGCATCAGATCACTTTCAAGATTGAGGCCAACATTATGAGAGATAGATATGATAGATTAAATTTTCCTAAGATTATTAATGAAAAAAATAAAAGTCATATTTCTTATAAAGAAGAGAATGCTATTACATTAGAGAATGGGACATATTGGAGAGATACAAATTTAATATTTGTACTCTTTAAATGTATGGCTATACAAGTTTCTAATAGGTTAAAAGTCTAAATATGTGTCACACTCTAGGACAAGTTGGGTAAGAAAATTTTCTTTTGACTAAAACAATTTTGGCTAAAAAGGGTCAATTGCCATTGTCACATTTTATAGAAATAACAATAGTTTACTTAAAATTGATTCAATTGAAATTATTTTATAACAATTTATTTTTTATGTCACTTGCAATTTTTGAAATGGGTTTATATAAAAAATCTAAGGTTTCTTTTAACTCGACTAGTTTTGACAAAAAGTGTTTTAGCCAAAACTATCTATTGATAGTTGATTTGACATGGTTTTGGCACCAAATTATGATTAAATCAAAATCCTCAAAAATAAAAATATTATTTCTTCTAGTTTCTATAAATACATGTAATTTTTAAATCCAAAAATATCTTTTAATGTGAACATTCTAAAATGTAATTTTTATTATATTTCAATTATCATTTATTTATAAAATAGTATAAATAGGTCTTTGTAGCAAAAAATAAGGTTGATTTCTCTTTCAAAAAATATTAAAATTTATTTAAAAAGTTTTAAAATATATTTAGCATCAAAGGGGAATTCTTATCAAGGTGATTTTTCATTTTTGATAAATAGTTAACAAAAAATGCAGTTTGCATTAAAAAAATTGTGTTTTAGATCACTTAATTAAAAAAATATTTTCCAAAATTAATTTAGAAATGTGGATCAATTAATTTTTGAAAAAGTAACTTTTTCATCTCTCATTATAGAACTAGGTCACCCCATCAAATTTTATTTTTTTTAAAACTTGGTTGGCAACCACTTTGCCTCCTTCCAAATTTATTTTTATAATTGACCCATTCACGAGTGAAAAAATAATCCTTCACCAATTATCCAAAGGTTTTGGTTTTCAAATGATAACTTAAGTGAACTGAAATTCTTTATTATGTTTACTAGCTCAAAGATTGCCTCCTCAATTTATGTTGCACATATTCACTAAGGACATCCTTCAGAGTTCTATTTATTCAATCCATATACTCCAAATAATTGTCATGTTTGAATTTAACATCTACGGATGTCGGCCTCCAATGGGCATCTTCCCTCTGCGGAGGCTGAGAAGGTTTTACTAGATTTGATGTGCCCGACCAAGGCTTCGCAAGGGAAGCTTGGTGCTTTCGAGGCAGATGGAACATTCAACAACATAGCCGGCTTTGGCAGCGAGAAGGGAGATCTGCGCAGGAAGAGTGTGAGGTGTGGTGGAGACCTGTTCCTAGGGAATAGTGTGCAGATGCAGGGGCATTAGAAACTGGCGGCGATAGGAAGGGTAGGCGCGGGCAAGGAGCCCCTATTGCCCAGATCTAAGAGGAAATCGAGCCAAAACAAACACTCTGGGGAGGTGAATGGAGGGATTCATGTTTCCCATCCACTTTCAAAATCAATCACTATGCATTTAGCTGAGGAGCTGGAGCAAGAAGTCATCAGTAATGAAAAGGTTTTCTCTGGGTTGGGGCTGGTTGGGAGGTTCAGGGGGTTTTGGCCGGGATTGAATGATCTCCATCAGTGGATCTCAAAATCTTGGAAACCTCTTTTGGATGGGTATGTTCAGATCTATCCAATGTCCAAAGGGTTTTTTATTGTTGCTTTTGAAAAATAAATGGACAGGAAGAAGATTCTTTGTGATTTTCATTGGGACTGGAATGAAAAACACATTTTGATGTTAAAGCCATGGCATTCAGGTTTCAACCCAACCACTGAAACTTTTGAGAGTATTCCCATTTGGGTGAGACTTCCCAATCTCCCACTGCAGTTCTGGTTTGATTCCTGCTTGGAAGCTATTGGAAACTCTCTAGGGAGCTTCTTAATGGTGGATGAGGATTCTTCAAATCTTTTACTTTCGACTTATGCTAGAATCTTGGTTGAAATGAATGTATCCAAGGTGCCTCTGGAGGAGATTCGACTGAAGTATTCGAAGGGTTGTTGGGTGCAGCCTTTGGACTATGAAGGGATTCTGTTTAGGTGTAGAATATGTCATCAGATGGGCCATATGGCAGCTGAATGTGCAAAAATCAGAACCAAAAAATCTGCTTCTTGGTGGAAAGATGCCTCTTCCCAGCACTACATGATAGAGAGTCGGGGGGAAAAACAAGTGAGCCCACAATCTAAACACATGGTGGAGGAGAATCAGGCAAGAGTAGGAGAGGAGCCTCAGATAAGAGAGGTACCAGGGAAAGATGGGAAGACCCCAGTATAGGAGGCTAGAAGGAAGGAGACACAATAGGGGAAAGCAACCCCAGTACAAGAGGAGATGGTGGTAGAGAATAGTGAATTAGAAAGAGCCAAAAATGGGGTTGCAACACCTGAATGTAGAGAAAAGAAAGGTGAGATGAGACCACAAGAGTTAAAGGTCGGAGAACGGATGGCTAATGAATAGCAACAACAGACATGTTGCAGTGAGGTAGGAGCCTAGAGGAGCCCACAAGAACCTCTTCTAGACTGGCAACGAAAGGCAGCAAGGGTGGAGGACGGGTGGCAAATAGTATTGGGAAAGAAATCAAAGAAGGTGAAAAAGAAGGCATTTGCAATGGTTCTTCGTTCTCAGTCCAAAGGAAGATTTAAAACAGTTTCAAGCTCTTGATCTGTTTTAAGATCTTTGAGGTTGTTGGGTTGAAGTTTGTCAACATGTAATGTTGTGTTTTCTTATGGATGGTTGGGTTTATGTTGGTATTGGGGGGTTTGGTGTCTCGATGTCATCATGGTTTTTGTTTGGGTTTAGAAAGGCCTTTTATTGAAGGTGTATTGGCTTTGATTGTGTAATCTTGTCAATTTTTCTTTTAATATAAATAAAAACTTTGTTACTGATCAAAAAAATAAAATTGTCATGTTCATTTCTAATAAATAAAGTTAATGATGCTTGCTTGGAAAAGGAGATATAAACAATAATAATTTTATATTTTCAAGCCAGTGAGCATTCTTGTCTCACCTTTTGAATCAACCAATAAAAAACTTGTATTACATACCCAAAATTAATAGGTATTTAATATATTCCTCTTCCTTTTCATACAACACATCTAATATGACTTTATATTCCTATCCTCTAAAGCTATTCCAAAAAATTTATTCTACCAACAATATAAATGTAGTGCCTCTCATGTTACTAATACTTTTGATACTACTTTGGTATGTGTTTTGATTCTATGTGGTTTCTGATTATGTTTGATGCTTACTGGATACTTTGTTAGACATCTTTTCCGCCATGTGTTTGGCATGGAAGATAGTTATGTTTATTTGCTTATGATAGTTGGACTTATGTGTGGGATACTTATGTTATGACGATGTTACTGAGTGAGTTATATTGATGATGTGATATTTAGATTTTGATTACTATATTTGATTTAGGTGAAGGAGACGGGGTGGCATTGCTCATCCATGAGTGTCCTGCCTCACTGCAACTCTCTTTCACAAGGTGTTTGACTATGAGTTATATGCATATGTACATGTTGTTCGATGTTTGATGTTATGCAGGAATGCAAGTACTGGGTGCCGACTCCACCCACATTGTCGGGTCTAAGCGCGCCCTACATGCCTAATGGTTTGATGTGGTTAGGGATTTGGTAAGAAAGTACCCCTGTTTGTGTTAGTGGTTGGTGCAGTGCTTGTTCCTGTCTTATCCGTACTTTGTTCGTGTGGGTATGGTTATAATTTAAGTCATTTTCTTTCTTGAGTTTTATAATGTTGCAAAATTTGCGTTTATGACTTTGACTAATGCATTATTATTTTAATTTAAATGCTAACCTATGGTGCGATGTATTAAATAGCTATTTGTTCAATGTTGTTAATAACATCAATACTTTTGGAAAATAATTGTGTACATTAGCATTTTATTATTATTGCAAAATGAAAGTTATCATTTAATTTAACACAATATATAAATAAATTGTGTTATGGACTATTTAAAATTAAGTTATGGAAATTATTATCATGTTTGATTTTATTATCAAATGGTAAATTAATAATATATTTTTAAATTTAAATATTACTAAGTTGAAATATTGTTTTAGTTTAATATTATTTAATTGATTGTTTTCAAAAGTCAATTTTATTTTGAAATGGAAATTAAATATTAAAAAGGGTTGCATAAATGGTGTTAATTAATTTAGAAAGAATGAATGAATGAATGAGAGATTTTAATGTCGTCTACGATACCAAACAACCTATGGGACCGAGAGCCAAAAAAAAGCTAAGAAATCTCCAAACTCTTTTCAATGTTGGATCTTCTGTTATGAATTTTGACCAAAAAACTAGCAGTCTTGCTGATTTTCTCCTCCTCGAATAACTTGTTGAAATTTTTTTTTGACAAGTGGCAATAGCATGGGAAATATGTCAGGAAATTCATGGCAATTCCTGACTTTTGCTTTTTTGAAAAGTTGTATTCCAATTAGTGCTTTTTCGAAGAAAAAAACAAGAGAGGAAAAAGAAAAAGAAAAAAGATTTTTTGTTGCAACTCAAAAAAATGGTGAAATTTTTCTGAAAATGAAATGCTCTGTGTCGTTTTTTGTTGAAGGAGATTAGATTTTAGTTTTGCTAGGAATTGTTCTCGAATTTGTTTTGTTGGGGTTTCAAATCTCTGGAATTGTTGAAGGTTGCAACTGGTTGGATTCGCTCGACGCGACACTTCGTCCTCGAATCGAAATAAGCGAAGGACTCCTGGTATTTTCAAATCCATGAATAGATCTCTGTAAATTTTAGTTTTAAAAGATAAAAAGGATTTCGATTTTTAAAAAAATATATGTTTTTGTGAATTTTTGGAAATCTTGTTTGTGAAATCCAATTCTCGAAGCTTCCTTCTTTCGTTCGTTTCTTGCTCTTTATATTTTATTCTAGATTCTTGTTGAGAATAAGTGAAATTTTGTTTTTCTCTGTCTATTGTATCTTCTCAGCGAAAATCCTTTTTAAATCTCCTTTTGTCTGAGATCTTCTCTTTCTTTTCCTGTATTTCCCCAATTTATTTTTTTTCTGAAAAAATCTTGTGCATTGTAAGGTGAAATTGTTTTGACCAATTTATTTATGGTTTTTGGCTGTTCGCATAGACCGACGCCGCCATATTTATTCTGCCTTATGATTTATGTTGTGCGATTTATATATATATATATATGTGTGTGTGTGTGTGTGTGTGTGTGTGTGTGTGTGTGTGTGTGTGTGTGTGTGTGTGTGTGTGTGTGTGTGTGTATATATATATATATGTATGTGTGTATACTATGTGGAATATTCAGTAGTATATTGTGTTTTTATTTGCAGCAATAATTAGAAGAATTAATATTCATTTATTTTGATATATACTCATATATGTATATGTGTATATATATATGTATGCATATAGTGTATATACATGAAATGAGAATATTTAATTGAAATGAAGAAGTAAGATTTATTCTGAAAAATAATTAAATTGATGAGAAAAAATGATATTATTTAAAATTTGATTGAAATGTCATTTTAATTAATCTGTATTTGGAAATAGAAAAAATTGTAGTTGAAAGAAAATCGTTTTAATTAGGTTTTGGATTTATTAATTATTTAATTAAATATGTTTTTTTTTTTAGAAATGATTTTTAAAGAGAGTAGATTTTCTCAATCTTAGAAAAATCAAATGTAGATTAATCTGTTTGATAATAGAATTAAAAATCAGATCTTCTAGAATAATTTGTGTGGGGAAAAGATTTTAAACCAGAGAATATATATAGTTAAAGAATTAAAATAAATGATTGATTTATAATTGGTTTTAATAGATTAAGTTTAATGCTTTTAATTTGAAAAGTTTATTTTTATGTTTAAATAATCATAGAATTTTCATTGTGAGTCTTTAATTGGATTATTAACAAGTATTTAAACTTAGATTTTAGCAAGTAATCAAATTTAGATTTTTGAATCTTGGTAGAGTTAATTTGGTAAGATATTTAATGTTAGGAAATTGATTATTGTCATTGATTAAATTTGAAATATTAGTGAACTCTGTGTTTTGGGTTAGATTTTAAATGATGGAAATGCTTATTTGATTATTGAATATACTTTCTTTTAGAATTATTTAGTGTGTAAAGTTCCATGTGTTATTTATCATTTTATATTTCAGTGAATAGTGTTTATTTTTATAGTACCTAATAGTTGGCTAGTGAAACTATTTGGTGAATTAAATAATTGAAATAACTTGAGTGTTGTAGCAATTTTAATATTTCCTTGATAGGAATGTTTGTTTAGTTGTAGGTGGTTATTGCAAGAATACTTTCGTCCTTGTATATTATTGTTTTCATTAGATGATTAAGTAAGGGAGCTCAATAACAATATTGATTGATTCCTAATCAATAGGTTACTTGTGTAAACTTATTATCATAGATAAAATTAGATAGATCATGTTGTTGAAAAGTTTTAAGGAAAGATGGTTGACTTAGTTATAATAAGATGATTGTTATGCCCTTTCTTTTGCTATAGTTATTTTCTCAAGAGCATTAATTATTGGAAATGCACTCTTATAGTTAGGAGTTCTAGGTAATTGAACCTTAATAAGGAAACCCCTTGTCAGTTAAGGTCTAGTTTACACTTTATCATAAACAAGGATAAGTGATTAAGTTGTAGATTCTTCCAGATCAACTAAATATATGTCTAGTATTGTTATGCAATTGTTATGTTGTACCCTAATTTTCATTCATTATAGTATTAGGTTGTTTTAGGGTCATTCATAATCGGTAAAGGACATTAATGTGAAATCCACTAAGGTGGAAAGATGTTAGCTCTTAGTTTATCTTTATGCCATACTTATAATGGAGAAAGGATTAATTAGAAGAATATTTTTTATACAAAAGTAATTTTAATGGCTTAAGCATGTTTATAGTATAGATTTTATGTTAACCATAGAAGTCATGATTTATCCCTCATTCGATATTAAGTCGTTTTCCATTATGGTTTTATGAGTTGTGAATGTCTTCATGGTCATGTTTAAATGTTTTGATATATAATGTGGAAGTGATGCCTTTGCGATTACCAGTTATTGTGAATTTCTTTGTATAGTGTATTTCAGGGTTTATGTGATTATCCCTTAGCTTCCTATTTGTTCAAAATAAAGGGTTATATGATGTGTGGTTTTAATTGCATGAGTCAATTTATCTTGCTTGAATTTGAGTGATGGAAATTCATAATTTATGTCTTATGTTTAATTTAGGTTGAATTTTGTACAATTTGAAAGTATCACTTGATTCGGCATAATGAGTTATTTTGGTTTCTGGGTAGATATTTATGTACCTCCAGGGGCTAAGGGAAGTGGTGTGTATGCATGTTGTTGGTTGCACCTTTTTCTATCTTGTTATCTTGTGAATAAATGTGTGGGTGGTACCTCTTAGTGTTATGGGTTTTTTTTGAGATGCTTTGTGTAGTCACGGGTTGGTCATGCCTTGCGTGTTATGTTTTATAAAGAATGCCTTTATGTCTTGAGGATTGAGGTACACCCGTTATTTGACTTTGATTGTTAGGGTAATTGTAGGGGAGAGTGGCTCTTCTTGGGGCCAATGTATAAGTGGTCATCTTGAAAGAGTTTCCTTAAACAAGTGAAAAAATAATTAATGTATCTAGTGGGTTGGGTTAGTTAACACATAATAAGACTAAAAATTTACACCTCACCCTTATCATTAGTGCTCTCAAAGGCTAAGGATGGGTGGGAATACCTTGTCGATAAGGTCACTACCTTGTCTCCACGAAAGGTAAGTGGCTTCGCATGAGTCACCCTATGGGGCGACACCTTGAGATAGGATTTCTGGTTAACCATAGATGAAGGTGGCTCCTAGTGTTAGGTAGTCTGGTTAATCCACATTGTTGGAGGTGGCTCCTAGGGCTAGGTAGTTTGGTTAATCCATGTAAGTCCATGCGATAACACTTTCCCACTATGCCGCTTTGTTTTCCCTTGTTCTTGTTGCCTCTGGAGTTGTTTTAATTATTGTGGATGTTATGTTGTTTCGTGGGCTTGAGTCATGTGATGTGAGTCCTTTATGTTTGAGTTGTGGTCGAGGGTTCTTTCTTATCGACTCCTTGCATGGGGGGTGTTCCTTTGGGTTCACACGGTCAGGTGGAAATGTGCAATGCACCCATTAGGTCCCCAGGAGGTGATCGTGGCGCAAATGCAGTTGCAGTGATCTCAGAGCTCGCACAAAGAAGATTGTTCCTTTGAAGAATTCTCTCTCATTATTGTACTTTTGTATTATGTTGTACCCTTCCCAATATTATAAGGGAAGTGGCCTTGTAATGTAACTTTGGTTTTATGTTGTGTTGTATCTGTGGAAATATGTTCCACATTTGTAATCCTGAACTTTGAAGTTGAATGTAATAATATGTTATTTATGTTTATGATTATATATCTTATTCTTGATGAATGAATGTCATACTTATATTATGTTTTATTCGCGTTTCTTTCTTCTGCTTCAGTTGGTATCGTTTATCGTTCTAGTTGTAGGGTTCGTTTAAGTAATGCACCATGTACCCCATAGGATTAAGTTAATGATTTATGTTATATCTATGTTGTATAATTATTTAGTGTTGTTATATGTAATTGTTGTTTTAAAAAAAAATTATTCTGTTAATGTTGTAGTTGTCCTATGGGGTTTGTGTGGCGGGGCGTTACACTAAATGGAGGAATATGCTTTAGTAATCCAAAAAAAATTCTATTTTTTCTAACTATCCCCCAATTCTTAGGGAAGCAGTATCTATTTTTATCCTTATCTTATACTTGGGTGACCCTACAATAGTGTGTCCCACTTTTTGGTTAAAGTGGGACATTGAAATCAACGTTTTCATCACACTTTCAATTTTTGACACCTATAGAAACTAAACCATTAAGAATTTGAAAATGATGCGAGCTAGTGATTATAAATATATATTTTTTAAATTTAAAAAATAATTTGTGTGTTTTTTACGTAACTTTTAATAGCTTTTTTTATAGAACAATATTTTTAAAAAGTGATGTTACTTGAGTAGAGCATAACTTTATTTGTAGAAAGGATAAAATTATAAATTTTTAAGCATAGATTCGTAACATCAATATCTATCACACATGTGTTTTTTATAAATTTTTATTGCATAATTTTTTAATAACATTTTAAAGTGAGATTAACTATAATTCAAGCATATGTTACTTTGATAACACAATTTTTTTTGTATGCATCTAAATTAACTTGTTTTTTTGAAATAAGAACATCAATACCTAGCGCACATATATTTTTCAATATTTTTTAATTTATTTTACTATTTTTTTTCACATGTGTGGAATAAAGACCTTGACAATTGTTAAATAACTTGTGTTCACTAGAAAATAAAAAGATAAATATAATAATCAAACTAAATATATTCAAAATTATACTTGTTGGAAATATTATTTTGAGTGCTATGATCCTACAAATGATCTTTTCATATTCGTTTTGTTTGTTGGTCCAATCCAAGGTTGAAAATAAATTTTTATAAGAAAAATTTGAGGTTTAAGGTTTTTAGACTTTTGTTTGAAGGACCTTGTTCGATGGCATTCAAGGACCTTAATTACAAATTATGTCATTCCCATAAATTTTAAAAAAAACTTCGAACAAAGTAAACTTCCAAAAATATAAAAAGCCATTGAATAAAAGTTTTAAAATCTTTTCCCTCATCCAAATTGAAAAAAATAATGTCTCAAATTTGGGACTCACTGTTGTGGGTTTACTCCCTTAGATACTATTTATAGGCATCCCATTTTCACTTGTCAAGGTTTATATTACTAAGGATCATGTTTATTGCCAACATATCTCTTAAAGTCCATCTCTACTCCAAAGCCTATCTATTTGTATCTCATTTTTGTTATTCTTCTAATAATATATTCCATTAGTACTCTAAAGATGGGATAGGGTGATAATTGTATAAGCTAGCATTTCCTTTGTTATCAATGAGTAGCATCTTTGCAATGAATCCTCCCAAGATGTAGTTTTTTTACAATCTCTTACTTCCCATGTGAAGTGTCATTTAATTAGGTTTCATTATGGTAAATTTATACATGTGCAAACATCTAGGAGGAGGATTTATAGTGAATATTATTTCTAATTCAATCAAGTCCATAAATTTAGAGCAATATATTATGTTTCAAGGCTAATATGCTTAAGAGGCAACATTTTTTTAGTACAATTTCTGTGCATGCCCTTTCCCTCTCCATTCTTGATAAAATTAAGCTCCATTTTAGGGAAGCTGTCTTTTTGCACTCTAATGAGCCTCACCATAGGAAATTTTTCTTGAATCTATTATCTTAGGAAAGGAAATATTTTGGTGCTCTTTTTTAAAACTAAAATATATACTTGAAAAACTTGGAGTTTTTTTTTAATAAAAAAATCGTATTTGTCATACTCAACCATTGTGGTAAAGTTTCACATGTGTAAATATTTGGGGGGATGATCTATAATAATATTCTTTAGAAAGCAAACATTTGTTAATACAATTTATGCATGCACATTCCCCTTTTATTCTTGACAAAATAAGATTTTAGAAAAAGATGCCTTTTTCATTCTAAGGAGCCTTACCATAGGATTTTTTTCTTGAACCTATTGTCTTAGGAAAGGAAGTATTTTGGTGTTCTTGTTTGAAACTAGAATATGTATTAGAAAATATTGGAGAGCAACTTCTATTAAAGTTTTCTTATTAGTCATACTCAACCATTTTCCTTTCTAACATGCCAATTTGTACCAAATACTATTGAGAAATTCCTCCCAAAATTAAATGTATCTAATTTCAACAAGAGAATTCAAATATATTTACCAAAAATATTAATAATTTTGAAGCCTAAGACATTGAAAAAGGCAAACTTCTAGGACCCACACTAGAGAAGAAGATTCTTGATTATTTTTATCTTTAATTAACAACTAAGAAAATAAAAATTTCACATATATAGATTTTAATTCCTATAACTTATTTCTAATTTTCTATTAATAAATTTCTACCCAAAAATTTAGTTAGAATCACTAGTTTATAGCTATATCTTAGGTTTAATTGTTTTATTTTTCTTGAGCTAAAAATATGACAAAAACTTGATATATAATAACACTAATCGGATGAAAAGGCAAAAAAAGCACCTTTCTCAAAAACACTTATTCTACTTTGTCACTAATCATACATTTTTTTCTTGATCACTTAGAGGGAGAGCACAAGTCCATGAGTGATATAGTAATCCCATATAGGATTCTCTTGCCTTTTTATAAATTCCTGATGTTATAAAGATAAAATACTCAAAATAAAGAATTTTTGTCATTATATTTTTTATTATTTCATATAGAAATTAAAAGGGAAATGGATTTACAACAAAGATTCAAGGGATTTGTATCTTTGATTTAACCATGATAAATAAACAATTTAGATCTAGAAAAATCTTTTTGGAGCTTCAAAATTCATTGCCTTAGTTGCACCACCACCCAATAATCCATACAACACTAAAGTAGCCTACTTGAAAACCCATATATACCTAGTGTATTATCCTTTTTTAACACCACCTCCCAAATTTCTTTTTAAAAGGGAGTTGGAGGTTCAAAATACTAAGGGATACCAAAAAACCCATATAAGCTCAATTATTAATACTTTTTGTTTTGAACATCACTTCCCAAATTTCTTCCAAAAAGGTAGTTATTAAGTTGTTCTAATATTCTATATGGACCTATATATTTTCCTACCCTTGCCGATGAATTTTTAGTTTTATTATAAGGAGATTCTCAAAGAGTTTTACTATTACTTTCCTAAGATCACTCTATTTGTCTCTTTTAATTAAGTAAACATTGACAACTTTGTTTATTTCTTTTGATAATATGGATTGAGGAAAGAAACATGTTTTTATCCATATCTTGTAGACACATTTCCTTGGAATTCAGCTTCTAGAATATTTATTTCCTTAATATACCTCTTCCAATTATTGAAAGGTTTTTTATATTTTATTTTAAGAGATTCCTAATAAGTCCTTCCTCTTTGATCCTAATATAGATGGTTTTTAATAATCCCTCCACTTGTTATTTCTCTTAGAAGATGTGTTTTAGGGATTGTGGATTCAACATGAGTTAGTATTTATATATCTTAAATAGCCAATTGAAATATCATGTTTCCCTAAACCTTCAAATTGTCACTCCACCAAACTTGAATCTTACCAATAAAGTTGGGATTCCATAGTTATTTGAGTTCTATTTCGAAAGGACAAAGGCAAGGGCATAGTCAAGTATCATCTTTAGGAGGATCAGGGCATTGATCTAAACCTAATAAATACAATGATAAAGGATTCTAATAACATTCATATTTAATCATATGGATCCATGGCTCTGGTGATGAGCGGGAAATCCTGCAGAGGGAGCTTTTTGAATTTAGAGGCTGAGGAGGGTGATGGTGATGGTGATGGTGATGGGGATGATGATGGGCCTCTGTTCAGGTTCTTCGCTTCCTTCTCCATGTTTGTGAATGATTGGGTGTGTCTGTCTCTGTCAGGTCCTTACCTCCTATGTTTCTCTTGCAGGGTGTGGTGGTTGCGTGGTCTCCCTTCTCTATCGGTGTTGTCTGCTCGCCTTTGTTGAGGGAGTTGGACTCTGAGTTGGGGGTTCCTATCTTTGTGTTGCTAGATATTGATTTCTTGACTGGCATTCATGGGGGATTGTTGGAGGGGGTTGTTCTAGCTTTCTGTGGTGGTGGGGTGTTGAATATCCTTTGGGTCTAGGCTATCTTAGGCCCAAGTGCCTCTTTGCTTCCAGCCTTGCAACTTGGGTGTGCTTTGTTGCACTCTGTTGTTGCTTTGAGGAGGTTCTTTGCTTGTTCATGGGTAGCCTTGGTATTCTCCAAGGTTGAGGCTAGCATTCTATTTTGGTTACATGGACATTTGGTCAGGATTGTTGGTGCCTCTTCGGGACTCAGCTGTGTGGCTGTTGTTCTTGGGGAGATTTGGGACCTTTTTTGTCCTGTGGTGCTGAGAGTTTTTTTGTTGGCAGTGGGGCTAGCTTTGTTTTGGGGTGGCTTTGGTGTGGGGGTTTGCTAAGCCCTTGTCGTGGCTTGTTATAAACTGGGTTTTGGATGTTGCCATTTTGTTTCGGGTGCTTTGGGTGTATGTTCTTGGAGCTGCTCCAAATCATTTTGGTCTTGAAGTTGGGTTGGCTTAGGGAAGTGTTGCTCTTTGGTGGTTGCTTTTTCTGCTCAGGTTCAGGTTTTGTGTGGTCGCTCATGGTTGTTGTGATGTGGGGTTTGAAGTTTATGAGGCCATCTTTGCTATGCTTCAGGGAAAATAGGGGTTTTTCACTCGTGTGTTGATGCATGATCTATGCTGGTGGTTTTGTGCTACTGGTCATTTACTACATAAGTGTTGGACAAGGTGTGGCTCTTGTGATCCTTTGGAAGTCTTGTCTTTTCTCACAACCCAAGTGGGTTTGAGGTTTATAAAGTTATTCCTTTTTCATTTCTTGTTGTCAGGTTTGTTGAAGCGTGACGTGTTTACTTTTTCTATAGGGGTGGTGGCTTTCTCCCCTTTCCCACAACTTGATCCTATAGAGATGGATTCCTCTTCTATTGAGGTGAAGATGGGTGCTATGGCTTGGTTTGGAAGATTCCTTTTTTTGGTTCTCTCCGTGGTTGTCCCTATTGAGGTGGGATCTACTCCTATGGAGGTGGAGTATAGGGTTGTTGGAGTTGTCTGTGTCTTGTGGAAAAAGTCTTCATGTGATCCTCTCTAATAGAGGGGAGCTCTCTCCTTTTGAGGTAGAGTTTGAGTTGGCTTCCTAGTTTGGCCGATGTATGAAGAAGGGCTTGAAGTTGTTGTTTTGCTACATGTTTCCTGTTGCTTGTAGGATCTATGGTGGATTAGGCTCATTTTGGTCTATTTTGAGTAGAAGGTCTGGTGTTGTTCAGTTGCTTTAGGTGGTTAGTGGCTTGGCTATTTCGGGTAGATTCTTGGGGCCCACTATTTGTGGGTCATTTCTTGGCTCAGGGCCTTTGTTGGTTTCTTGTTTTAAGTCTGGTTCATTCATAGTGTTTTATACTCTTGGTGTGGTGCTAGGTGTGGGCTTGGTCTATGTGTGGTATCTCTCCTAGTTCCTGGTAACCAAGTGTTGTTAGTGTTTTGTTGTGCTTCTGTGATGTATTCATTGTGTCTATTTTTTGTTCCTTGGACAACATTTGTTTTCTTGTTGTTTGGTCCTGATCTTTTTCGGCCCCTGAGGCTCATTGTGTAAAGGGTAAAATACCTTGTAAATGTTGCTTATCTTATAAAAAAGATTCATAATTTAATCTTCACCTTGCCATTCAGGGGATAGTGTGACCTTGTCCCATATGTTTGATAAGATAAAAAAATTGCAGGGTACTATACCCTTACACAAAAAGGCCCCAAGGGAAAAACATTAAAAATAATAAAAAGTCTAGTGTCATAGGCCACAAACCAACCAATGACAACAAAGAGACAACAAAACTACACTATAGCAATAAACAAAAATAAAATAAACAACAAGGACACCCTACTTGGGAATATTTTCCCATTCCTCCACGAGGAATTTGAAAGCATCCTGCTTCTGTTGGCATGAGCTGGGGTCCCCATGTTTTCCCAATGTTACAAAATATTTTTCTTCTATTGGCCTAACAAAACTTATCTAGTGTGGTTGGCCATACAAATGTTCTTTTATACAAAAAACTTGAACTATTACTTTATATTTAAATTCAAAGTTTCCAAGATAACATAGAGATCATTCAGATCCAATTTTTAAGAATTGGTATGTTTGTGTCATATACTAGATAATAATCAACAATATTTCCTTGTAAGTACAATTTATAACAAATCTAGTTATCATGTATGGTTAATTGCTCAAATTTCAAATTCTTAGAGTACTAAAAATAATTTAACCTCGCACAAAGCTCGTACTAATTGTTAATCCTACCTTAATATTGTGACTAGATCATATTTTCCTTCTTCTCCCATTCTTTTCAAAAGAAAGCTATATTTGTTCCTTTGAGTTAGCATCTTACCAATGTCATTTACTTAATACATCGAGGCTCCTAAAATTCCATAATGAGAATTACATTTGGATGGGATAAGTGTTAATCTCCATTTTTTGGGTAGATTTTAATCGCTTTTGAGACAACCACCCCCACCAATCCACCCCAAAAAGCTTCCAAAATGAAAATTTCTTAAACTTCTCTACCTTTTCCACTTGAACCCAACTTTGCTTTCTAGGCACTTGTTTGCATTATGGATCAATCCTAATTTTTTAATGCTAGAGTGATTTATTTTAAGTTTTTATGAATTCCCCACTTCTCTTAATTGGATTCTCTAACCTTTGCATGTATTGAGGGATTTTGTGGGTCTTCAACCTCCAATGTTCAAACACAAGTGATGTCCTATTCCATAACGTATTTTCTTATAACTTAACCTTAAATAACCACTTTAAAAGAATTCAAGGTATATCTTTTCTATAATTCCTCATATTCTCACTAATCATGTATCTTTATATAAGTTTCACCTTTGGGGATATTTTTTAGATTACAAGAATCAGGTACCCCTATAAACTATAATGCACCTGGTAAATTTTTTCCATGTGATTGGTGATGTTGGCGTGACACACCCTATGGTACCACGAGGATGGGGGGGAGACTAGACCTCATCACCTCTTGGTTGCAATAGGATGCTTTAGCCAATCCAACCACGACCTAATCCAAGGATTGAGTGTAAGATGCCATTTTGGATTTTAGTTAAAACAACATTGGTAGAGATTCATCAAATTCTTTGACATATTTAAACGTATGTTGATACAAACGAGCCCATGTTTCAATATCTATAGATACAAAGTCTAATGTGTTCTTTATAAAATTTAAGCTAGTAAAAAGGGGCAAGCCATAATCTTCATATGACCATAATACATTAGTACTCATATTTAATTGGATCTAGTGCACCTTTGGGTTTAAGCCAAATTTTCATAAAATTCAAGGGCCTCATTTTAGCCCACTCCTTGCTTTCTAAAGTTAGAAATATGACCAAGACTTAAAAAAACCTTTTTGTTAATATCCTAATATCTACTAGGTCATATTTATAATTTTGATCAACCTTTCACAATCCATAACCTTGACAATTTCCCAAACAAGACTTTGCTGCCATTTTCTCCTCTTCATTTTGTATCAAATCATATTAATCTCAAAAATCAAGCTTCATTTTGTAGATTAGGGTTTCCTACCTTATTTCCTTTCCTCTCTCATAATTTCCATTATTAAGACTCATCCATTTGCTTCTTGCTTGGTTTTCACCCTTGCTATTTGATTTGACATTTATTTATGACACAAATAACACGCTTCATGTTTATCACTCATCATCTTAGGATAAAGCTTTATTTTACTCTCAGAAATAAAATTAAGGATTCTCCTAGGGTAGCTCCACAGTCCTTTCTTCTCCCCACTTCTCAATAAAGTCGACTAGTTGATAAGTAGACCATAGTTTTCCACAAAGGACCATAATAGCCATAGACACAAGACAACCTTTATTTATGAAGGCATTAACTTTAAAAAATCCTTCCCCTTAAAACCCCCCTCAACTCACTTCCCATATAATAAATTAAATAGTGTAGTTGATGTTGAAGTTTTGTATTTCACATATAATTTTTGCTTATTTTGTGTCACAATCAATATAAAATGTTCCTCTTATTTGATGATAAAGAATTTGTGTGCCATAGACATTTATATTTGAACTTAATATATACTATGCTATATTCTATTCAATACCAATTTTTTAAGCATAATACTTCCACAACACAAGAAAGCTACTAGGAGAATAAAATGTTCATACTTTAATAGTTTGGAATACAACCAAACAAACAATTAACTTAACACTTATTGATAACAAAATAGTAATACATAAATCATAAAAAATCAATATATCCCACATGTAATTACAATATCACTCCAAGAAAATTATACATTATAATTACCATCACCATTGCTCTCAAGATAATTTACATACCATTGAAAAACAAGTAAAATAAACTAGAAGTAACATACAAAGCACCCTTGTAGAAGTCCATAGTGCCTTCAATAGGAACAATATAGATTGTCATGACTGCATCTAAATTGGGCATACATATCCCATCAATTTAGATTGATCTTGTATCAACATATAAAACGAGAATGTCTTCACAAATTGAGTATAAATGCACTACTTTTTCAATTCACATATTTCTTAAACCATTCCAACATCTTTTCATGTGCCATTTGAGCATTTGTTACATCCATTTCATCATTCTCATCATATCTTATTGTCCAACCATGTGTAACTCTAGGATAGATGTTCACAAAGCTATCTACCTGCACAAAAAAAGAATGCAAAGAGTTAGCCATGTACATCATCTATTAGCAACTAAATGACTTATCTTTTAAAAACTAAAATCAAAACATTACAAATAGAACATAAAAAGATCTTTCCCTTAAAGGAGTATATTAAGTCACTCTTTGAAAGATCAAACGACTAAACACAACTTTGAAAGCAATCATAACAATTTAATTCACATTAAGAATTCACAAACATGTTTAAATTTTATATCAAAACAACTATTAATACACAATAGAATGCAAAATTATACAACCTTACTTATATTCATTGAGAGGCCTGAATGCCATCGTTAAACACTATTTTCAAGACTAGCAAATTTCATGCACTGTCCCACTAGTGCCATCAACAAAGAGCACATACTGCTTATGTAATCATGTCACCTCCCCGTCCCCAGTCACCTCCACGCTGGACGCTGCATGAGGGAAAAAAAGGTTAAAAAGGTCGTTCAAGAAACTAAAATTTGCATTTTGATTGAAGGGAGAACAGAAGAGGACAAGGGAGTAAGGGCGCCCTGAAACATGGTATGGACCCTCATCTCTGCATAAGTCGATTGGACAGGAGTTTTGACGTCCATCAAAGCGTAAAGGATGGTAGAATTTCGGCAGAAAAAAAGAGACGGTTTTAGGAATTTTGAAGTGAACGCAATTGACAGGTGAAAGTCCAGACTCCACGACCTTTCCTGGCATCCTCCCTGTCGGCGCTAAAATGAGAGCTTCGAACAGGCTATGCAGGTCCATCAAGTACAAGAGTCGGAGGAATTTCGGCAGAGGAAGAAGGAGAGGGGGATTCTGGGAAGGCCGTGGAAAAAAATGCAGCCGGAAAGGAATTAGAGGAGAAGTAAGCGTATGTCCAGAGGAGATTAAAGAGCGAAGAAGCAGCAAGCAAGCTAAGACATCAGCTTGAAAGGGGCCTTTTGACTGAGTAGTGAGGAGAGTAATGGAGGATTTCAAGCATTACACAACTTTTCCATTACATACTCCCACTCCCCATCACAAATACAATGAGTGATTGGAAAAGGGCGTCAACATTGGAATCGGTCTGCAACGTGCATTCCCAAGCTCTATAATCTACATATGTGTAATTCAGCTCACTATGCCCATTCACCATGGTGTCTCAAGGAGTCCTCGGTTATGTGGGATTTCAAGTCAATATCCTCAGGCACAACTAGTACTTTCTTCAAGCGAATTAGAGGAGCTGAAATACCGTTAGTGTTGTATTTGCCTGAATAAATAAAAATATCTGCGTTACAACTATTGGGGTGTAATGCTGGATTCTACAGTACCTCAAACACCAAACACCTCTGTATACAGGTACGCCATAGATAAAAGATTTGATAGTATATGTGTTAATGCTTATCATATTTACAAATCGCATATAATCTCAAGTAAGATGTAAAAGCTGGGACACTACTAGTTATGTGAAACCATAATGGATCATAAACTCATTATGCAATATCTAAAGCCTTAGCCATACGATAGGTGTTGAGCCAACCTATTATTCTTTTCTCAATTAGGTGCATGTATAAAATAAAATTTAGGGGACCAAATCTTAATTGCATCTCTCTTTAATTCACTATAACATTGTTTAAGCAATTGTATGATACTCCGAGATGGTTGAATAACACTGCTGAGTATGTTGCTTGTGAAGGTAAATGTGATGCAAGAGAAATATTAGATGTTTTATCCCTTCTACATAAAATGATATTTTATTTATTTTGCTTAACTAGAGTTAAGGATATCAGCTAGGAACCATAATATGAACCTAGAAATTTACTTCAGTGGCTCAAATTGTTACTAAGTTATATTTTGTATTCCCGATTCTTGGCATAATGACTTGACAATTACTTTGTGTAGTCAAGGGAAAAATACGTGCTATGTTGTGAGAAGATGTGGGGGTATAATGGTTAGATTGATGGTATGCAAGTGACCTTATATTCAACTTTCCATGGTGTTGGATAATTGTGTTTTGGGCTGGTAAAATAGTGAATGGTATAGTAATTAGTAAACGAGAATATAGTTGGTTGTATGAGTAGAAAGGATTAATTGTACCATTCAAATATCGTGTGTATTAATATTTATGAATTTTGGGTTATGAATAAATTTGTTGACCATCATTATTTGGTACAATAGTGGTAAGTCCTTATGCTTCTAATCATATCATTGATATGCAGAGTTAGGATTATGGAAATCACTTTTGTCTGGAAAATGTGGTTTATATCATTGATAGCAATTTTCTAAGCATGACAAAGTTATAGGAATCTCTAAGTGCCAAATTATGATAGGGTAACTTGTAGCTACCTGAATTTGGGAAACCTTGTGATGAATTTAACTCAATGTGAACCACTTATTGGTTCCCTTAGGATCTATAACCTTCTAAAATGCTTGAACTAAAAAATTTTCATACCATTATTGGATACTAAATGGTGAAGACTAGTCATTGATTTTAAAGACCTTGCATCTATATTGTTGTTGTGTCTGGTCATATTGAAAGATGTATCATGATTTATATGATAATGATCACAATGTGTGTGCAAACAAAGATAATTTCTTGTGGGTAGATAATCAGCCTAGCCTCTGTGTTTTTGATTAGGTAAGCAGGGATTTTGAAAGGGCCTTGATCCCTTTTACATCAAGAAAGATTCAGCAATTAGGCCAGCAAGACAAGGAACAACCACCAAACAAGACAACCCAAAAGGCACAGCCAAAAAACAACCAAAAAACAGAGTGAAACACAGCAGGGGATACCACCACAACCAAAACTAAGTCAAGGTGGTTTAAAGAACTGTTCCAATGATTTTTGCTTAATCGTAATACAAGGATTCCTCTCCACCAATCTTTTCAACTTTTTGTTACAAGGAGAGGAAACAAGACCACCACTAGAAACAACCAAGCCCAAAGAATCAATAGAGGGGTCCAACTTAGAGGGATCATCAACAACATCATTCTGAAGCTCTTGACATATAGTGGAGTCTTTCACAACATTTGTCACCTTTTCCTTTTTCTTCCAAACAGTGTGTTGTTTTTTCGGTATCAGGACATAATAACCCGACCAAAATAACCCTGGACAGAATAACCCAGACAAAATAACCCAAGGACAAAATAACCCAGGGTCATAATAACCCATGGACAAAATAACCCGTGGTCAAAATAACCCATGGACAAAATAACCCATGGTCATTTTAGATCAAGCTAGTAAACCAGAATATCAAAAAATGATTCTCATCATTACTATCATGAAAAAGAAACTTTTCCCCTCTATTGGTAATTGTATATTTAATGGGTTTACTAGCTTGATCTAAAATGACCATGGGTTATTTTGATCACAGGTTATTCTGTCCATGGGTTATTATGACCCTGGGTTATTTTGTCCCTGGGTTATTGTGACCGGGTTATTCTGTTCAGAGTTATTTTGGCCAGGTTATTATGTCCCACAACCGTTTTTTCTTCTTCAAGCAAGTAAAGGAGGCATGACCCACTTTACCACAAGAAAGACAAATAATCAGAGAGTCTTCATAATCAATCTACTGCACCCACTTACCAAATTTTGAAGATAAAGTAATCTTAGTGGGAAGAATATAATTATTCTCCACTAACACATAAAATCTAGCAGCCAACAGATGCTTCATTGATTTGGTAACCTTATCCGTAGTACAATATTGACCAAAGGAATTAGCAATACACATGAAAATCTGTTCAGTCCAAAACTCCAAAGGCAGCCCTAGCAAACAGACCCAAATAGGAAACTTAAAATTATCTGTCATTGGGTTGAAACCAGGGAACCACATTTGGAGACAAAGTCCATTCAAGCCAAGAAACCAAGGGCCCTCACGAAGGACCCTAGAACATCTTCAATGGTGGGACAAGAAAACAGAAAGAAGCTATTACACAACGTAGTAACCTCAACTCTGATCTTCCAAACCTGAAGAGCCCATCTTCTAACAGCATGGAAATTAAGACGATTACCACAGAATATCCCAACCAATGAGGTCTTAAGCCAATCCAAAGACTCAATTGTAACATACCTCACATACCTCCTTAGTGCGAAACTCCTTTGATGTGGGGGCAGTAACAAGAGATGAAGTAGAAGCAATCTTGCACAAACTCTCAGCTGCACAATCCAACCCATCAGAGGGAGGCTTAGAAACCGAAGGGGTCAAGGGGGAACCAACAAGAGCTTCAGAAAGAGGAGGAGAAATAGCATCCCCCTCTTCAACTGCAGGGAGAAGAAATCCCTTTTTAAGGCCCATCGTAGGTTTGAGAGCAGGAACAACCATCATAGGTAAAGGGGTAGAAGCCCCAGGAGAAACAACCTCACTTACAGGAGAAGCAACTGCCAACCCTTGAGCACCAGTACCATCACAAACGAAACCTTTGTTCTTTTGCAAACTACAAGCAACCTCCCCACTTAGATAAGGGGAAACATGAGCAGCACGAGTGGAAAAATCCTCCACTCCATAAATGCTCTGCAACAAACAATCTTGAAGAATAGGAGCATTTTGAGTAAGGAAACCCTTATGTATCCCAAAAAATGGAGAATGAGACTCCTCCACATTATTGCCAACCTCCTCACACCCCCGCAACTTCCTACAAGCTTCTAAGAGAATATCAAGTAGGAACTCCTCTTCCTCATCAGGTAGATAATACTTAGACCCAATATCCGAGCCAGATCCTTCACAAGAAAAAGGGGAAAAAATTTCATCTAGGGTTCGCAGATCCTCATCTAAAACATCAACATTTTCCATCTCCCAACCCTTATGAGCTTGGAAACCCACCTCTTTAGCTTCCACGTTAGAGCCATCCAAGCTTGTAGCCAAACCCTCATTACCAAAAACAGAGCCGCCCAAATCCTCAAAAGCAACAACCTCCATAGCAACAAGACCTTTGCTACCAGCAAACCCACTAGAGGAGCCAACCATGGAATGGGAGAACACATTTTCTCCCACAAAGACCTCTGCTCCAGCACCAATGCCGACCTCTTCATCCTCCACATTGCCATCAACATCTCCTTCCTTTGCTTCGTCTTTAGCACAAGCCTTAGAAGTGTTTCGTCGCCGCTTTCGACCTAACTTCCTTGTTGCACCCTAGCTCTTGCTCTTCCTCGCTACTGTGCACGCACCGTTTGTTGCACCCTTGCCCTTGCTCTTCCTTGCTGCCTGTGCGTGCTCCATTCATTCCATGATAATTCCTAGCCTTTATGTTAATGAAGTGAACTCGAAAGGGTTCTAGCCTTTATTTTCATACCATTATTGGATACTAAATGGTGAGGACTAGTCATTGAGCTTAAAGACCTTGCATCTATATTGTTGTTGTGTTTGGTTGCTTGCTAGTTGAATGATATTGGATATTGACAGACGTGTCATGAGTTATATGATAATGGTGACAATGTGTGCAAATAAAGATAATTTCTTGTGGGTAGTTAATCGGCTTAGCCTCTATGGTAATGAGGTGAACTTGAAAGGGTTCTAATGTGTTTATGTTTAATTATGAATCATAATGGTGCAAGGGTTTAAAGCGGGATCTTGGCATAATTTATTGGAAGTTCTTTAGTACCTATATTCTAAATTGTAAGCACAGTTGGGTTATAATTTGTATTAAGTACTTGACTCTATTTTTATTGATAATATTTTTTTTTGATAGTTGAAATCTTAGGAGAAACACACAGGACTTTGATTCCGTTTGGAAGCGAATATGTAGGTAGTCCTTTGGTGAAGGATGCCCTTGTGACCCATGTCCATAAGGGAGGGTTTGGGAATCGCTTCAATGTTTGGGTTTGAGACACTACAGGTAGAAGGGGTTGGAGAAGTCTACCTAAGTCCACTCACAATTGTGGATAGACACAGTATTTCACTATGCAATCAGACTATACAAGTTAAGGGGCCCAATATGAGTACTGTGGAGCTACTTGGGAAGATGAGGAAGTAGTTAAACAAGAAAACCCTCACTTATTTGATTAGGCTAGGTTGACTTAGCCCTAAGGGGGGAGGATGTCACATCCCTACAAACTCTATATTTCTTTTGTACTAAATGTATGAGGTCCTGATATATTTTGGATTAAGGTGGGAACCTTAACACTTGAACTATAATTGTACTTGATGATTTTGCATGTTGGCAAGCAGTAGTTGTAAAAGCAAGGAGATTTTAGGGTTCCCTACTCCTCTGCTTAGTTATAAATAAGAGCAGTGTTTGCTCATTTTAGTTTAACTGTGCTTGTGATAACAAGACATAAGTGTCTTTAGTACCTTCTCTTTGTTATTCAGTATTGTTCACTTTGTGTAAAGAACAAGTTTGCGTGCCTCCTTAGCTGCAAATCCTTGATTAGTGCATGTGTTGTGTTGATTATAATCAGGTTGATCGCATGTTGCAAGCGTGTTGCTACAACTTGCTGTCCTGAAGTTATAGTCCTTGTTCCAAAAACTTGAGTAATAAAATCTTGAGCGTGCTTTGTCTACCTCGATATAAATATCTCAGATTTCTGTCTATTTGTTTTGTGTTAGAAGTGTGGGTAAATAAAATCTTGAAGCTTGCTTTGCTGCTCCTGAAATAAAAGTCTCATATTTTCGTAATGCTTTTATGATCTCTTTTTCAGCTTGCCTTAAAACGTATGTTGAAGAATAGCTTATTTAAGTATCTTTGTCAGAAATCAAACTCGTCCATTTCTAAACTCTCTTGCTCTGCGTTTACTTGAGAGGATAGAAACGTTTTAAGCGTAAGTTAAGTTGTAGCTGTCTAGTTTCATTGAAGGGAAAACCTCAGCCGCAACATCTAGTGTTCTATAACCTTGTGTTCTCACAGTTGAACCAAAAAGATAGGCGTAATTAGGTTTAGATTACTTTCTTTATGCAACTCAGCAAAAGAGGGAGCTTCCCCTCCTAATTCGAAGAGTAGTTTACTGCACATAGCTGTCCGTTTCCAGAACGCATTCCAGAGGTGCGATTTGAAACGCCAACGAACTCTACAAATAAAAAAAGAAGAAAGAAAGGTGTAAAAGAGAAATGGAAAATAATATAATAAAAAGAAAATAAGAAAAGGTTGTGGCATTTTCATCAAAAAACAAGTAAAGAAGAAAATAGCGCATTAATGGAGGATTGCTCCTCCTTGATATAAGTGGGAGCCAATCTTAACCATAGAAGAATAGCATGGGTAAACTCAGATGCCATTGATGAGGCATGGCGCCCCTTCACTTTGGCTGGAAAAATATCCATTAATATAAAAAAAGAAGTGGAATGATGTGCATGCCCTCAGGATGGGCTTAAAATAATGTTTTGTACAAAGATTTGAGGAGAGAAGCCAAAAATGGGAGTGTTTTGGTGTTGACCAAAGTAGACACAAATCAGCAAGGAATAGGAGCTAGGTTTGATAGTTTGAGAGTATTCTCACAGTCAACAAGGGCAAATAGAAGTTAGACATGATAGTTTGGGGTGATTTTCACAGGTGAGAATGATAAATGTTATCTACAATCACCACATTTAGCTCCATCATTTACAATGTAATATTCATCTAAGCATTATTGGTTAGATTGGAAGATGTCTATGTTCACCAGAAGATTTGAGTTCGCTCAAGCATTTTCACATCATTTTGTTTACGTAAAATTGAAAATTTGTTTACTTAAGTGCTTAAAAAATATGTCAATAACCACATGTATAATAGTTACTGCAAAATATTGAAATTAAGCCCAAATATAATGAATTGGATGTGATTTATTTTTGAGTTGTGTTGCACTAGAATGTAAATGTTACAAATATTTGCATACTTCCTTGCTATGTTGCCTTGAGATGGAAAGATATTTTTTAATGTATCTCCTTTGAGTGGATAATGGATGATAAGTAGTGGATTTTAATCATGACAAATCTGGTTCCTTTGAACTTCTGATCACAAGTTACAAGCATATTACCTCCATTGCTTTAAATGGTGTGTGACAATAATAAGGGTTAGTATTCAAGAATTACTTATTGTTGTTCCTTGATATGCACTACCATTGAGTTTTATTGAATAAAGAAAAGAATATAGTAGTCAATGAACAAATTCACATGTATTTTGCAGATTCATTTTTATGTGAACCTTCCCTCACCTTGATTTCCTATATAAACAAGAGTAATAGCTTAAAAAAGATTTGACCAATGTTAGAGTTGTCATATTCCATATTTGCTTGATAGGAAAGAAACTTTCCTTCATCTTAATATTTAGTTTATTGTAATGGCGCTGTAATGTCCCCGATTTAGCCCTACGCTCTACAATTGGATTTAGCCTATTTCTAGAAACTCGTAGGCTAAGCAGAATGGGAACACTTACTATTTATAGTAAGTCATGATACTGCTCAGTTGGCATACAGATGTGGTTTTGGCAAACTTACTATTTATAGCAATATGCTATTTTTGGTAAGTATATTTATAGCAGTATCACTCTAACAGCAACTCAATCTTTTGCAGTTCAGTGTGGCCAATCAGTTTGGCTTTCTGTTGAGTAGAAGTGAACTTACTATTTTTGGCAGTGGCTATTTTTAGTAAGTCTAATCTTGGCAGTATCATCATTTGCAGTTCAGCTCAGGTCATCATGCTATTTGTGGTAATCCATCAGTTTTAGTATTGGCTTTGGTTTTGGTTATCTCCTTGGACTAAGTATTATACTTAGTTAATTTCATGTTTTTAAGTTGTACCCCCATGCCTAGGAGTGATAACTTCATGTTGTTTTAAAGAGGGGATATTAAGGGGTCATGTTGAGCATTTAATGATTTATTAAAATGCTTTATTGTTGCAAATAGAAATGGACGCCTAAAGGGAAGGGAAATAATGTTTTATTATTTCACAATAAAGTGAATGGTTGAAGGTGGCGTCCCTTGGGAAGTTGAAGTGATTCAACTTCTTGGAATTCAAAGTGTTTCATTTGCCCATTGAAAACTTAAATATTGCTGCATTGTGGAGAGTTGATGATGTTATGTTTTGGAAAGCAAAGTTATGCTGTTGGTTTGAAATCCAGAATCCGGCTAAGGGAAAGCTTAGCAAATTCTATTCCACTCTTCGGACCTGAAACTATGACTCTCTAGATGATGGATTGAGAGTGTGCTTCATTCAAAAGTACATATTGAGTTTCAAAGTGGAGAATTGTGGTGTGTTTTCCAGATTTCAAGTTGCTGATATTTACACAGTTGAAAGTTGAATTTGTTAACAGCTTCTTGTATCATTTTATTCTCGTTATGGGCATTCGATAATATCATTACTAAGGTCATGGCGACCCTTCTTAGCAAATTCCAGATTTTATTTCAAAGTGTATGATTTTTACTAGCAAAATCGCCCTTGCTAGGGCCGTACCTTCTTGTTTGCATTGGGAATTGTTCCAATAAATAAATGTTGGGTTTTTGGAGTTATTTCTTCATTATGGCATGGGCGCCTATCCTCCAAAGGTTCATTGCACTTGGTTTCACGCAATTCAGAGGTAAATTGATTAAGATATAAGCATTTCATTGATTCACAGGTTGCTGATATACAATTTCAGTTTGCTGATTTTAATTATCAGACTTCAAAGAGATCATATTTTAGCTTCCTTTTCAATGTTTAAGAGCTTTCTAGATTGCTAGAATCATTCTTCACATTGTGGCTTTGTCTATCATTGTAATACTCGTAAATTGCAGATTATTGGATTGTAAGGTTGTGAATTAGTAGTACTAATCCGACCATATGTTATTGGTGCATTTACTTGTAATTTCTAAAGCTAACATTAAGTACCCTTGGATGGTTTACTGCCAGTGTGGAGAATAAACTTGAATCTCTCATCTTACCCACTGTAAAGTGGAGAATTCCAACTCTTGAGTGGATGCCTGCCGCAGCAGACGAAGTGTTTAAATTGTAATCTTTTCCCCCCACTGTTTGGTGGTAGTGAGGAAATTCTCTCATGGCTGGTTATCCGCCTATGTTCTTTCAATTCAGCAATTAGCACTCTACCATATGCTAGCACCTCGCCTGTTAAAGGATCTTGAGTGCACATTCTTGGTGTTGAGTTTAGACTCTCTCTTTCAGTTGTAATCTTTGTAACTTTGATTCAATAGATCCTAGGGATCCTCTGACCATATGCCCGCCCCTCCTCCTTAAGTGGTTTTAGGGCGCATTCTTGGTTAGAGTTCTTTCATGCAACGTTTTGGGTTAAGCTAACCTTAACGGGGTGCTTGGTTACATTGTATTTGTTATTGAAAATCAATTTTTTTTGAGAGAGTATATTTCAGGCGCTCATGGTTCAAAAAATTGTTTTCCATAGTCAATAAGAGGATTTATTCTGTTACTTCTTTAATAGACAAGAGTACTGTTGACGTGTGTTTTATGACAACACCAACACAAAATAAAATGTCCAATGGTCACTCTATTCTCTCTTGATCAAAGTGTTCCGCATGCTAAGATTGCGTGAAAGTTCATGCGTTCGACTCCAAGGTTCCTTTTATTGCGAATAGACTCAGTTGGTTGATGTGAATATGCTGAGTATTCCAAGGGGACTTATGTAATTGTTCGATTTTTTTTTTTTTACTCAAGCAGATGAAAGGTTTTGGCTATGATGCTCTGGTATTTGAACGGACCAGGAAATAGTGAATTTAAAGGAGATAGGGATAGGAATTCTACGATCTATCTCTAAGGGTGGAATGCAAGGACTAGCTTTAACAATCATAAAAACCAGACTTTGTTTCGTCTCCCCTTTGCACAACTCTGACAAAGCTGGTGCAATCTTCAAAGGATGGATAAGATGTTCAAATTGAGATTCAACATGTGCACCCCTTCACGACGAAGCAAGTGGGCACACAAATCACAACCGAAGTTAGGTGTTGAGATTCTAGTTGACCACGCAAGGGCAGACTTATCGTCAGCAAGCCCGCTAGTGGTATGGATACAGGAAGATTTGCTCAAACCAACGTCACATTCCACAATTAACACTACTTGCATGAAAACAAAATCTACTTTACTCTACTCTATTTGAATTGGAAAGATGAAAAGATCTCGTCAATTGCCCGCAATGCAAAATGAAGTCACCAATCAATGAAATCCTTATATTATGAGAGTCTTACACAACAATCTTTTGCAAAAACTTTCAAAGGGAAAGTTTTTCTTTCCTTTCCAAACTAAGCTAACTCCTAGCTCTACTTTAACTTCTGATTTCTGTCTAACTCTGATCTATATCTAATTATTTACAAATGAGGGGGGATACCCCTTTTATATCTAGCCCAATCCAGTGGACGACTTAGATTGAAATACAATGGAAGGCTCAGATTGAGCCACCTAAGCCTTGATTAGGGTTTTAGCCCTAAAAACTGCCACTGAGAGGAGTGGGGCAATGAATGCGCCCTCCACTCCTCATCAATGAACCACTATCCGCCATCAATGCACGTCGTCTCATTCTAGAAGGTCATCGTCTAGAAGGGCGTTTCCCTTCTCCTTCTTGCTGGCTACAAATCTGATGAACCTGGCCAATATTGCCTCAACTTCCTGATTCGAAATGGGAGGAATGTGATCCAATTGAAACTCTAAAACTGTAACTGTTTGCCCATGTCGGGCACAAGATTTCTTTCAGGCAACAAGGGCGTCCTGGGTGTTCTGTATGATACTGGAGAACGCAAAAGTGTTCTCGAAGTCATCCCGTGTGAAGGTCTTCACCTCAGAAAAGAATGGTGTTAATTTGTTCTTCAATCCATCTGCAATTACCTCTTCAGAAGTCAACCTCCTGGCAAAGATTGCCTCCAATGTGTTGAGAATTCCATCTAAGATGTTCGTCATGGCCTTTTTGACCCTGACAAAATCTGTCTGTGATGCATTGTAGAATCCTCGGCCTGTGACTACTGAAGAGTGCCATCCGGCGAAGTCGTATCTATCCCCCTGCTGAATTACACCTCCCTCAACCAAAACTGTAGAGGTATGCTCATCAAAGCCCCTAAACGGAGAACAACTCTCGTCTAATAAATATGAGCCTCACCCCAAGCATGGTTAACTGCATCCATCCTTGCCATAATATCGGAGGCTTGCCGATAGGCATGTGCAAGGTCCTCCATAAACTTTCTTGTTTTGACACGGACGCTGGCAACCCATTTGTCTGCCTGTTGTGCCACTCTCTTCAAATCCTCTAACCTACTAATTGACTCCCTGAAAAATTCAGCTGGAAGCTGAATTGCTGGATTCTCTTGCCCACAAGGACGGGACAAGTGCTGCACGTAGCCAATCAGTGTCTTGTGCTCTACCTTCAATTTCTTGTATTTGCCCTCAACATAGGACAATCTATCCTTGAGTGCTCGATAGGAATTATCGCACTCCTCTACTACTTGTGCTCCAGTAGGGCAGCCAAGTTCCATAGTTGTAACAACGAAATTTTCGGGAACGGCCTCGTCCTGATCACACTCTACCCGAGGCACTGCCACATGTAAAGTTCGAGATCCATCTTCATCTATGGATATTTTGGAGAACTTCCTAGCCTTCTTCTTTGTTGGAGGTGCGCTGATCCTCTGTAACAACTCCTCCATTTCAACTGCGGGATCAGTCTCATCTACAGGATCACGCCTCATCCTATCCCTTAGCCATTCTGGCACCTCTTGCCACATGTTTGATATAACAAAAGGCTGCTCAACCTCGGCCTCTACCTCATGAACTTCATCTCTGCCATCGTTCCGACGAGGCTCATCATTATCAATAGGCTCAGTGTCTCCTGAACTCTGGGCATCCTGATCTGAAATGGCATCATCCTCGAGAGCCGCCTCAATCTCCTGCTGAAACTGAGTATCCGTGGTAGTCCCCTCATCTGTCTCTTGCTGATTATCTTCTCGGGGCATGTTGATGCTCTGGCCCACTGATTCTCTACGGGGTGGCTGACTTGCCACTTGCACTGCCTGTTCCGCCTGCAATCTCTCCCTCTGATCAGCAAACAATGATACTTCCTGTAAACTTGGAGAGTTTGCACGAGATGGTGTATGCAAGGACTCCTCAACTCTCAAAGGCTCAGGCTGAACTGGCTCTTTTCCTCTTGGCTCTGGAGTTTGATCCACCTGCCTTCTCTGTCTAGCTGCTGGTGATCGGTGATCTCCCATCAAATTATATGTAAGGGGAATTGATCTCCCTTTAAGTCGGCTGACATGCCTCTCTACCCAGCTTCGTGTAAATGTTAAGACGGGGATACAGAGTGTATCCAAGTCGGTGATCTCTGGTTCGGACCAATCTGGGAGTGGTAGAGGCATATCTCTCACTGTCTCGTAATCAGCCTATGCAACGTTTATGTCCTCTTCAACTTGATCTGGCGCTGGGACAATCTCGCACTCCTTGATCATCACCAACGGTATCCGAGAGAACATTCTCTTCTTGATCTCGATCTCATCCACTGCACTGGCCCAAAAGTCTTTGATCTGTGCCTTGTGCCTGAACTCCTCTGACAATATCCATCTAATGTTCCTGTGGGGATCGTAGTGGTGTCTGCTGGTGTGGTAGGAAAGGTGGAAGAATTGGAGCTCAGTTTCCGCCTCCCTAGCTGCTTGCAGCGATGGGCAGATTTCATTTGAATTCCCCATGGTAATTGGGAATCCAAGTACACCTTTCTTCTTCTTCTTTTGGATCTTATCATAGGCAATGAGTTGCCTAGATACTTCTAGCATCACTATTCTGTTGGTGGGATACCGGGGCAATCTATAAGGATAGGAGGAGAATCCTTGCAGCCTTATGTAGGTAAACTTTGGAAATTGGATAAACCAACATCCGAACTTCTCAATCATCTCTTGTGCTTCCCTGGATATTCTGTGATGGGTTCTTTGCTGCAAGGTCCTCGTAATATGCATAGTGAAGGCGTCATTGACCCTTTTGTAATTGGTGGTGCTTGTCAGGTGCAACTGTGGACAAGCCTCATGTATTTTAAATTGATGGGAACCGCACCCGATTGGTTCCTTGTAGGAGATTCCCCTATACTTTGTCATGCGAGCCAGCATATAGACAATATAAGAGCCCATGTAAAACGTTTTCGTTCTCCTCACACCACGGCGCTGCTCATGTATGCTATCACTGATCATCAGTGCCCAATCCATGTGATCTTTGCCCTCTAGCACCAAGTTGACATAATAAAACATCCAAGGTTCAAAGATGAACGCTTGGGGGCATCCTCCAACTCTGCTCAACATCATTATCAAATCACCAAACTCCTGTCTCAAATCCTCCGAGATTATCTGTTTGGGTAGTTTTGTACGAGTTGGCTTGGGCTTGATCATCCAACTGGTGTTTATCAAATCAGCACATCGGTCCGTTGTGGATGAATATATTCTTTCAGCCCTTTCTTTTGTTTTATAGATCATCTTCTCATAAACTGGAATCTCGAACGTTTCCCCGATTGCTTCAGGTGTCAGGTTGGCCAAAATCTTGCCATCTAGCGAAGTGATCATCCTCTGCTCTGTGTTGTAGTGGTGGGTGCATTCCATGATGAGCTCTGGACACTGGATAGTTGGTGGAAAACTGGCAACTGCGTATAGTCCACTCCTAACAATATTGTGTGAATTCACTGATGGGTGATGGCCTCCAGTCCCCATTATCCTTCTTCTGAATGCCTCTAGGTTGAACGAGCCCAAGTTTGTATCCGCCAGCTTGCCCAACTTTGATGAAAATTTTGATTCTGGCAAGAAGGACTTGCTCAACTTCTTGATCACTGCCTGTCTTGATGTGTTTGCTTTTGCGGATTCAGTGTGGTTGTTCCTGCCTGCAGCTCTTCTGCTTGATTCAGCCATTCTGTAAAAAGGCAAGAGAGTTAGAAAACAAGATAATAAAATAATCACCATTGAGGGTGTCAGCAGATTTTTAAGTAAAAAGGCTGCAACACTTTTGCCATTTCCAGCTGCAAACCTAAACACTTTTGTTCACTTCAACGTTTTTAGAAGTCTCTGTGAAATCTCTGTACTTGCAGCAGCTATGAAACTTCTCTCAAATTCGTATCTCTCCTCTAAAGTGTACTTTCAGCAACTTGTTTGCTTCGTATTTCAGCAAGCTTGGGAATTTGTACTGCAGCAATTCCCAAATGTCAAGACTCAATTTCGTACTTCAGCAGGCAAATGAAACCTTCTCACAAAGTCGTGCCTTCAGCAACTGCAGCCTCAAGACTCTAAATTTGAATTCCTCAGCAACCTCAAGACTTCTCAGCAACTTGGGACTTCTTCAAAAAAATCATACTTCAGCAGCTTCAGCAACTCCAAACTTGCTTAGCCATGCCCCAGTCAGCTCAATCTCTTGCCGAGTCACGCTTCTTAGCAACCTCCAGCTTCCTTCACAATTTCGAATTCTTCAGCAACTTGGGGGTCTTCTACCTCTGCAAACTCGTACTTCAGCTTCAGAAAGTGCTTTGCATTCAGCAACTTGTGAGAAATATGGAGAGGACTTAGAATATTATAGCCAGGTCGAAATCCAGCAGAGGCTATACTTAGTACATTTTTGAATTCATTTTCCCTCTCTTTTCCAGTCGTAACACTTGTCATCTGAAGCATCAGAATCTCGAACTTCTAGAAGTATGAATTTCATCACCCCTGCACAGGCCTGCTTCATCATATTTGCTTCCTTTTAAAATATTAAATCACTCGCTCTTTTGAACAATTTTAATTCATTTGGCTAAGTCATTTTTATCTCATCCTTGCCTTGGCAAAAATTATCCAGTTCAATCTTCTAGCGGAGCGTTTTAGTAAATTCACTCACTTTATTTGTTTACCTTAGAGAAATTCTTCAAATTCGCCTTAGGAATTTTATCAAAATAGACATTGGGCAAAAATATCCATCGAAATGATGCGAGCAAGGTGTGGAATAAGTTCAAACCATCTCGCAATCGAAAACGTTCAATACCCAGAAGAAAATTCTCTTCAGAACTCCTCATTTTTATGTGTATCCGGATGAAGGGGTACTTTTAATTTTTATTATTTTGAGAAAAATAATAAAAATTGCTAAGGTTTATTTCTCTTTACTCCGGACGTCTTCAACACCTGCAATCTCCAGTTTCTCTGCCTTGGCACCATTCCTTGATTTCCTCCTGAAGAATTTTCCCTCTGTCCGGTGTATCTCATCTTACCTCTGGAAATTTTTAGCATCACCTCCTAGGCGTATTTCTCATTTTCTCCTTAGAAAATGCCTTAGAAGAAATTTAAATTTAATTATCCTACCCTTGAAGGGCGCATTTGAGGGGTCCTCAAGGAATTTCAATGCCTTAGTGAATTCTGCCATGCCTTGGCCCCATGTGGGCGCATTTGACCCCTGCTCAGGGAAATCCTGGGCACATTTAGCATATGCCACTTTCATTTCAACCTCTTGAGGGCGCATATGAGGGTGTGTGAGGGAAATCCCACACTTAGAATATTTTCTCCATACCTCAGGCGCATTTGATGTGTCTCTATGCCAGTTATCACTTATAAGTTTCCAACGCCCTAGCCATGCCTTGGCTTTCTATTTTTAGCAAACTTGGAGAAATTAGGGTTTCCTTGCATTTCATCCTGTTCTGAGCTGGAGCAGGCGTGGTTGTGCTTCCACTGACCTTGCCACCTTGTTTATACCTTATCTGGCACATTACATACTATTTTTAGCCATTTTGCTATTTTTAGCAAACCCCAAAATTGATCAATTTTTGCATCTCCGTTTGCTCTGAAATTCGTTCCACTTGTTCTTGATGCTGTGAGTAACCTATTCACACTTGGCTCTGGCACAGACGTGCTATTTTTAGCCATGAGATGACTTACTAAAAATAGTAAGTATTCAGATCATGCTCAAATTTTGCTAGTAGACAGCTTGACAGATGCTAATCCCGGTGGTGTGCTTCGTTTTGACATCTCTGCATTTTGTTCCATCTATTTTTAGACATAGCAGGGGAAACACTAATCTGACTTGCATCCGCTCTGGACTGCTCCCAATCCCCTTGATTTCTGCTGTTTGTCACTCTGCTTGCTGGACTGAAGTGTTGGGTAATTGCTGGACTAAAGCTGCTATTTATAGTAAGTGTTTGGAAAGTGGCCTATCTGATATCAGATGAGTTTGCATGTCACAATGCTTGTGGGATCTCAAAAAGCCCAGAAAAACCCAGAAAACTGGTCAACGTGCTGGCATTAGCTAAAAATAGTAAGTCCCTGAAAACTGACTCATTCCGCTTGCATGCCATACCACTGCGAAGCTCTCGCAAAACCCATATGGAATATCCGGACATGCACTGAAAATCTCTGCATGCAAACCCTAAAATTAGCCTCTGAAGGCTGAACTGCTGAAAGTCCTTGTCTCGGTTTGCATGTCACACCATCGCGAAGGTCTTGAAAAACCCAGATCCATTCTCTAGTCACGCATTGGAGAATCGTACGTTTAAACTCTGAAAATAGCCTCCGAAGGCTGAACTGCTAAAAATAGCCAATTGTCTGAATCTGCTCAAATTTCATGTGTAGGTGCTTGGAAGCTGTCTGGAGGCGCTGAAGTAGTTAAAATCCCGAAATCCTGAGGGAAAGACCTCAAATTAGGTACTTACTAAAAATAGTAAGTTGTCAGATTTCAATAAGATTTCAGTGGGATCCTGCCTTGAGCCTCCTGACTGTACTGCTGCACTTGATTTTACCTTGATAACTCAATTTGACCTCAAACAAGCCTGAAGGATGGAAACCCTAATTTCGTAGACTTGGCAATCATTTCAATCTAGGTCAAAAGACGGGACATCCCCGGAAGGACAAAAGATCAGAGACAAAGAGAACCAAAGCCAAAAGACCATAATGGAGCAAAAATTAGGGGGTCCCCATCTTGGATGGGGTGATGTGTGAAAAGGTCACAACAAGTACAAATTTAAAGAACTATATTTTGGTTGTAGTGTTTGCAATGAAGATACCTCCCTTAGTAAGAAGTTAATGTTTGACCATGGGATTGAGAATGTTGAAGTTACACATATTTCCAACACATTAGGCATTAGGAATTTTAACTGTAACTTTTTTTATTTTTTATTGTTGTGACTAACTTGTAAGGGCCACTATTTGAGGTTTGATAATGGTAGTCCCTTTTATTGTCTATTGTCATTATTAATTGTAGAACCATAGCAAGCATTGATTTGGGTTGCCTAATTAAATAAATAGTGTTACTTGGTCTCTCCTTATGGAACTTGAGTGTAATAAACTCGTGGAAAAAGTTTGATCCTAATTATAAATTGTATGTGAAATCTTATCATGATCAAGATAAACTTGGGTGGCTGGTAGAATATTACACATTCGAGTTTCCTTAAACCAATATAATTGTCATAGGCTACGACTCATCCTATATAAGTCCACTTGTAGGCTTATGCATGAGAGAGGGTATCCTTACGTCTATTCTTTGTTAATGTCTCTACCTTCACCTTTGAAGCCTATATATTTAATGATAGACAAATGGTGGACATCAAACTTAACCTAGAAACTATAATGCGGAGTTATTTCATAATCATTCACAAGCGTGTTTGAATGCTTACGAAACATCCATCTCTAACTATCATAAATCAAATTAGATTCTCCTTGGAATACACTCCATAAAATTATTGTGGCTAGAACTCTAGTAGAATACTTGGCTAGTAGATGACCACAAGCTTGAACCTAAATAATATAGGAGCAGTTAACCGATTGTCACCAAAACCATGTAAGTTATGGATGCAAAGAGCTAATTGTCATATCTTTAGGATTAATTGACCTCCAATAGTAGCACAAAGGTGATGAGTGCCATGAGCTATCCTTATTGTGTTGCAGGAATGGTTTAGCCAATTGTTACTAGTATTGTGCAAGTAATGGATTCTACAAGCTAATCGTTGTATCGAGGGTTAGATGATTGTCACCAGTAGCACATAGGTGATGGATGCCAAGAGCTATCTATGTTGTAAAGGGGTAAGTGACAAGTCAGTATTTCATCAAAGCCATGTAGTGATATATGTCAGGAATTAACCCCTTCTAGGTTGGAAAAAATTGCCACTCGTAGCCTAGAGGCAATAGAATTTGGAATCCACTAATTAGAAAGATTCATTGCTTTGTGGAAATTTCACTTTCAATCTATATTTTGAGAATGAAGATGAACCCTTGATGTAGTATGTGATGCATCGTAGTCCTTTTCGTAATCATCTTCTTGAAGAATTTCTTAGCCTCTACCTTGTCTCCCTTATGTCTTTGACCTTGGCACTATAACTTCATAATTGCTATTTTAGATAGACTTACTAAGTCCACCTGGTTGGGGTGTACAAGGCTCTTGTCCACATGGTTAGGTTTGTTGCACTCTTAGACTAGGAACAAAAATCTAGGCAATCAGTTGTAAATCATGACAACTCAAGCTCTTGCACAACACCAAATAATCTTTAATTATCGACATTATATCCTGAATTCTACTTATTCATTGATTTGTGTGTATTGGGCTAATGGTTATGTTTCTAATTGATGCTAGTATTCAAAAAAATAAAATTCTACTCTTATAGTTGGTTTCTACATTAGTATCAAAGCCCCAAGTTCCAACTCTTGACCTTAGTACTTGCATGTTCCATATATAATAAAATTTCTTTGTGTATTGCAGCTAAGGGACATGGAAAGAAAAGAAAACATGGCACTTCAAATAGACCTAAGACGAAACCTAAAAACTTAACTAGTCTTGAGGAGCCCGAAAAGACTTTACTGAAAGTTAAAATGGAAACAATATTTGACACAAAAATCTTGGCATCCACCTTAAAATGAATTAAAATTAAGTGAAGAAATGATAAGGTGGGCTTGTCCTAGAACCGAGAACTAGTAAACAAGTCAAAATTGTCATTTGTTAGGGTATTTTTCCTTTGGTTGTGAGCATTACCCCCCAACTCTATCTAAAGAGGTAATTGCGGAATGTGACTATGTATATTTAAACACCAATGTAGTTGGGGAAGCTTTGGAGGAGAAAGACTTTGTTGAGGAATAAGTCCAATGTTGTAAAAGGAGGGAACTTTTATGATGATTATGATGATGATAGTATTAAATAAATAATATCATGCCTACGTATCCTATGTATGTGCAAAGGGAATATATATATAGATGAAGAATATAACTTTATTTTAATGATTTGACAATGATAATTGTCTTTGTTGAAATGAAAAATTGTTTAATAATGAATAATGGATCAATTGTGTAATGTCCCCATTCTCGAAATGACACCATGGTGATCTGATTCTAGCCCATCCTACATTCTCGCGGGTTAGATGGCATGATAAGGGAATGATTTTGGCCATGAGAGTTAAATTTTGTTATTAAGATGTGTTTAGGGGATTAAGAGGGAATTATCCTTAATCCAATCAAAGCATATAATGTTGATCTTATTTTATCATTATCTCCTGGTCCACTTGTAAGTCAAAGCACACAAGGAGGTCAAAGCAAGCAAGGAGGTCTACCTCAAATCAAAGCAAACAAGAATGTCTACTTCAAGTCAAAGCAAGCAAGGAGGTCTATTTGCAAGATGAAGCTAACAAGGAGGACAAATCAAGCAAGGAGGTGAGTCGACCTCATCAAATCGGATATGTTTCTAGAAGATTCCCCTTCTATGGCGGTTTAGGTGACTTAAAGCAGAAGCTACCAAAAAATAGTATTTTAAGATCAAATCTGATCTCTTCCTTGGGTGGCTCAAGGAAGCTTCCAAAAATAGAATTTTATAATGCTCAAAAAGGCAATCAAATCTTCCTAGGGTGGTTTGGGGAAACTTAGCCAAGAAGATATTGAATATTTTAATGGAGCAAAATCAGATCCTCTTTAGGGTGACTTGGACTAGGTGCCTTAGCCATGAAGTAAGTGAATATTTTATTGAAACAAATCTAATTCTCTTCTTAGGGCGGTTTTGCTTTGAGGCCTTATTTAAGAAGGCTTGGAAGGTTGAGAAAGACATATTTTTGTGTTGCTATTTTGATTGAAGATAGTTGTCTCTTGACTGAAAGTAATTTTCAGTCTATTCAATGTGATGCTCCATTGAATATTGTGGTATGGTGATGCTCCCATTCCACCATGTGAGATGAATTCAAGTAGAGTTCATCATAGAGCTTAAACAAATTGCTTTGGTGAAGTTTCAGTTGAAGAATATGACCTTGTTTTGGTGGCACTTTCATCTCTACTTGCTGATAGGAGACTTTCAAGAGGTTCGTGTGGCAGAGAAGAATAATCTTGGCGGTTTCCAGCTTCAGGCATAACCAAATTTTTGTTACAGCAGTCCTCAAGCAGACTTCATTATCATATCTGAAGAGTTTTTGGGCATCTATATTCTCCAGTGGGCTGCTATAGTCAATTTGTAGTCATCTCCAGCTAGGCATATCATCCCACCTCACATAGCTAGGGTTTGGACTTGTGTTTTGGCACAAGTGGATGTAATTGAAGGTCTGAAATTCAAATCAGACCTGACTGTTTGTACTTCCAGCCCTCTCTATTTGTAATCAGCTTCAAATCAAATAAGAAGTTGAGTTATCTTCGCTGGGCATGTCCATCTAGATATTTACGTGCCCTATTTAATTAACTAAAGTCTATGTTCAAGTTCATTTCTTTATATTTGTGCTTGGAATCTTTCAATCTACATGTTATAGTAAACCCTAGTTGAAATCAAAGTTAAGAGAAAATCAGAATTTTCAGACCAACACAGGAGAAAAATTTCAGTTTGAACCTATAAGGGTTCTTACAAATTGGCTGAGTGGAATTACCTTATTTAAATTTTTATGATTGTTTCTACTACAAATCTCCATTGAAATAAATATAAGAGTGTATGATAATTCAAAGCTAAATCAATTAAATTGTTGTTCTCATAGAGATTGAGTTTAAATAAGATGAAAATAATGACTTGAAGGGGAGCAAATCTTAACTTAGCTGAAATCTTATGTGCCATTAAACATGTACCCCCCCACCAACATTTTTTTCAAAAGGGCTTCAAGCAGAAATGAATGCTCTTTATGCAAAGATAGTCTCTCAAGAACAACAAATTGAGGAGTTGACAAGGCAATGGAAACAATGGAAAAATCATAACACGGGTTTGGGCATAAAGGAATAGGCTATGCATAATGAAGAACCCTCAAATTTCGATCATAAGGATAATTCTTACCTTTGACATATTTTTAAGGGTAGGCCACTCCACAATGGCTTTAATTTTGGAGGGGTCAACAAAAATCCCTCTTGAAAATAGGATGTGCCTCAAGTAATGTGTTTTGGGTTGAAAGGAACACTTTGTCAAATTTCCATAAAGCTTATGCTCTTGTTGCCTCTGTAGCACAATTCTCAAGTGTTCTTTATGCTTCGCTAATTTCTTAGAGTAAATTAGGAACTCGTCTAAAAATACCAGCACAAACTTATCCAACAAGTCATGGAAGATGTGATTCATAATACTCATAAAGATGGAAGGATCATTTGTTATTCCAAATGATACCACTATAAACTTGTAGTGATCGTCCCTAGTCCTGAAGGCTGTCTTTGGAATATCTTCCTTCATGATTCTTAATTGATGGTATATGGACCTTAGATTGATCTTGGAGAAAATGATAGCTCCCTCATTTGATCAAAAAGGTCATCAATTTAGGGAAGATGAAATCTGTTTTTAATGGTTACCTTTTTAGCATTCGGTAATTTATATAGTGACAATGTCCCATCTTTCTTCCTAATAAATGGCACAAGATCTCCCCATGGTGACACACTAGGCTGGATCAGTTCTTTGCCCATCAATTCTTGCAATTGTGGTTTGAGTTCTTGCAACTCAACTATATTTATCCAATACAAGGCCCTTGAAATAGGCTAACTCTCGAAACCAGATCAATAGAGAAGTCAAATTGATGCTTAGGGGGAAATCGGGGTAGTTCTTCATGGAATACATTTGGGAATTCTTGAAGTACAGAGTGGTCAGCCATAACTGGAATGAGATCTTCACCCCCCTACTCTATCTTAATTAAGAGAAGTTTACACCCCTTCCTCACAACTTGTTTGACTTGCATAGCAAAGACTATTTAGATCATTATTGGCCTTAGCATGCCTTGAAGCACCATTAATTTCCATGGTCATCTATGCACTCTATTCACTTATTGTAGCATCAAAAGCTGCCTTGTGCATTCTGAACTAGTCCATTCCTAGAATCACATCATATGATCCTAGCCTGGTAACAATAAATTTACCTTGGCCCTTGTACCTCCTAGGTCAATATCTACATCCCTTATGCAAAACTCTATCCTTTGAGTCTTATGGGGCCCAAACTCTTCCTCCATCTCCTTTCGACTTAGATAGTCAGGAGTAACATTGCATTCGCTTAACACATTAGGAGATATGAAGCTTTTAGTTACTCCTAAATCAACCAAAATGGTGATGGGTTGCCCATGAAAAGTAATTGGAAGTTCTATCAAAGAAGCTTGGTTGTCAGCCTCATGTTTTTCCATGGTTGCATAGGTCTTGGTGGTTTGCTTGGTGTTCTAATTTGCTCTCTTGGGACACTCTCTCTTGAAGTGATTGCCTCCACATATCCAACATCTTGCTTTTGATCCCACCCCTTTCATTTCTTGGTCCTTATAGGAGTTTGAGGGAGCCATAGGCTTAGATGACTTTTGCCACCTTTACTCTTCGCTCTTGGATGTTGCTGCCTTGGAATTCCTATGCTTTGCTTGGATTTTCTTGGGGTTTGTTCCACTCGTAAACCTTTTTTATATTCCTTTACGTCGGCATGGGAAAAGGTGGATGATTTGTGTCTCCTTTGCTTCTTATTTCTTTTCTTTTCTTCTGTAATGGTGGTTGCCTCTACTGCATGACGTAGATATTTAGCTCAATTGAGCTTTGTGGCATACATCAGGCTTTTGTTCAAACCGAGAATGAACTTGTTCACCTAATCTTCCTCCTCCTTTAGGTAATGCACATGTCATAGCAAGCTCATGAATTTGGCTTTATACTCGCTCATGGTCATGGTTCCCTAATGCAACGAGTGAAATTTTCTCATCTTTGATCACAATGAAGAGTAGATAGGTTCTCCTCATGGAACCGCCTTTCAAATTTATCCTAGGTTAAATCTGTTAGGTCATACCCTTTGATGGCCAGATGATGATCCCACCATAGGGAAGTTTCCCCATCCAGTTGATATAGAGCTATTGGAGCCTTAGTATTACTATCCATATCAATCAACTTGAAATACATGTTCATGCTTATTAACCATGCCTCCGCTACATCTCCTCCACTTGTCCCATCATACTTTGGTGGTTGCATATTTTTCAATTCCTAAATCAAGGGATCTTTCCTCTCATACCGTCATCTTTCCAAAGGTGACAAACTACAGAAGGTGTAATGCCCCTTTTTTCGGGTTCCCTTGCTTTGCAGTTGGCCCTAACTTTCTCGGTTTGTGTTAGCATGTTCAAAGGAGTAAATTGATGTTACCAATGAGCTTTTGTGGGTTTTTGTGGGACTTTTCCAATAGAGTTGCTATTTTTAGTAAGTTCCATTTGGGCTCCAATTTGGTCGGATTGGGAGATTGGACTCACTTACCATTTTTAACAAATTGCTAGTTTTAGTAAGTGCTATTTTTAGCACCTGGTTTGGCCTCTATTCCTCTTTCAGTCAGTGCAGTGCTTTCTAGTTATAGCCTTGGTGAGTTCTAATGTTTTCAGAGGAATATTTTATTTTACCACTTAAGTTTATAGTGTTGCTTTATGACTCAAGTGAGGGGGGCGTGGGTTCATGAAGTGTACCCCTTGGCCTAGTAAGGTGACGTTTTTAAAAGAGGGCCATTGTTCTTCCTTGTTTGGCACCTAGAAGGGAGGTTGTTTATCATTTTATAAGGCTAATGTTATGCCTCATAAGGTGGGATGCCTAGTTGGTACTTAATGTTATTTTTTAAAAGAAAAGAAAAGTGAAATTTTTGGAGGCAAAAAGTTAGACGCCCCTCTTGGAGTAATTTCATGTTATTTTCAAAAAGGTGAAATGGGGGTAAATGAAATGAGAGTTGCCCTAATCTGTCCCTCACTTTATAAATATGAGTTGAGCTCTCATTTGGTCATGCATGTTTTGACAACTTAAGGAGATGCTGCTGGAATGAGCTCAAGGAGTTCTTCTTTTGCTGGTTGAGGACGAAAACCCTCTTCTTAGTTGCTAGTTTCGGTGGTGAAACATCCACCCTAGCTGGTTGGTGTTCGTGGTTTGATATTGAAAGCGATTTTGGCTTGGTTTGGCGATTTGGGGTTTGGAGAAGATGAAGATTTATGAAGTATTTTGATATGGGTGTTTAGTTTTTGGTATGGTGTGAGGTTTTTGATGTTGGGGTCTGAATTAGAGCAGTTTTGATCTTATTACTGAGTACTGATATAGATTCATGAGCTCTGGAAAGGCATTTTCTAAGTGACTGGGAAGTATAAAATTGTCCAAATCTCTTTGATACGGAAAGTTATTCTTTTGGGTATTGGTTCTTTGACTTCCCTAAGACTGGGTGACTCATTTTGCAACAAATTTGAGGACTTAAGGTGACCATTGATTTATTTAAGAAAATCACCCCTCTAGGCAGGTCGTACATCTGCAGAGATGTGACATTGGGTTGTGTGCCAGGTTTTGGGGGTGGTTAGTGGTATTTACTGAACTTGGTGTTGGCGCCAAAGTTATGACAGCAGGCTCCAGGAGTTAGTTTGCAATTTGAGCTCTCAAATAAATTAAAAAGAATTAACTCCAAGTCGCCCCTGTGCATTATCAGACCTTCTGAGTGTTCAAAATCACTTGGAAATGAAGGAGATTGGGTGTTAGGAGTGCAATCTGAAAACCTGGGCAGTTTGGATGCATTGTTTGGTGTTGGGGGTGCTCACATATGCCTAACTGTTGCAGCTGGAAGTCCTATTTGAAATGTTGATGACATTTTACCACTGTTGCTGATTGCTTAACACTCAGAAAATGGAGCTACAGCAGACCTGTTAGATTACTAAATGCCCTTCCTTGAAGGTATTTTCAATTCTACATGTTTGTAATTGTGGTAGTTGGCACATAGTGACTAATATATGATGTTGAGGCTTCAAAAACTTGTAACAGCAGTACATTAAATGAAAGAAACCTTCCATTTTGCCTTGCATCAGCTGATAACCTGTTATGCACATCCTACAATGCTTAATTTACCAAAATGCATATTATGTGTTCTAGTATTATTATTGTTATGATATCATTTGGTGAAAATGATCAAAGGAAAAAAATCAGGGGTGATCATTACAGAAGGGTATTCAAGAGTTATTCCCATGATCAGAATTTGAGGGTTCCTCATCCTTCATTGCTCGTTCCTTGGTGCCCAAACCTATATTATGGTTTGTTCCTTATTCTCAATGCCTTGTTAACTCCTCTATTTGTTGTTCTTGGGAGGCTATCTTGGGTTGAAGAGAATCCATTTCTGCTTGAAGCTCTTCTGGTAACACTGTTAATGGAGGTGATACATTCCTACTAGCATGCAAGATTTCAGCTAGTATGGGACTTGCTTCCTTCTGGGTCATCCTCTTCACGGTGTATATGCTCAATCTCTTTTTGAAAAATTAACAATGAATTGATTTAGTCCCCTTTTTTTGAATGGTTAACCACACACGTTACATTTACTTAAATGGAGGTTCTTACCAAAAATGAAACAAGGTAATTTCAATCAATCCATTAACCATTAGTAATTACCCAATATAAAATAACTTGTCATTTCTTCAAGACATAAATCTCATAATTAGATCATAAAGGCCAAATCATTCTTATATATATATATATATATATTTCTGTTTTTTACATGCACATAGAACACATAGGCATGATGTTATTTATTTAATGCTATAACCATCATGATTACATAGTTACACCGTTTCCCTCTTTTACAGTATTGATCTATTCTTTAGTGGGGTCTTCCTCCTTAGAGGCTTCCCCAACTACATTGGTCTTTGAATGCACATAGTCATATTTTGCTATGGCCGCCCTAGACATGGTTGGGGCAATGCCCACATCCAAAGGGAAAGTCTCTAACTATGTAATGTCCCCAATTCCTGAGTAGCCACCATGGAGCGTAATTTAATTAATTAAATATTAAATTGTCATGAAATAATAATTTGGACATTTATATTTAATTAATTAATTATTTATAAAAGTAACTTTATTAAAGAAAAGGGAGAAAATATTAAATAAGTTACTTTATTGAAGTGAAATATTTAATAATAAAATATTAAAAGGTGGCGGATTATAAAGGTGGTGGAAATGAATTCATTGTTTTTTTTGGAAAATTATCTTTGGGAATATTTTGGGAGAGCTTAGCTTTCTAGGAATTGGAGGACGAAAGCCCTCAAGTTTCAAGGTGGATTTGGACGGAAACCCATCTCCATCAAAGGGCAAATTCACTCAGGGTTCGCAATTGGGATCCAATGAACAATCGATTGATTTGTGAAAATTTGTGAAGTCTTTTATGAAGACAAATTTCAGGTGTTTTGTAATGTTTCAGATTGATAAATTCACAAAGTTTGCAAGGGTTGAAGGAAAGCATACCATTTATATATATATAAAAGGGAAAATTCACTCAGGGTTCGCAATTGGGATCCAATGAACAATCGATCGATTTTTGAAAATTTGTGAAGTCTTCTATGAAGACAAATTTCAGGTGTTTTGTAATGTTTCAGATTGATAAATTCACAAAGTTTGCAAGGGTTGAAGGAAAGCATACCGTTTATATATATATATATATATATATATATATATATATATATTCTAATCGAGTTTGGCAAGTCTCTATATTCCATGGATTAAGTATGCCTATATTCTGGAAGAGACAATATAACTAACCTTAATGTCATGGCGTCGAAAATATTTTGGGTTGATTCGCCCAATTCCTTTAATCCATATAAGGAGTTGTTATTGTTCTAAACAACTATTCATAGGGCGTATAAAATTGGTGGCTCCTTTTTGGTGGCCATATAGGTATTTATTTTAGTCATTGCCCAGGCAAGAGGAAATTGGTCCAGGTAAAGACAAATTAAAGCTTCAAGAATCGGGTCAAAGCCATGTCAAAGGTGAGGAGGAAACTCAAAGTAGGTTGCACTCTAAAATATATTTATCAAATTATGCAGGGGAAACATCATAGTAGTGAATGATAATAGAGATAAAGGTAGAGTTAATTATTCAGACGACATGGGAAGTGGCAGATTTGTCAGGATACTCGAGTAATGGCTATACTAATGTTAGTAACCACCCAATGAATGATGAAAAGGACGTGAGTGTGATTGCTATGAAGGAGCCGAATCATTCTATTATCCTAGCCACCAAATAACAAGTAGCTGATGAGTTTATATTACAAAGAATAGATTTAAAGGGGGAATTCAAACACAAGTAGCTTTCCTCTATTGTAATCACAATCTTTGAAGAGGCACCTTACATCATTGAGGATGTAATGTCCCCTTTCGGGTTTATCTTAAAGCTTGCCTTTATATCTATAGATAATGATATCCAATATGCCAATAAACAATAAAATTTGAGAGATATAAAAGATGTTGCTCCTTTTGTTCATTTAAATAACAACTTTGATGATTAATATTATTTTAATGGTCTGATCATGTAAGGATGCTATTTCTGTTCCAGTCTGGTCGACTCCCTTGAGCCCCGGTCTGCTATTCCTTAGGTGAAAAATCCACTCCTCTCGATCTGTTATAAAAGATAAATATTTTCCCAAACTATTTCCCCGATCTTCTCTAGACTGTAGTTGTATTTCCCATAATCCATCCTCCTTTGCTATTGAGCTTTACTCCTTTTTATACCTATGATAGACTGAGAGTCATAGCCCTTCATGGTATGCATTCATCAAAAGACATGACTATTAATTATCTTAACTAAGTAATGCTTCCCTTAATCGCCCAAGGGATAATTAATTTTCATTAATAATATTATCCCTTGATAGAATTGTCGATTTGCTGCATTCACTATCTGACCGCTATATTTAGGGAATCGTCCTTCTTTCACATAGCGATTAGTTTTGAAGAGAATGTTCTTTGACATGGCGGATAAGAGAAACTAGCTTGATACTAATGCTATCTCCCACATAATATGCCAAACTCATTATTTAATATGGCCCAAGGCATATACCATGTGGCAACTTAGATTGGTCACGATCTCATGCAATCACCGATGATATTAATATGTAACAATCCCGATTTTTGTTTGATTTCCCAGTGTACAAGCGTGAGTACGGCCTGTGTATACTCCACGAATGGAGGACTATGGCAAAATTGGTGATGTCTCTTCACATCTTCAGAATATAGAATAACCGTTGAAATAGTGTAGGGCGGCTAGCTATAGAGCCCGACAACATGTAATCCCCCGTGGACTGACAAATAAAGAAGGGAAGAAGCGTCGGTTTCCAGATTGATACATCTTCTTGATTGATACGTCTTAAGAGTAATCGCACTGGTAAGAGTATGAAGTTCCTTGTCATATATTACTATCCCATGATTGCACCTCATATATTGACAAATCAAGTACTTCCAGGCCAAATAATTTAAAGCTTCATGTTTACGGTGCTAATAATCTTTAAGGAATTTTGCATAAATATTATTATTAATCTCTATAATAGATGATATTGATGGTTCTTAGTAATTATGGTGATAGTGCATATAGTATTTTAAATCGTTAGTGTTTATATTATAATATATTTATTATATATCCTTACCATTTGTATTATAGAGATTATAATGATTTTAAGTTGTCAATGTTCATTGTGTAATTTCGATATATTTTTATAATTATCATATTATCTTATGTTCATGTCTTATATTAATTTCATACATTTTAATAGTTATTATAGTGATTATAATACTTTATATCTATATTTTAATATTCATAATTATAATATTGTCTTTTGACAATTATAATTATATCAAATGGTTAATCTTCATAGTATATATTTTGGTATTTTTAATGTCACGATGTTGGGGACATGACAGAGGAACAAAAGGATGATGTGGAAATACAGGTTGGGTTTTTGATTCCCAAGCTGCATTATCACTAAGCGACTAGCATAAGGTTCTAAGGCATTTTCGCCACATATCAACAGCTGGCCGTGTCTCCTAAAGGAATCGCAACTCTTTCACTTCTTTGGTAGTCGCCTCTCTACAAGGCATCTCAAGAAGGCAATCGTATCCTATAATGAAGTTGAGGTAGATTGGAGCTTCGGGTCTATTTGATAAATGCTGGCACTATCACCAAGGAAGTAGTAACAATTGTGAGGAATTTCTTAGCTGTTGACTCCAGCCGCCAAGCATATGATCATTCATGTAAAAAGGCCTTTACCAACTATGCCTGGTATTAGCATTTATCAAGTTTTACAGGCCAGCTTATATTTTCCAATCAATATTTAAAAATCATTTCTGAAAATTATGTAATGTGGACTGCTATGGTTAAGTGATCATTTAATCTGTAATAATGAATGATTGCCTGGAAAATTGCATTTGCTTTTATCCAGTTTAGACCTGTATATGAAACAATTAAAGAACTGAAGTATAAGTCCAATATTTATCTGCATACTTCAAATTGGATTGAGGAGTCTGTGGGAATTTGCAAACTACGGGATTTACAAATCTGCATATACAGAGGATAAACTATTATAGTCAAAAATCATGTCGATAGTTTGACAAAATGTTTACATTGTCAAACTTGTAAAAATTTTAGTCAAAGTGGTAAGGAATTTTACAAACTATAGATAGTTTTGACTTGATTACATGTTCTCAAATCTAGGATGGGCGTGCCTTGTCTTTTCCTTGATTGAATTTAATTTGCTTTAAGGTGGATGCCAAAGTTTTTGTATCAGATATTGTTTCTATTTCCTCTTTCAACGCAACCTTCTCAGGCTCCTCAAGGATGGGTAATTATTTTGGTTTTGTTAAGGTTTCTTGGAGGCTCTACGCTGCCCTTTCTTCCAACGTCCAATGGCTATAATATACAAGAAGATTTTATTAAATGTGGAGCATGTGGGTACCGTGGTCCACAATTGGAACTTGAGTGCTTTGATACCTATGTAAAATCCATCCATGAGAGCAATTTTTTTTTAAATAAGAAGATAAAGCCATCATGTAAATGTTGAAACTATTTTCAATCAGTAGTATGGTTATTCAGCTTATTCAATTATATCAGAGTGTACTATAGGAATCAAAGGGCAATGATTATAATGTACGAGTATCTAGAGGAGATAAGAACTTGGCTGGTCATGAGTAGCATACTAGTTGTTTGGGTTTCTGTTCACTGTCCTCATGGGTGCAACAAACCCAACCAAGTGAGCCATTGCCACATCCACCCCAACCAAGTGGACCTAGCAAGCTATCTTGGAGAACAATCCTGTGATGGAGTCAAGGTCGTGAACTTAGGTGAAGACTAGGTTTTTCTAATGATTAACTAGGAAGAGGACTTCAGTGTATCCCATATTACACTGGGTGTCCATCCTCAACCCAACGGGGTCAAGTATACCATCGAATAATTGGGAAGAGGATTTTAGAGTATCACATAATACTTGGGGGGTCCACTTTCAATCCCAAATGGTCATATAGGCACAAGAGAGATTTCCACAACTAATGAACCTTTCTAGACCAATGGATTCCATCTTCAATCGCTCCTAGGACATCGGCAACAAGTCTGTCCTCCTAGGAATAAGTAGCTTCTGACATATACCAAATTGTGACCTTGGTGATATTATTAGCTATCCCCTTCACAATATGGGTATCACTTGGCATTGATCACCTCCATGCTATAGGTGATTGCTTGCTAACCCTCTTGATACAATGATTGGCTTCAGATCCATTACTTGCATGATAGGGTAGCTACCAGCTGAACAGCTCCAATATCACATCTAGTGTAGCCCTTGGCAATCTTTCACCTCTGTGATATAGGTGAATGTCGGCTAGTCCCTAAGGTATAACAGTAGCCCTTGACATCAATCATTGGCATGCTCTAATGATTGCCTATAACTCCTTTGGTATCTTGGAGGTTCACACTTGGGTCATCTATTGCCCGAAAATTACCGGTAATTCTAGTTGCAATTGACTCAACTTGGTGGGCATTCTAAGATGAACAATGAGTGATTGAGGCTGCTAAAGATAAGGTATTATAAAGCCTTCTAAACATACATTGGCATGAACCAAAATTATCCAACCCTTAATACTTTCAAGTGTCTTGGTTGTTTACCGTGCTTAGTTATCATAGTCATAGCAGCAAAAACTGTTTGGGGAGAAAATCGGCAAACCAAAAGTATAAGGTTTTTGAAAAAAAAGAAAAAATGGAGAAAAAATCAAATTTAGAAAAAAACTTAAAAAATTGTAGATAAAGAAGCAAAAACTACTTTTAACAAAAAAAAAATTAAGGGCATTTCCATAGCATAGAGATATAGAGAGCAAATAAAATAGAGAGTTTAACTCATGAATTGTAGAAAATAGGATTTTGTTGTTTATATTCATATTGTTGATTACATTGCATTGCACAAAGCATACTTCATAATGTATAAATAATAACTAGACGGTTACAGTTGATAAATTCTCAATTACAATATAGTTTGTACAAAGTTAACCTATAAACTAGGTACAAAGTTCCAAAAAGTCAAACATAGCCAATGACTCTTACTACTACAAAAAGAGCTATGCTAGAGGGCTATAGGTCCTGATGATGAAGCTCCTGGTTCAAAGCCTCTCCTAAGTCATTCAACTTCATGACTATCCAAGTTAGCCTCTAGGATCTCAAAATCCTTAGGCTCAAGAAAGTCATTAAAATATTAGTTTTCCTTTGCTAAGCAAACATCATAAATTACAAAACGGGATCAACTGGTTCATATTTGTGATTTAATAGTACATGCAATTTCTAGAACAATGTAAAAGAAAACTATATGAAGAGTATGAAAGGGAAATTATATGACAAAGGAAGGAATTGCAAAGTTCAACTTAATAGGTTTTGAATCAAATAGCTCAAGATAGAGTAATAGAAAATGCTTTTGAAACAAAATCTTAAATCTCAAAGACCATAAATGATCTTAGCAGATTTGTAGAAGAGTAAAGGGAGTGTTAAATATTTTTCTATTAGATAATAAAGACCTAGTAAAAAAGAAGAGAGCAATCGTTTGAGCAACAATTTTAGCTATTATTATTCAAGTAAATTTTCCTTGATTTTGCATATGAGTGGATGGAGTTAAAAATGTTGATGGACTTTGAGTTGAGAATTTGAGATATTATAGGTACAAGTTTCAATGGAAAATCAAAGCTTTAGGAACATTCCCTTTCATTGGGATAGTTGCTGCTGAAATCTATCTGGATCATTAAAGGGAAAATATGAGGCTTGCTTTAGGAGGGATTAAGGTAAGTCCACAAGACTAGTGCATGACTAGTGCTTGCTTTAGACATTTTCAAAAACTCATGAATGACCTATATTCTGAGCATGTTCAGGAGAGTGGTCTGAAATCGACACCAATAATGAAGACATTGCCAAAGAAAAGTCAGACATGCATGGACTATTGCCGCTCCACACAATTTTTCCAGGAATATTTTTGACATTAATATCTGTAGTTGCCTCATAAAAATTGAAGCCGGCGGTAACAATAGATTCCACGACTTGAACATACATGGAGAAACATTAATTTGCACACACCCATTCACAAGTCAACGATTACCATAGCTAGCATGACCTCGACGAGTCAAGGCTGACAAAGGAGATCCAACTTGGCATTAAGAACAAATTGGTAGACTCAAAAATGCTGACTCAAAAATGTTGACACAGTGCTGACTCAGATACTTCAATTCCTTTGTCATCAATGACAAAATATTTCAACAATCTCCCCCTTTGTCATTGATGACAACACCATCTGAAACCAACTACTTTGAAACCATGCTGCTCCCCTTGACACACTACTCCCCCTTTGACATCAATGATGAATTGAACAACCTGCATAACTGAAACGACCTGCACAATTGAAACGGGGCTGATAAAATATGACAATGAAAGCTCCCCTTGAGTTTAAACACCTTCTCAAGGATGGAGTGAAACCACTCCCAACTTCTTCCTCCAAACTTTCTTATTAACTTCCCTTTTAGCCACCTGTTGCTCTTTCTTTTTACCTTGCTTGAAAGATTTTGCAAAATTGCTTGTACAAGTCTTTGTACTATGACCAAAGTTATTGCATTTGTAACATACAACATTGTAATTCATCAAAGGAGCAAAATAATTCCTATTCAAGTATCCTTGATTTCTATTCACATATCTGAAATCATTTCTTGCATAAACTCTGCAGTTTGCTGCCTTGCGATCAAATCAATTGCAAGAAAAACAATACCCATAAATGAAAGAATGTTAAATCTAGTCATGTGAGGTTGCGTTAACATAGGAGGTCTTCTGAAAGCGTTGTTTCTGATTTTTGTTTGTGAATCCTTTGTGCTATCAACGTTGCCTTTTTGTTGTTCCTCTTTTGTAGGCTTGGAACTTTGACCTTCTTCAAATCCAACTTCACCTTTATCAGTTGAAGTTTTCTGTGAGCTAATAATATTGTCCAATGACATTGAACTTTTCTGATTTATCTTCTCATGATTCAGCTGTAACAATGATTTGTCTAGTTTTCTAAGTGAAACAATTTCAGCTTCAAGTTTTTCACAATTTTCTTCCTTTATCCTTAGCTGATTTCTGATTTCTTCCTCAATCCTTTTTGCCTCTTCAATCTGAACCATCAAATCAATAATCAGTTTTCTAGCTTCTTCAACTGCTCGAGATGTCTTGACCTTTGAAACATTGTCTTCTTGCTTTGGTAATTTCAACTTTTGATTTTTCTTTCTAAGTTTTCTGATTTCACTTAGTGCACTAACAAGTTTTGCTTCAAGATCTACTTCTCCTTCTTCATCATATTGCTCATCTTCTTCTATATCTTCATCTTCAATCTCAGGCATATTTTCTTCTTCAACCATAAATAAGATTTCTTCTACTGAAGACACTTCATCATTATTTTTTGTTGAGCTATTGTGAGCTTTAGAATAAAACCTTTTTGTAGATTTCTTAAACTTATTCTTCTTACCTCGATACCCCTTTTTGAAATGTTTTGATTTTTTTTAACAATCGCTGTCCTCATTCTTCTCATAAGGACATTTGGTTGCAAAGTGTCTCACTTTTCCGCAGTTGAAGCATTTGAAAGACAACTTGCCTTTGTATCTTCCTGAACCCTTCTTCAATTTCCTTATGAAGTGCGCCTCATCAGTATCTGAATCTTCATCCGAACTATCACTGGTTGTAAGCTCCTTGTCTTTTCCTTCATCTCCTCAATAGCCGAAACCTTTGCATCAAATCTTAAAATTTTCTGAACAACTGTAGACTCCTCAACCTTCTCTCCTAGACCTTTGATTGTGTTGACAATTTCATCTACACGAAGTAGATATGCAGCAACATTCTCATCTTCCTACATCTTAAGACTCTCAAACTGTCTCCTATGTGTCTGAAGCTTTGCCTTCTTAACTTTGTCATCTCCTTCATAAGTTTTTTGAAGTTTGTCCCAAATTTCTTGAGCTGTCTCACAGTGCATAACCTTTACAAATTCAGTTTCGGCCAAACCACACAAGATAGCATTCATGGCTTTAGCATTGTGTTCAAAAGCTTTCTTTCCATTTGCATCCGTTGGAGGAGTTGCTGAAATTATATATCCATTTGTCACACTTCGCCATATATTAAAACCAAGAGACATCAAATAAGTACACATACGAATGCTCCAAAAGGAATAGTTTGAACCATCAAACAATGGAACTCTATTTGTAGCAAGACCTTCATTTGAACCCATGTGTGCTAACAGGATCTACCTCCAAGTGTTTAAGCTCTCTTTTCGAAGGAGCCCTACTCTTATACCAATTGAAGAGCACATAGAAAATACTAAGAAAGGGGAGGGAGGGGGGGTTGAATCAGTATTTTAAACTTTTAATACTTAAAACCATTAGAATCAACAATGTAAACAATAAGAGCAAGCATCAACAAGAAGAACACCAATTTCACGTGGAAAACCATTTTGGGTAAAAAACTACGACAAATCAATAGCTTTCATCAACAACAAATGGGCTTCAACCTAGACTACAAAAGTGAGCACCAACTCATTGGAAGCACCAACCTCCTTGAAGCACCAACTTCGAATGGCTGAAGCACCAACTCTAGCATGAGTACCAACTCACTGAAGATTACAAAACAGCTTTCCTAAATTCTTCAGTCCTTTTATATTCTGCCATATGCATAAACTTTGTATACTACAATCTAAGTATTATCACGCTTTGAGCACACAAACGATCATTCAATAGTAAAATATATCAACATACATAAAATTTGGTCTTTCCTTTTTGCACCATATGTTGATACCTGTGTTCAATCTTGAACAAGCTACAACACCTCAAAAATTACCATTGTTCATCTAAAAGGACCCACGGCCTCAAAATATAAGCTAATATATTTACTCCTCACACAGAGGTGTGAAAATCGTATGAGCAGCTTCACACCATAATACCAAATGAATATGAACATATCGCCGTAGAGTCTTTAATGTAGATCAAAGCCCGAATCCCCCAAGAATAGAAGCAAAGCACATTGAAATTTGTATACTCACAACATATGGCTCGTACAAACTCACCCTCTAGCACATTATACGACCCATACCATATCTCAAGCGATCTTCATTATATTCTCATCGCAACAAAGGCAGTCTTCTCAAAAGAATCGACATGCTCTGTATTTCACTCTCTATAAGTGAGTGAATAATAATCTTATATTGCATACATAATTTTTAACTTGTAAAAAGTATATCCATTAACCAAAGCGCACACCCACGTTATTGACCTCAATATTTTTTAAATCTATTTTCAACTGGCTCACACAACATCTTTATTATTAATGTCTTGCACATACCCCACACCATGCTAAAAAAGAATGATATAAATAGCGGTTGAGAATTCGTGGCTTCCACAAAAGTCGACTTAGAATAAATGACGGTTCACAAGCACGACTTCTCATAATACCTCATTTGACAACTGCAATAGGATCCAGGGGGCACCAATTAAAAAATAGCCCGATAGTATGCCAAGCAGGAGTCGGCTATAGAAATGCCCGATCACAACTCACTTAATTCATAGCCTGAACCACACATTCGAACATCCCTTGGAAATAAACTTCAAGTTATAAGAAAAATGGGTAGGATAGTAAATTCGCAAATATTAAAAAACCATATGACTATGAGCCGCCCCCACTCCACACGAGATAGCATATTACACAAAATCATCTTCAGGAATATTCGTAACAAGATTAAGAATAGAACAAACGTTTTCAAAACCTCACAAATGACCTATATTCTGAGCATGTTCAGGAGAGGTCTGAAGTCGACACCAATAATAAAGACGTTGCCAAAGAAAAGTCAGGCATGCATGGACTATCGTCACCTCACACAATTTTGCCAAGAATATGTCTGACTTTAATATTTGTAGCCACCTCATAAAAATTGAAGCTGTCGGTAACAATAAACTCCACGACTTGAGCACACACGGAGAAACATTAATTTGTGCACACCTATTCACAAGTCGACGATTACCAGAGCTAGCATGACCTTGAAAATTCAAGGTTGACAAAGGAGATCCGACTTGGCATTAAGAACAAATTTGCAGACTCAAAAATGCTGACATAGTGCTAACTCAGATACTTCAACTCCTTTGACATCAATGACAAAATATTTCAACAATCTAAAGAACCAACTTGGTATTATTGTTCACAATTGAAATGTTAAAATTCTTTTGAATAGTCAGGATCACAAGAATTCTGTAATGTTCCCTTTTGGCGCTTAGCCAATTCATGCACATTTAGCCAATTTCCAAGTCTTCTAGAGGCTAACTTGTTAGTAAGTGAGAACTCCAACATTCTAGGAGAAGCATTTGATCAGTCTTGTAGAGAAATTGTTCTTAGGTTTGAGTTCAATTGGTTGGTTGGAGTGCTTAGATGCTTTTGCAATCAATTTCTGACCTTTTGGGTGCTCTCCAAACTTCTTGGAGGGGCAGGCTATTTCTAGTAAGTCACCAAATTGGCTTTTATTATTCACCTATTGCCTCAATATCAGATTGGCATGGTCAAATTTGGATTTCGATATGTTTCGGGATTTTTTGTAACTTGGGGGTGAAATAATTAAATTATTCACTTAAGTTATAATGTTTTATCATTATTTTTGATAACTCAAGTGTAACATCTTTTCGAAAAGGTATTTTAATTCCCCTTTTCGACACTTAGGAGAAATAAGGGGGGTCTGCACATGAAAAAGGTTTTATTTTATTTTGAAAGGGAATTTGATGGAAAAGGTGATTAAATGTTTGCACATAATGAATTATTTAATTTAAAGCAAAAGTGTTTTTTCGAAAAAGCAAAAAACGTTTTTTTCAAAAAAGCAACGAAATAGCAAAAAACGTTTTTTTGAAAAATCAAAAAGCAATGATAAAACTATAAAAGGAGGTGTTGGGGGCTCATTTGGATATGTTGAAGATTGAAGATGGCGAGATAAGACTTCGGCCAACTCTCTTGGCATGAAGAATTGAATTTGATGTTGCTTATTCAGGAGATTACATGGAGCAGATGGAATACATTTTTCATCCCCGTACTAGTGATTGGGACATAATTTTGAACCATTACCAAATCAATTATTGGATCCCTTTCCATTCTGAGCTAGCACATGGGCTTGTTTGTGCTGTGACTTCACCCACGTTAAGATGTGACAACAGGATGCAACCCTGTCATAAAAAGCAAGATCCTTGTAGCCACTTATGGGTGTTAAGTGGGCCCTTCTCACTGACGGGTATTCTAAAAGTGACTTTATTTTGTCTTCCACTATGTTAGTGTTTACAATAGACTGCCTAACATTTGTCTACTCCTTAGTGCTATAGGTTAGTAGGACACATGATACAATTGTATGGTTAGATTCCTAATGATTATTGTAAAATGCCAAGGTTGCATTACCCACACTCCCTATAAATATAGGCAAAGAGGGTCACCTTAGGCATCAGGTTTTAGAATCAGATTTTGGAGTCTTGATCTTTGGCATAGAGTGCATAGGCTTTGGCATATCAGACGTATCCTCTTATCTTGCGCCTCGTGTGATCTGAATAATCAAAAATTTGAATGTGAGTTGTAATGCAATTTTGCAAATGAAATAAAGTTCATATTGTATTTCCCCAAATTGGTATCAGAGCTGGTTATCTGTTAAGTTGTAATGTTTGATGTTTCTTGTACCAAATGCTTTAATAGTAATGACCTTATCATCCCAAAACTAGCTGCTATTGTTACACTTGGTGTCCTCATTATAATCGCCATTATTCTATACATTTGCCATAAGTAGAGTAAGTTTAGTGTTCTACACTGAAGACAAACTTTTGTGAGTGGATTTGTAGCTGAAAGGTTGCAAAGTATGAATGCGAGTAGCTGTGGAGCCGCAATAAGGCCATAAATCCCATGTGAAGACGAAGGACAGGCGTGTAAGGGTGAGCAGTAAGATGGTAAAAGTAGCAGCCAAAGGTTCAAAATCCCAAGTAAGTTTTGTTGACGTGTGTTTTATGACAACACCAACACAGAATAAAATGTCCAACGATCACTCTGTTCTCTCTTGATCAAAGTATTCCGCATGCTAAGATTGCGTGAAAGTTCATACGTTCAACTCCAAGGTTCCTTTTATTGCGAATAGACTCAGTTGGTTGATGTGAATATGCTGGGTATTCCAAGGGGACTTACGTAATTGTTCAATTTCGTCAAGCAGATGAAAGATTTGACTGTGATGCTCTGATTTCTAAACTAACCAGGAAATTCTGAATTTAAAAGGATAAGGGGGGTAGGAATTCTACAATCTATTTCTAAAGGGTGGAATGTGAGGATCAACTTAAACAATCTTCAAACCAGACTTTGTTTCGCCTCCCCTTCGGACAACTTTGACAAAGTTGGTGCAATCTTCAAAGGATGAGTAAGATATTCAAATTGTGATTCAACATACGCACTCATCTTTTCTGTTCGACTGAACTTGTCTGTCTTGAGTCGTATCCCTTGTATTCTGTTTTTGCTTCGTGGCATCATCAGGCTGAGAACCTCTCTCAATCTCGGCCTTTCCAGGAGTGCCTGAAGAATTCAATACCATGCCTTCAAAGTTCTAAGGCTGTTGTTGTGCCTCCCAAGAATTATAGGACGTTTGTGGCACACTTTGCACCACATTTGTGTTCTATGCGGGACGGGACTGCATGACAACTTGGGGGGTTCTAGGCACATTAGGTGCCTCTTGTGACGTGCTTCTTGTGGTGGGATTTTCAGTCAATGTCCCCAAGAGAGTGTCTCTTACTTTCTGAACCCTCATCAACTCATAGAGCGGCAAATTGACTTTTATCTTCTTAAATTCCTCCAATACATAGGAGCTTAGCTTTTTTATATCCTCCCTAGGAGAGCTCCCCTTTTGTCCCCGTTCAATCTGGTAAATAAGTTGTTGGGTCATTTGTGGTCCATTCGATCTTGCTTGTGTGGGACCCTGTTGTCTATACTCCGGAGAGTCTTTTGGTGTAACCGGCACGTTACTTGCATTGGGATGTGGTGGTCTCGTAAAGTTGTTCGGAGGCGTTGACGAGGTCAACGGCTCATGTCGAGGATAACCTCTTTGATATACTTTATGGGGGCCACTTCCAGTAGTCTGGAGGGCTTGTACTTCTTTGACTCCTTCCACCAAGACACTGATGTTAAGAGGTGGGAAATTGTAACCGTCTCTGCTTAGGGGCTCATCCGGTGATGCGTATGTAGCATGAGCCT